>JAXQQM020060339.1:0-456361 GCA_034641835.2 Pinus albicaulis
CTGTTAGCCCCCCTATGAAATACTTGACAAGCAAGCTGGGGGCTAGATTATTGTGGAGCCTTCAAGGAATGCCTTTTCCCTGAAAACCCATCCTCCTTGAAGTCTCTGAGTGCTTTGCCTTGTACAAATCCTATCTGTTGTTCTCTCCCTCAAATGGCCCACATTACCATCTCCAAAAAATCCCCTTCAAATGCTGTCCATATCCCGTGTATGGCCTAATTTCCCCTCCATCTCCCTACCGTTACCCTTCAGGCCTCAAAATACATTAAAAATGGGTTAAAACCCCCCTTTAAACCTTATATTGGGCCCTAGCCCTCTTCAGCCATAGCCCGCGCCCTGTTCCTCCATGTACCCCAGCGCTGTAACCATGCACCAAAGCAAAAAGTGCTTATCTCGAGCCTTATCGGGCGCAGCGTCGGCCGTTGATCTAAATTTATCGGACGGTGGTCCTTAAATCTCCAGCGCCCACATCTTCCTCGCCTATTTTCCACGACGGGCCATCGCCATCTGTTTCCCCCGCCAGATCGACAGTCTGGAACCTTTCCCGCCGGTGGACCCCGCCGCGCACTGTTCAAAACCGCCGGATTATTTCGCACCGCCTATGCGCGGGAAGTGGTTTTTCTCCATCGGCCAGCGATTCCACTCAGCTCTTGACATGTGGCCCCGACACTGTTGCAAAACCGCCGACCCATCGTGCATTAAAGATCGACCACGGATGCCAAGCGATATCGCTGTCATCCATTGGATCTTCGATCACTCATCCAACAGTCGCCATTCGCCAGAGCTGCGCACCAGTTAGCCTGTCTCTGCCATACCCCCGGCCCACGGTCTATTGTTCTCTGACGCGTTCCCACCGTAGATCTCCGTCGAGATCTGACGGTCCAGATTCGTTTTTCCGCCGTTGACCATTCCACTGTCGCCCGGGCCTCCACATGTCTCATCCGTACGCCACGTCACCCCACGTGTATTCCCCGTACATCCGCCCATTGCGTTGCATATATCCGTCCAAATTCGTGTTTTTTAATGTTTTTCTCAGTCAAATTCACTCCGCAGACCGCCACCTCCGCTAGAACAATTTGTCACCATTTTTCGCGATTTCTTCCACAGTTCATCATCTGCACGGCCATTTTCGTCCTCTGCACTGCCTCCATCACCCCATCCATGGTTTTTTTTAACAGGTTGCGTGTTTTTTCAGGATTACAGAGAGGTGGGAAAGTCTGGCACGGTTTTACAGTATTTAAATGAATCGACGGGGAAGTTTGTGTGCCAGAGTTAATGAATATCAGGTTTCATACATCAGCAGACTGGTTTTCTACATCAAAGGACAGATTTAAACTCTGCAAAACCTTTCCAGCACCATTAAAACCCGAGCTAACCTGTCAGAAGAAAAATGGAGCGGCAAAAGGATTCATTACAAGCAAAGGAGATTAGGGCATGCTAATGAAGGTCTCGAGCCTTAAATCTATAGTTTAAGAGGCAAAGCACCGGGTTGAAGACCTCGAGGATCGATCAAAAGGTCCTGAGCGCAAGAAAAAGGTAACATCAGGGTTTATTCATCAGCAGAATGTTTTTCTTCATCAAGTACAGGGTGTCCATACAGCTTTTACTACGCACCGTGTCCCTGAAGGAATTTTCACCCTAACAGCGGTTCAAAATCACCAGAGCATTGATATGGCAGACTTCTCAGTAGTCTATTTTATTTTGTTCAAATCACCAGAAGTACCACAACCGAAACATGTCAAAATCATATCCAGAGAAGGTCACTCTTTCACAAGGGAGGTGACAGAGATTAAATACACAGCAGTTAAACAAAATGGGTGTCGGCCCTACATTCATTTTTGTGTTTAATGTTACATTTAGTGTTCACCTACCCTCCCAGTCGATCTTCTGTTCATCCTCTGCTATAAAACACAGAAGGAAAATATTGTAAAGGGGGTTGGTTGTTGATGAGATATCAGAGAAACGCAAGAATTTTCCTCTTGAGACAAGTTCTCTGTGTAATTTTGTAAGATAGGCTGAGATTAGATGTATTCAGACTGAATGTTCAAGCTATGGGCTATGATGTACCTGATTGGTGTTGTTTTTAATATGACAAGAATATTTCTTTGGATCCTGATCTAAAGCAGCTGGTGATGTTTTCTTATCTCTGTGTTTAATTCCATTTCATTTCATTTCTACTGGCTCACATCAGAAGTTTGGCATAAGATTTACCCTTGATAGGTATCTTATGTTGCTGCTCTCCCAGCCTTTTATGTTTTCTGCTTATATGTGTATCTGAATATTGATTTCAATTGTTTAACCAGTGTAGTGGATGTTATTTCCTGCTCTCTGATGTATGACTTAATGAAATCTATGCTTATATGTTCTTGTGAGGATCTAGTTGGATGTGTTGAGAACACTTGGGGGTCTAGAACCTCGTCTCTGCCTCTCTAGGATCCTTCCATCCCAATTAGGCCTTTCTAAGATCCCTTGTCCTACCTCTAATTTTGTCCAAGCAGGCCTGGAGTTAAATGACCTCTGACCTGATCTATGGACAGAGTTGGTTTGTTCTCTTTTTGTAGTCCTTAATGTTCCGTCTCGCCAATCATTTTATAAGATCCGAATGCTCTAGATGACTAGCCCAATGAAATCTTGCACATTGATTACAAATAAATCCTTTCTTGACTCCATTGCCCAATGGCCTTAATTTTCTCTGAATTTTCTACCTTTGCCTAGTCTTCCTCTTTGCTCATCCTTGCCTTATATTGAATCCTTCTTTCCTGATACCTAACAACCAAACACAAACAATCACACAAACAACCCTGAGCCTATAACTAGCCTAAAATCATAACTTAGAGCTTCAAAGACATACTCTTCGACTCATCTAGAGAGATCCCTCTTTGGACCTAGGAGGGCTAGATCCTAAGGTCTGAAAGTGGTTCTATGTTGTCTCATCTTTTGGTCTTGTCAACCTGGCCAAAACATGGGAACCCCAACACTCTCATCCTTTCTTTCCACCATGTAAGGCCCACTACATGTAACTTAGACCTGCCCATAAACCAATCCACTATAACCAAAGAATCTCCCATCAACTTTAGATTCTAGATACCTTCGCGAAAAGCAATAAAAAGAGATGCCCAAAGCGCAATAAGCTCTTCCTTTGTGTTTGTACGAACGTTGATCCTCAACATCCATCTTATTCTTTTTTCTTTGTGAGGTAGATGACCCCACCTTCTCCACTACTCCTTCCCCTCTGATGAGACACCCCATCAAATAAAAAACATACCTCCGATCCCAAGGATATGGGTTGACCACTTCGCCTTCTCCTTCGGACGACCTGTGCATCCAAGCAGAAATTTCCAAAACCCTCGATTCCAGCCATACCTTTTTTTATCCAATAAAATTCCCTTGATCGAATACCAAGTCATTTCTAAATAACCAAATGTACCAAGCCACCCAGAAAGGCATGGTTTTGTGTGAAGGGGAAACCTTCATCCAATGGCTTATCCCTGCCTCCATATCAACATCAAGCCAACTAAAATTCAACTGTAATTTTGATAAGATCACATCCCAAATATTCAGTGACACACAACATGAAAACATTAAGTGAGAAATGGATTCCTCCACCTGCGTGCACAAAATACAAATACTCGGTCCATTAAAGCCGCTAAGTTTCAAATTTTCTCGGGTCAAAATTTTTCGAGCAAGAAGTAGCCAGCCAAAGTAGCATATTTTCAAGGGGAGATTTAGTCTCCAGAATGCAGATTTCCACCAAAAAGTCACAGGCCTCCAGCATCCCCAAGCATATTCCTCTCGAATCGTGATCTCACCTATCTTTTTATTCCACACCCAGCAAAGTAAGTCTTCATAACATGATAAAAATAGTCCTACTCAATTCAAGTCACCTATGAATGCATTCCATTCTACTTCCAACGGACTTATAGCACCAACATGCTCTGCATTTACCCAACTGCTCTCTAGGATTTCTCGGCCATTTTCAAAGATCTGGAAAAGCATATGATATATGTTTCCATTTATACATTCCACTAGTTGTTTCAATAAGAAAGAGCTAGCTCCAAGACCAAAGATACATTCCACACCAATTCATACCAAGGTGCCCTTACCAGGCTTCCATGCAAGCCAATCCACAGGAACAAGGTATGCCGACAGCAAACTATGCCAAATAAAAGAAGCTCTCTGTGTAAGACCAGCCGAGCTCCTCAACCAAACCAAAACCGGAACACCCTTCAAATATTTTCGATGTATAACCACTCCCCACAGTCCTGGATCATATAATTCTCTCCATAAATATTTCACAAGCATGGCTCGATTAAATAAGGGCATATGCATAATTCCCCATGCCCCATAAGTCATAGGCCTAGCAATATATTCCCATGAGGATAAATGTACCCCTTCCATCGACTTTGCCCCAGTCCACAAAAAGGAAAATATTCTCCTTCTCAAACCATCCAAGAGAGAAACATGGATTTTGAAAACAGTCATCCAAAAGACTAGTAATGCATCCAAAATAGACCTGATCAAAACCAAACGACCTCCCAATGAGAGCCATCCATTTGTCCAGTGATAATTCCTTCTTTCAAATTTTGTGAACAAGCACCTCCAATCCTTATTTACATAAGAGTCCGGCTTTAGAAATACTCCCAGGTATTTAAACCCATCCCTTCCCCAGAACATAACCGAGAACATTGATTAGCCTGTGTCCCAACATCGTCACCAACATAATGGCGACCATACTGGGGAATTCTGAAGAGCTTACAACCGATAACATTGATTAGCCTGTGTCCCAGCATCGTCACCAACATAATGGCGACTCCGCTGGGGAATTCTGAATGATTTCCATCTCACTACATCAAAAAACTCAGAAGCCTAGAACTCTGGTAAGGTTGACAGTAAGTCACTCCTTTCTTGAATCAAACTCCATCATTGAATATCCACCACACTCTTAGACAGAGCCTGGAAAGGGCCAGGTAGCCTCCAGATCTCACCCTCTTCGGAGGTGACATATCTGGTAAATGCCCTCCCAGTCAATCTCTGGTTGGAGTTTCTTGTTTTTGAGGAGATTCCTGAAAGGTGATAGTGCCCGAGCACTGTGGTGGACAGTGTGACCCCTTAGATATACCCTAAAACCCTCCACCTGGCAACTCCATTGTTCCTAAACGAAAATACTCCACTGGTGATCAGTAGGCCTGCTGATTATCTTGGTTTCACAATAGACTCCACTGGGAGACCAGCCTCTGAGACAACAATCAACCACAGTAGAAGCAACAAGTAGGGTTAAGCTGCTTGGCTCAGAAACAACATTCTGGCTTTCAGAACCATTCACACAGAGCTTATCCGAACCCTAACCCACCTGAAATAGTTGAAAATCTAGAGAGTATCCTCAAAGGAAATCCTACACCCAGAAGACCAACTATTTCTAGTCACATTCATAGAGAAAATTCTGCACTAGAAGACCTAGCAGCTCTATCACATCTCCTTCTCGACCTAGACATATCCGATAAACTACCAAGAGCTAGGTCATGCAATCATCTAGACCAGCAAGACCTTGAGCCTCACAGTATACCATCTCATAGTGGTCAACACACTAGGGACAGAGGAATCCCTCCATCTACACCACCTGATATTCACTTCCTTCAAACCTTGGGGCTCTCCCACCCTAGATCTGCTCAGCAGACTTCTGCTGGTCCTAATATCCCTGTTATCCAAATACCAACTACCCAAGCCAACCCTATACCTCATCAGAACATTATCATGGCAGCTTGGTATGCACCTTTGGTTTTACCCCAACCCCTGTTACCCTTACCCAACGATTATCAGTCAAAAATCCCACACTTCACTGCTAAAGAATCCATCACAGCTCAACAACATGTAGATAAAATGGAGGATTCTTTTGATTATATGGAAATTTATGATGAAACAATCAAAATGAGAATTTTTGCCCAGAGCCTGGGGGGCGATGTAAAGAAATGGTTTAAAATTTTACCCCCTGGCAGTATCTAAGATCTCCCTGTGTTATATCAGAACTTCATAGACAAATGGGAGGTTAGAGAAAACCCTCGCTAGCTCCTAGCAGAATACATGTCCCTGAAGAGGAACATAGGAGAGAGTGTCCATGAGTACACCACTAGATTCAACAACATTTACAATGCTCTCCCTCCACACATGAAACCTCCACAAGGTATGGCCCTGGCAAAATATCCTGATGGATTTGATGCTGACATGGCCTATGAGCTTAGAGATAAGGAGTATAACACATTGGAAGACATGCAGAAAGGAGCCATAACCATAGAAGCAAACTTGATGGAAAAAAGGGCAAGCTTAAAAGCTGAGAAAAGGGTAACCTATAGGGATGATAATGTAGCTTCCACATCTAATCCCAAATATGATAGAATGTCTAAAAATGTGGAAGAACTACAACAAATGATAAAAAGGATGGTTGTCCAAAACAGAAACCAAAACCAGAACCAAAACGTTAGAAGAAACAATGCTGCTCCCAACAGACAAAGAGAGTCAGATCAACAAGTTATTCCCCCATTTCAAGAAAAAATTTTAGATGAAGATGAGGGAACCATAGAAGAGTCTGAAAGGAATGGAATAAACATGTTTGAAATGGAAGATTCAGTCCTTAACTGTGACTCAGGGGAAGATCAGCCCTCACCTTCATACTGGGATGAGGAATGGTTAGAAACTGAGGATTACAGGTTAGGATTTGAAAATTCCATGTTACAGGTCAGGGAACAGTATGACCTTAGGAGCAAAAAGAACCAAGAAAATTCCAAAACAAAGACTCCTGAGGTAACCATCAAGAAAAAACCTGATAAAACCTCTAAAGCATCTTGTGCAAATGACAAATCAGCAGCTGAAAGTTCTGGTAAACACAAGGAAAAAGACAACCAAAACACTGGAAAACAGAGTCAACCAACCAGCAGTACTAGCACTTCAGTTAGTACTCCTGATATAATTGTTCCCAACCCTGTACATAGTGAGAAATCACAAACTGATTTAGCTACTAAGGCAGTAGCAAATAAAACAAAGTTAAGCACTCCAAAGACCTAGTCCACTTTCAATCTAGAAAGTGAGATTGCAAAAATCAAAATCTCTGTCCCACTCTCTGAGCTGGCCACTCAGAATGTATATAAAGGCGAAATTTTGAAAGCATTGAATCTGGGGGAAAACAATGACACTGTAAATTTGAATGATGATCAACCTGCCCTGCTGTTCGGTCCAAATATTGAGGGAAAGTTTCAGGGAGGGGTAGTTCCACCTTTTTATATCAGTCTCAACATTCATGAAAAAATACTCCACAATGCCATGCATGATTCTGGAGCATCACACAATTTAATGCCTAAGGTAGTGATGGAAAAACTAGGCCTAGAGATAACACGACCTTACAAAGATTTATATTCGTTTGACTCTAGCAGAGTAAAATGCCTAGGCCTAATTAAAGACTTATGTGTGAGCTTGACCCAGATCCCAGCTAAATGTATGGTCATGGATGTGGTGGTAGCAGATGTGCCACCAAAATATGGCATGTTGTTATCTAGATCATGGGGTTCCAAGCTGCAAGGAACAATGCAGATGGATGGCTCATATGCCACTATCCCCATTTTTGGCCAACTTAGAAGACTGTATAGAGAGTCCTAGATGAAATTCCTAGTCAATAGCCCTGAGAAGCCTGAAAATTCACCATTATACTCCGTACACTCAGACCTGAACTCTTTCATTCTATATAATGACCAATCCTTAGGAGAGATGGAATTTGAATGTAGAACTACAAGCAAGGACATGGAGCCCATGGACATTAGCATAATGGCTACCCTAGAAGAATATGATGAAGAAAACCATGGGCAGGGTACTGAAAACGAAACTCAGAGTAAACCAGTAACACGATGCAGTCAGCCTATTAGTCACACCCTTCAAACTAACATACCACGTGAAGAACAAGATAACCCACAACCTAGTGCAGACTCTCCAACGCAACATAATGGCGAGCCCCTGTGGGAAATGAATTTCGATGGGTCATGTACTAGAAACAATGCTGGAGCAGGGGTGTGGCAACGTAACACAGAAAATGATCATGCAGAGAGCCATGTTGTGAATCTACATTTTAAATGCACAAATAATATTGCAGAATACGAGGCTCTCATCCTGAGTCTAAACCTATTGAAAAAATTAGGAGCCCATAGGATAGCTATGAGAGGAGACTCTGAGTTAGTCATCAAACAGGTAAATGGTGAATATACAGCGAAACATCCCCGACTTAGAGCGTACAGGAATGATGCAGTAGATTTATTGAAAACCTTTGTAGAATACGAGTTGGTGTTTGTTCCCAGGAGTTAGAACAATATTGCTAACGGATTAGCTTTCCTGGCTAGTTCTTATCCTAAGACTCCCCCTAACCAACAAATCATCATTCAAACCAAGTTCAGACCTACAGTGCCAGACAACGAAAAATATTGGCAGGTCTTTGAAGGTGATAAATAGATCGAAGATTTCCTAGTGGGCAGGAATGAGTTTGAATTTTCTGATTCGGACTCAAAATCTGATGACAACTGCCCAAGTGAGGATCCCCCAGATGAACGAGAAACACCCTGTAACATAGAAATTAACACCTTTTCTGAGGAAACTGGAATTGCAACCATAAGATGTGAAAACGCGGAAAATGAGGAAATGGAGGTGTTGCAGGCCAAACATAAGAATATACCCAGAGGCCTGACACCCATAGAGGACCTTTTTGACTTTGACGACGTAGCAAAAAAGCCCACTATAGAACATGCAGACTCGGATATAGAGGAATGCAACCTAGGCACTGAAGAGAAGCCCAAGATGATCAAACTAGCTAAGTTTATACCTGCAGACATGAAGAAGAAATACATTGACCTGTTTAAGGAATTCATTGATGTGTTTGCATGGAGCTATGAAGACTTAAAGGCCTATGACACCAACATCATACAACACAAGATACCCTTGAAGGAAAATCAGAAGCCTTTCAAACAAAAACTCCGCAGAATCAATCCAAAACAATTGCCTGCAGTTGAGAAGGAGATTAGAAAGATGTACGAGGCAGGCATTATAGTCCCTGTAAGGTTTTCTGATTGGGTATCAAACTTAGTGGCTATGAGAAAGAAAACAGGGGAGATCAGATTATGCATAGACTTCAGAAACCTCAACAGAGCCTCCTTGAAAGACAACTACCCTTTGCCTAGAATGGAGCATATCTTACAGAAGGTAGTGGGATCTAAGAGAATATCCCTGCTTGATGGTTTTTCAGGATACAATCAAGTTCTTGTACTCCCAGAAGATCAACTCAAAACAGCATTTACCACTCCATGGGGCACCTTCATGTATGTGAAAATGCCCTTTGGACTGATGAATGCTGGAGCTACCTTCCAGAGAGCGATGGATATAGCTTTCTCGGATGAGATAGGACACTTCATAGTTATCTACCTAGATGACTTGACTGTCTTTTCTAAAATTGAAGAGGAACACCTGAAACATCTGAGGAAAGTCTTTGAAAAATGTAGAAGGTACTGTCTGTCCTTGAATCCTAAGAAAACTGTTTTTGGGCTGCAAGAAGGTAAACTTCTTGGCCACATTATATCTGAGAAAGGGATTAGGATAGACCCACAGCGAGTTGAGGGAATACTGCAAATTACACATCCAAGAAACATCAAGGAGTTACAGTCTTTCATTGGGAAGATCAATTTCCTTAGGAGATTTATCCCCAATCTTGCTGAGCATCTTAGGAAAATGACCAACATGCTAAAGAAAGATGCAGGAATTAAGTGGATTGTTGAAGCCAAGAAATCTTTTGAGACAGCAAAACTTGCACTCACTCCGGCCCCTGTCCTTATCAGCCCAGACTTCTCAAAATATTTTCTAATCTTTTCCTTTGCCTCTGAACACACAATAGCTGCAGTCTTGCTGCAAAAGAATTCAGAAGGTAATGAACAACCCATTGCCTTTTTCAACAAAGCCTTAAGGGATGCACCCTTGAAGTACAACATTATGGAAAAGCAAGCCTATGCCCTGGTAAAGGCCTTAAAAGACTTTAGGGTGTACATTTTTCATTCTCACACAATTGCTTATGTGCCCAATATAGTGGTTAAATATATCTTGTCCCAGGACCCGGATGGGAAAAGGGGCAAATGGATTGCTACAATCTTGGAGTACAACCTTGAAATAAAACCCACCAAGCTGATCAAAGGTGAAGGCCTGGCCCAGTTAATGGCTGAATCAAACTTGCAGGCCCTTGACATTAACATGATAAATGCCTTAGATGAGCAGGAAGGATTGCCCCATCCAACTGTTGAGGAGCAGTTTCAGAACTCTCCTTGGTACTCTGATATCCTTTACATGCTCACCAATCTCAATGCCCCTCCAGAACTATCCAAAACTAAGGCCAGATTCATAAAACTCAAAGCTATAAATTACTGCATTTTGAATGAGAATCTATACTGGAAAAATCCAAATGGCCTATTGTTGAAATGCTTATCTGAAACTGAAGCTTAAAGAATCAAACAAGAATTTCATGCCGGGGAGTGTGGAGGCCACCTGAGTTGGAAAACCACTGCAAATAAGATACTCAGGGCTGGTTACTATTGGCCTACACTCTTAAATGATGTCCATAAAATGATTCTTACCTGCCACCAATGTCAGATCTTCGAAGGCAGAAAAAAGCTCCTTCCCCTCCCTTTGCAACCTATCACCGTAGAAGGTCCCTTCATGCAATGGGGCCTAGAATTTATAGGAGAAATTCATCCTGCCTCCTCTGGACAACATAAATGGATCCTAACTGCTACAGATTACTTCACTAAATGGATAGAAGCCATACCCACTAGGAATGCCACTGATTCTGTCATCATTAGGTTCCTAGAAGACTTCATCCTGTCTCAGTTTGGCTGTCCAAGAAAAGTAATCACTGACAATGTTGTTGCTTTCGGATCCAAGAGAATGGTTGATTTCTGTCACAGGTACGGAATAGCACTTGGTCATTCAACTGCCTATTACCCCCAAGGTAATGGCCTAGCTGAATCATCTAACAAAATCCTGGTTACAATCATTAAGAAACTGTTGGAAGAGAACAAAAAGTCATGGCATAAAAAGTTGGTACATGCTTTGTGGGCTGACAGGCTCACCACGAAGAAATCTATTGGCATGTCACCATTCCAGCTGGTCTATGGAACAGAAGCAGTCTTTCCTACTAGCCTGGGAGTGCTAGTGATTAAGCTTGTCCAAGAGATTCAGACAGAGGAAAACAGCATCGTGAGAAGAATCAATGAAACTATCCATCTGCAGCAAACAAGGGAGCAGGTTTACAACAGAGCAGTCAAAGTTCAGGAGAACATTAAAAGGTTGTTTGACAAAAGAACCAAAGCTTCATATTTCAAGGTTGGAGATAAAGTTCTGAAATGGGATTCAAGGAGAGAGGACAAAGGCAAACATGGCAAGTTTGACAGCTTGTGGCAAGGTCCATATATTATTCAAGCCACTGTGGGTCCTAATGCATTTTTCTTACAAGAACTTGATGGTACAGAGCTGTTTGGGGGTCCTGTCAATGGCAGGATGCTCAAACACTACTTCTGCTAATTTTCATTTCCAGTTCCATTTCCATTGTATATACCATTGCAGTTTTACTTTCAAAAAATAGAGGAAAATGTTTCAAAAAACAAAAGAGAAAGGAGAGGTTCAGACACGCCCAAAACATGAACCTCTGTGGCATTAAGATTGGTTCTGATAAGCTCATGCATTTTCCTGAGGAAGGGCCTACTCCAGGCCAATTGAACGAGCAAGACATGTACGAAAAACTTGGTCTGGAGTCTGCTCTTGCTCAGAAAAATTCTCAAGATGAGGCTCACGAAGATATCCCACCTCAAGATCAGACCATACAGGAAGTAAAGAAGCTGGTCCTAACACGCTCAAAACCTGGATCAGCAAAGGAAAAGGAAGAATCAGCTCTAACATGCCTAAAACCAGAGCTGAAATGAAGAGAAGAAGTGACTCTAACATGCTCAAAACCTGAGTCACAGGAAAAGAACGATATTTCAAAACTGCAGATTTCATGCCTTCACAGTTTTGTTTCAGTTTTCCACAAGTCTTCACTCCAACAAGTCAAACAGTCTAATCCTGGCTTGGTTGTTTTTCAATTTCCTGTCTTAGAATGTAGGTGAAGAAATCTGTTGGACAGTTTAATCCCAACAGATGTTAGATTAGGTAGAGAAGCATATGAGGCCAACTGTTTAATCTGGTCTCATGGAGCAATAAGGTTAGAAATAGAATAGGTTTGTTTTCTGTTTTGAGAATTAAATTTAAAGGGTTTGCTAGCTCAAATGCACCGTAAAGAAGAAAAAATGCTAGGACTATAGTTTGGGTAGGTAGATTGGTTGGGAAATATTTCTGCTGATGTTTCTATCATATTGTGGCAGCTAAAGATTGAATAAATAAGGGATGTGCCAAGCACCAGGCATCTGGCCAACTCCAAAGATCATCTCTGGTTTCTTGACTCCTTCAAGAAGAAGCCATCCCCATGTGGAGCCACTGTTAGCCCCCCTATGAAATTCTTGACAAGCAAGCTGGGGGCTAGATTATTGTGGAGCCTTCAAGGAATGCCTTTCCCCTGAAAACCCATCCTCCTTAAAGTCTCTGAGTGCTTTGCCTTGTACAAATCCTATCTGTTGTTCTCTCCCTCAAATGGCCCACATTACCCTCCCCCAAAAATCCCCTTCAAATGTTGTCCATATCCCGTGTATGGCCTAATTTCCCCTCCATCTCCCTACCGTTACCCTTCAGGCCTCAAAATACATTAAAAATGGGTTAAAAACCCACTTTAAACCTTATATTGGGCCCTAGCCCTCTTCGGACATAGCCCACGCCCTGTTCCTCCATGTAGCCTAGCACTGTAACCACTCACCAAAGCATTAAGTGCTTATCTCGAGCCTTATCAGGCGCAGCGTCGACCGTTGATCTAAATTGATCAGACGATGGTCCTTAAATCTCTAGCGCCCGCGTCCTCCCCGCCTATTTTCCACGCCGGGCCATCGCCATCTGTTTCCCCTGCCAGATTGACGATCCGAAACCTTTCCCACCGGTGGACCCCGCTGCGTACTGTTCAAAACCGCCGGATTATTTCACACCGCCTATGCACGGGAAGTGGTTTTTCTCCATCGGCCAGCGATTCCACTCAGCTCTTTACACATGGCCCCGACACTGTTGCAAAACCGCCGCCCCATCGCGCATTAAAGATCGACCACGGATGCCGAGCAATATCGCTTTCAGCCGTTGGATCTTCGATCGCTCATCCAACGGTCGCCATTTGCCAGAGCTACGCACCAGTTAGCCTGTCTCCGCCATACCCCCGGCCCGCGGTCTATCGTTCTCCGACACATTCCCATCGTCGATCTCCGCCAAGATCTGACGGTCAAGATTCATTTTTTCGCCGTTGACCATTCCACTGTCGCCCGGGCCTCCACATCATCCGTTCACGTGTCTCATCCATACGCCACATCACCCCACGTGTATTCCCCGTACATCTACCCATTCCGTTGCATATATCCATCCAAATTCGTGTTTTTTAATGTTTTTCTCAGTCAAATTCACTCCGCAGACCGCCACCTCCGCCAAAACGATTTATCACCATTTTTCGCGATTTCTTCCACAGTTCATCATCTGCACGGCCATTTTCGTCCTCTGCACTGCCTCCATCACCCTGTCCATGGTTTTTCTTAATAGGTTGCATGTTTTTGCAGGATTACAGAGAGGTGGGAAAGTCTGTCACGGTTTTACAGTATTTAAATGAATCGACGGGGAAGTTTGTTTGCCAGAGTTAATGAATAGCAGGTTTCATACATCAGCAGAGTGGTTTTCTACATCAAAGGACAGATTTAAACTTTGCAAAACCTTTCCAGCACCATTAAAACCCGAGCTAACCTGTCAGAAGCAAAATGGAGCAGCAGAAGGATTCAGTACAAGCAAAGGAGATTAGGGCATGCTAATGAAGGTCTCGAGCCTTAAATCTGTAGTTTAAGAGGCAAAGCACCAGGTTGAAGACCTCGAGGATCGATCAAAAGGTCCCGAGCGCAAGAAAAAGGTAACATCAGGGTTTATTCATCAGCAGAATGTTTTTCTTCATCAAGTATAGGGTGTCCATACAGCTTTTACTACGCACCGTGTCCCTAAAGGAATTTCCACCCTAATAGCGGTTCAAAATCACCAGAGCATTGATATGGCAGACTTCTCAGTAGTCTATTTTATTTTGTTAAAATCACCAGAAGTACCACAGCCGAAACATGTCAAAATCATATCTGGAGAAGGTCACTCTTTCACAAGGGAGGTGACAGAGATTAAATACACAGTAGTTAAATAGAATGGGTCTCGGCCCTACATTCATTTTTGTGTTTAATGTTACATTTAGTGTTCACCTACCCTCTCAGTCAATCTTCTGTTCATCCTCTGCTATAAAACATAGAAGGAAAATATTGTAAAGGGGGTTGGTTGTTGATGAGATATCAGAGAAACGCAAGCATTTTTGTCTTGAGACAAGTTCTCTGTGTAATTTTGTAAGATAGGCTGAGATTTGATGTATTCAGACTGAATGTTAAAGCTATGGGCTATGATGTACCTGATTGGTGTTGTTTTTAATATGACAAGCATATTTCTTTGGATCCTGATCTAAAGCAGCTGGTGATGTTTTCTTATCTCTGTGTTTAATTCCATTTCATTTCATTTCTACTGGCTCGCATCAGAATTTTGGCATAAGATTTACCCTTGATAGGTACCTTATGTTGCTGCTCTCCCAGCCTTTAATGCTTTCTGCTTATATGTTTATCTGAATATTGATTTCAATTGATTTAACCAGTGTAGTGGATGTTATTGCCTGCTCTATGATGTATGAATTAATGAAATCTATGCTTAGATGTTCTTGTGAGGATCTAGTTGGATGTGTTGAGAACACTGGGGGGTCTAGAACCGCATCTCTGCCTCTCTAGGATCCTTCCATCCCAATTAGGCCTTTCTAAGATCCCTTGTCCTACCTCTAATTTTGTCCAAGCAGGCCTGGAGTTAAATGACCTCTGACCTGATCTATGGACAGAGTTGGTTTGTTCTCTTTTTGTAGTCCTTAATGTTCCGTCTCGCCAATCATTTTATAAGATCCGAATGCTCTAGATGACTAGCCCAATGAAAGCTTGCACATTGATTACAAATAAATCCCTTTTCGACTCCATTGCCTAATGGCCTTGATGTTTCGTCGACCTATTCATATATTTTTCCCCCGAATTTCTTCTTTTTTCCCATCCTTGCCTTATATCGGACCCTCTTTCTCGATTTCGTTAGAACCAAACATAAAAATAAAACAAACAACCCCGAGCCTATAATTAGTTTGAAATTACAACTTAGAGTCGCTAAAGACATACACCGTGACTCACCTGAGAGATCCTTTCCGGACGAGAGTGGCCAGATCCTAGGTCGAAAGTGGTTCTATGTTATCTCATCTTTTGGTTCTTTGTCAACTCCGCTAAAACATGGGGAACCCCAACACATGCCACCCAGTGTCTTCCTTACCATACCATACGGTCAAGGTGGGGAATTAACGCGTACAACTCGTTTCATCAACTAGATAAAGACCTTATGTCTTCGCCACTTTCCTAACAAGGTATGCTAGTGGCACCATTTCATTATCACAAACCGAATGCACACATGCAACCTATTACACCCCACCTTCTCCATCCCAGTTCACACCCTCCTACTTGGCTCTTATATTCCTCCATATCATCTCATTGTGAATCAACCATTTCCAGTAGTATGTTCCATAACAACCTCACAACAACCATCCCAAGGGTGGAGGCATCATCAAAATCAACCACCTGCCTAATGCCTCCACCCTAAACCTCAACCTTAGCTTACTTATGTCATTTCACTGAAGGTTTCAACACTACACAACCCAATCTGAACTCGAACAAATGTATAGCATTTACAAGCTTCAAATGGAGGCTATCTCATTCATCTTATGTTGTGGAGAACAGTGAGGGTTAATCCCGTGTCGTAAAGATTACTTCCCAGACAACTATCCTCCATCTCTGCCCAGAGGTTGAAGAGAAAATAACACAAAATACCTAGATCCAAAAACCTCCTTTCTAGTGCTTGATCCACCCTAGTCAACATAATTCCCAGAGGAGACCTGGAACTCTCAAGAATTGGAAAATTTTTGCAAATATATCGCTTATCAAGGAATGACCCCTATTCACAATAGGTTTCATCAAAGAAAATTATTCAAGAAAATTGGGAGAAGGTAGGCAGATACCCCCACCATCAATGTGAAGACAATTTTTGACCTACCATCGGGAAGGTGATATTTAAAGAATCGGACCCCTAGTCTTGGGGGGCTTGTTGATGTACATATAGATGGTGTCAGCAGTCCCCAACACCCATTGATCTAGGCTTCCATCAATGTCATGACCATGAAACTATGTTGGAAAATTAATTCCAAGTAAATTTGAGAAAACTACAACGTTTCAGCAGCAACTTGCGATCACCCACAGAATCTCTGGAAGGACTTGTTGAGATGTTATGGTTACCACAATTATTGGGGAGTATCTCAAGCATATTTTGTCCCACAACCCAAAACCAAGCTTAACAAGCTTATCTCTTACCTTAGAGACCTTTGTTAGCCATCGAGATGCTTATATCAGCTGTTTAATGAAAATGACTATAAAATGGTTTTGTTCAAAATTATCTAGTGTTATCCTCCAGCCCACCTTTCCATTGACTGAAGACTTCAGATGGTTGGGAGGATGAAGAATATATTATATAACACTTATGTACTATAGATGTTATTTTTAGAGGGCAGCTTGATGAAGATGACCTTATTGACCATGCCATTCAAAACCAATCCTCCACTGAATATTCTCTCAAACTTAGTCAAATATATGTAATATTCAAATTTGGGAACAGCTTAGTAAGGCATGACTGAAATATATTTAGAACAGCTGTTAGAGGATTTGAAAACAAGACCTGAACCCTTAGATTGATGTATTTTAAGACTGAAATCAAGAGGTGTCTTCAACAAATCCCAGGTTAAATTTCCCACACCTAGTTGTTCTGTGAGAGTGTTTACGAAGTGAATCGTAAAATAATATATGAAATGTCAATGGAAGAACAATTGTTTTTTTATAACCCGGTAATATTACGGAAAATCTTTGAATATCCAACAAATTTATAATATAGCAGCAATGTATACAACGTCACCTGCTTGTAATGAGAGCTTCAATGTTAACATGTATACAACAGAACATCACATAGGTTTTATACAAGGCTATATAGCGCATTATAGGGGAGATACTACAACATAATAAAATATAAATATAATGATATAATAATAGTTTATAAAAGGGTGGGAGAAAGCTCAACCCCGCGAGAAAACAATGGGAAAGGTCAACTTAGAAGGATTAATGAATACATGCATAAATGGTAACCGCAGTAAATGCTACAAAGTTGTTGGTGGCACTGCAACCTGAACAATCGGAGATGGTTCAAGATGATGTTTGACCTGTAAATATATTCCTCCAACAGATATCTTCGGCGATACACCTTTAACATCGAATATCTTACCTCCAAAATAAAATTCCATCATAGTAGACATACTTTAGAATAATACAAATGAGAAGGACCGTCATGATGATGGGAGATGTTGCCTGATGCCAAGATATGTAAATTCAGCTAAAACCTCTCACTAATTCCAAGGGCCGGCAATTAAAGATGTTGCGAATGAAAGTAGAACCCTCCACTACAACACCCACAACACTACGTTATATCAACAACAACACAAAGGACCCAAGGAATTGGACTTGGTTTTGAGCCAAGATGTGGAGAATGAATTTAACTCAATAGGCTCAAGAAGCGAGAGTAACCAGTCAGAACTTTAAAGTAAATAACATCGTAACTCGTCGAAATAAATGAGACTCATAAATAGTTCATATTAGACCAAAATCGTAATACTTAAACATGTCTTCAATATGGTTTCTTCATTTTTATGCGAATGTTCTTTCTCCGGACCCACACATTATGGTTTCTTCCACAAGGAATATTTTCCCTTCAAACCATGTTGTTCTCTCATGGCACACACCCTTAGGGCAACAAGAGTTGACTTTGTCAAACTTGACTTTGTCCCCATGCACCGTTCCTTTTCAATGGAAGGTGAAAAACAAAGTCACTCCACAGATCCTTTTGACACTATGAGGCTTTGTCTTCACTCATGGCATTCTCACCTATTTTATTCACTCTCCTAGATGCAGTATGAGAAAATTAATGTTCAAATTAGTTTGTTAATTTTTCGAACATTGCCAGCCTCCTCCTTCTCAAAGCTTGCTTGTCCTCACAAGTGCATGGACAGAACCTGAGTTATTTTCCTCCTTCTCTGTATCATCTGCATGATGATATCTCCAATCAAAGAGATGTTATTCTATCATCAAGTCCTCATTTGCTCCTCTCAAATATGCAAGCTGCCTACTGGCTATCATCATGTAAAGAATAATTTTATGACAGAAAAGTATTTCTATGTCCTTAGCAATGGGATCTGAAATCTAATGAAATATTTTATGTGATCCTCTATCCTCGCTATTAGTTATGTGTTGAGCCACCTCCAACTAGGCAACTTCCAAATCGGTTCACTTTTTGTTCCTGCAGTTAGTGGGATGAAATTTCACACATGACAGACAATGTGTTTTACCTTGCGTTTTCTTTCATCTTCCACTTATGAAAAGTGGTAGAGTTTTTGGTTGATCTTGTTTTAATAAGGTTGTTCTTCATGTAAAGATGAGGACTATATCTCCAAAGATTCTTCTCAATGTCAGTAAACTGAACAAGCAACCATTCCGCATATATGGGATGAGTTGAAATCACCATCATATGGAGTCTATTCAATCCTATGTCTTTCCTCAAAGAGAAATGTTGTTGTGTTGGCTATATGATTTCCCCATGCTCAACTTACAACATGTATTGCAAAATATGGAGATTCTCTCCCAAAGGACAATATCCAACCAACTTGTCTTTCCCAAACATGCTCTCATAAACACAGACAGAAGAACCACAGGGAGAAAAATGAGAATTATGCTTGGTCACTATGTGAATAAGCAGGGCGAAAATAGCCTTTACAACCAACACAGCTTGACCCTCAACTGGTACAGATGACCAAATGTAGGCTCAACCACTTGCTTGTTACCCAATTCTCATATGAGTGGCTTTTAATGACATGTAGGAAATTACCGTGTCTTCCATAACATGCTTCTTCCCCAAGCCTGCCAGGGAATGGAAGCAGTTATCAACCGCATTATGGCCTCTACAGACCATAGTTTCAAAATAAAGAATGGTCCTTCCTTGGAGAAACATTCTGCACATATATGGCTAATGGATATATACATAAATCATATAAATAATCATGTAAATAATCAATACCCTTACCATGGGCGTTTTTATACAAAAGTGAGTGGCTCATAAATGAGTCTCTTCATCCTCAAAGAGAAAAGAGGTGGTTAAAGCAACCCTAAAGAGTTACGTTCTCCTCCATCTCTCCACATGATTCATGCATCCTCTCAAGGTCAGACATATTTCTCCTAAGCCCTACCAAAATACCTCAATGATGGTGTGGTGCGTATCCTCATAGAATGTGTATCGGGGTACAAATCCATATGTGTCAGCTAGTAACTCTTCCTTGAGCTAAGTCGAGATAAAGATCCCACCATGATAAGAGCATGACCCCATCTTCGACCGAATACCTTCTTCGTCATAAATCGGCTATCCAATATCTCACAAGCATGAAGATCTCAATACCCACTAACAAATTGGAGTTCAACATGAGCTCATTCCATACATATGAGTGAACAATCATGAAGAATATCCTATTATATGGTCGTTCTCTTTTTTTGACATTCTGCTTTCTTTGGACATTCTCCTATGTCAAAAATGTGTTGGAAGGTTTTTATCCTTCCTTCATGGCCACATGCTAGCATCCTAAATGGGAGAAATGATGTTGAGAGAGTGCTTCTTCTCCTTTAGTCCACTTCAAGACTTCAAATAACAGACGAAGCTCTTCCCAAGGTTCTGCATCAAAATCAATGAGGTGGTGCTTTCCACATGTAAAGCATCCATCTCTTTCGTTGATCTGAAGTGGTCTTCCCCAGTGAATGTTCTACACCCAGACATCATCATCAAGATGACCGTATATGAATGGAAAATTTACCTACGTTTTCACCATAATCAGCTTCCTTCCTGTAAAAACCCCAGAAATGAATAGATATGTGTACTTATCTCAAGATGTTGGGTTTTCCATACCTCTCAGGTTCTGTTGTTCTACACCTTCAACAATGGTACATGAGTTGTGCCTGATCTTCACACATGCGTATTCGGACTTTCGCAAAGATGAAGAACTTTGCTTTGAGCAAGAGCTCCTTCTCTGCATGGGAGGCACTGTACGATCTCTTTTAGATGAGACAACGCTATTGCCCTCAATTCCCACAACATGAATGGGAACCTCCCAATGATTGAATTTTTTGAAAAATATATTCCAGCCTTGCTCAAAGGTGAGAGATGAAAGACTGCACAGTATGTAGAAATTTTTCACCATGCTTTTTTGAAGTGGAATTGTGTTTTGGCGTGCAAGGTTTTGTTGAAAGCCTTGTTGAGATTCACCATGTGTCTCATGAATCTTCCATCAAATATTTTCACGTTTTATGAAACTTGCATAAGATGTAATGTTTACATTTATTAAACAAAGGATTCAAAGATCTACTCGTATAGGCTCATCATTATGCAAAATCGCACTTGATGGTTTACCTTCAAGAATTGGTGTCGCCACAAGAAGGTATCTAACCCTCCACCCAAGCTTTGGTCGAACACAAGTGAACCTCAAAGGTAGACATATGAAATCTATCTGTTTCTTCTTCCTCTTTCCTCTTGACCTTAATCTTTCAAACTCAAAAACTCGATGATTCTGGTCTTCTGAGTTTGAGACTCATACCCTTCAGAAAATCACCAAGTGTTTTCCAGCAAACTCCTTCGATTTTTCCATTCTATTCGGAAATCCTAGACATGCGACTATACAAAATAGAGGCACCTGGCTCACACTCTCATATGACAATTCAGAGTTTTTATTTAGATTCAAATTTTTAAGAGATTATTCTATATATTCTCCCTCCTTATTCTCTTGAAATCTTCATGAATATCATGGGTACAGATTTAGGAATAATATTTGTAGCTTATCTCCTTTTCATCCTCCAGAAGACGCGCCTTTTTCCTACTCATCTCTTGTTCTCTCAAGGAGAATAGGAAGCGTAGGGTCTTCTCTTTGTTCGCTTATCCCCATTGGGGAGATGTCTTTTCTGTGATCTTAGCCATGACAGAAGACAAACCCATCCTTCAATCTTCTGGATTCCTTGACGGAGACCATGGTGTCGAGCAAGACCATGTTTTTGATACCACCATACATTCCCACCAAAATAGCTAGTAAGGCATGACCCGGAAATGCATTTAATGGATGCTGTGATTGAAACTAAGACCGGATCCCTAGATTTATGTATCTGGGATTAAATCAAATAGGTGCTCCAAATAAATCCCTATAAAAGAAGAGACCTCTCACACCTAGTTATTTCAAAGGCTCATGAAGCGAACGCAACAATATATGAACACACAATGGAATAAAACATTATTTATGTAAACCTATGGTCATATTAAGATCAATAGCCAACAAATGAATAATATAGCGTAAAATTTATACAACTTTTTTGAGGAATAAATCACTGACCCAGTAATGAGAGTTTCAATGGCATGTATAAGAAATTGGAGAACATCACACACGTTTACACAAGCAATACGCAGCTTTATATGAGACACTCCAACATAATAAATTATACACAATTATATGACAACATAGTTTCAAGAAAAGTAAGGAGAAAGCTTCAACCCTGAATAATGGTAAGCAACAATCTCAGAAGGGGATTAGTTGGTACTGTTACGTACAAACGAGAATCATAAATGCCGCAGTTGATGAAGAAAATCGCAACCGTAAAATAACTGGAGATGTATTGAAGATGTATACCTAACAGAACATAACCCTCCAACATATTCTTCAAGTGATAGGTTATTCCTAACACCCCAAGATCTTACCCTTTTCAAAACAGTGGTGTAAAATCTCACTGCAAATAATAATAATTAAACAATTTAGTTCAGAGAAGATTGCAATCGTTGATGATGGGAGATACTTGCTCAAGTGTTAAGATATGAAAATAAGGCCCGAAACCTTCTCACTAACCCTTCTTTATGGGAACAGAATTCTCCACCTCTCGAAAAGAGCAAGCTAAGAATGTTGTGAAAACCTATTGCAATACCCAATGAAGACTGGTTATACTAAACAGTAAACAATGCAAGGACCTAAGGAAGTGGCTTTGCCTGAGCCAATATGTGGACAAATTAAGGGCAACTGAAGATGTTTTCCCCTCTTAAGAAGGAGAGAAACCCAGCCAGAACTGTACAAAATAAACACCGTAACTCAGCTTTAAATATTCAAGACCTAAAGGTCTACTAGACCAAAATCAACACCAAACATGTTCTATGGCCAGTTTCATTCCTCATTTTACAGCAAGTGAACGTTCTTTCTGGACCCCGCACATTAAGTGTTTCTTCCAGAATTCTTTCTCCGTTCAAACCCATGTCTTCCAAGGCCATACCCTAGGTGCGCATTGTTGACCGTGTCAAACTTAACCCTCTCATGCAATTGGGTTCTCACACCGGAAGGTGAAAAATAAAACTACTCTCCATAGATACCTTTGACACTATGAGGATTTTTAATTTCACCATGGGTCTTCACTCATTTTATTCACTCTCAGATGGCACAGAAAATTAATGTTCACCTGGGCTTACAAGCACTTTTCGAACACACAGCTCTCCTTCAAAGATTATTTGTCCTCAAGCGTTTTGCAGAACAGGAACAGTTATTTCTCCTCCTCCCCCGAGCATCCATGTATGATGATCTACTCACAAAGATATTTCATCTCATCGATTAATTTTAAAATTTTCTCCTCCTCGTGCGCATGCAAGTCAACCATCAAGTTACCATCATGTAAAGGTGGAAATACCCAAGAGGATAGTAAAGTGATGCTCAGAGGTGTTCTGGGAGGAATGGGATCTAAATCGAAGGGAACTATCTTCTCCTATATGTAGATTCTCCATCCCCAAGCTATTAACATGCAAGTGAGTCACCCCCAACTAGGCAACCTCAAAATCTATCCTCCACCTTTGCTCGGGCAAAGTAGGGACACCCACACATGGTAGACAATGTGTTTTACCCCACGTTGTCCATCTTCTCCACTTATGAAAAGTACAAAAGTTGAAGCTGGATTCGAAGTTGCAACAGTGTTGCTTCCTATGGCAAGATGAGGACCAGACTTCAAATATTCTTTCCCCCAACGTCGCAAATCAAGTCAACAAACTATTCCACATTCGGCGAGTTTGAAATCACCATCATATGGAGTCCATTCAATCTTGCGGCCCCCCTGATAAAGAGAAACGGTGCTGGTGGTGTCTATATGATTCCCATGCTCCTTAGAACATGCATTGCAAAAATAATGATTCCCTGCCTAAAGGACACATCCATCCAATGTGTTCCCCTCCAAACATGCTCCTCATAAAGACAAAGAGACACTGAACCATATAGGAGAAAATTAGAACTACAAGCCATACTACAAGGCACAAGTGAGAAGGACAATTGTCCTCAAGTGCAACCAACGCACCTGACCCTCAACTACAATAGACCCATAAAATGTATTTCAACTTGCTTGCTACTCAATTTTCATATGAGTGAATTGAATGATACATGGTGTAAAATGAGCATGTCCTCCACAATACGTTCTTCCTGTCCCTCCTAGGGAATGGCTATCAATCATGCTTAAGGTCTTTAAGTATACCATGTTGCCTAAAATAAAGAACGTTCTCCTTGAGCAACATTCGCACATATATGAACAGATATATATATACATCATATAAATAATCATGTAAACAATCAATACCCTTACCATATGTTTTTATACAAAGGGAGTGCTCATAAATGAGTTCTCCTCTCATCCCTAAAGAGTAGTGTAAGAGGTGTCACAACTTAAAGAGTTATGTCTCATCCATCTCCCCACATGATTCATGCATTCTCTCACATGCTGACATATTTTCCCTGGGCCCTTCCAAAATACCCCTCCATGACAGGTGCTCTCACAGAATGTGTGGCTGAAAGGAAATCCATATGTGCTGTCAGAAGACCTTTCTCCTTGAGTTTTCTGAAGCTCTAGATAAGAACATTCACCATGATAGTACATGACCCCATCTCTCAATCGAACACTCCTCCTCATGCAATCGGTCCAATATCTGCCAGCATGAAGATCCTTGGAATACCCACCAACAGTCAGAGCTTCAACATGGACTCATCCTCCATAGTGAAAATATGAACTATCATGAAGAACATCTTTCATATGGATGCCTTCCTTTACATCTCCCATGTCAAAATGCAAGCTTCTGGAAGGTTTTTATCTTTCCCCTTGCTGTTTCTGCCACAGCGTAGAATTTGAAATGAGGGTGGTAATTGATGTTGAGAGAGTGCTTCTCCTTTATGTCCACCTAAGACTCTCGGGGTCATTGTACCTAGCTCTCCCAAGGCTTCCACCGAGAATCAATGAGTGAAGTTCTTCAACATGTGAAGTATCCATCCCCTTCGTTGATTTAGTGTCTCTAGTGAAATTTCTTCCATGAATGAGACATCATCACCGTGTACATGATCGTACATATGAATGGAAAATTCTTCCCTATGTTTCCTCATCGCACAATCTAGTTTCCCTCTCTAGTGTAGCAAATTTGCAATGAATAGGATGTATCCCCATCTTCATGATTGCCTTTCTACCTCTCTTTGTTCCATGGTTACACACCTCCTCAGCAAATGGCACATGATTTAGCATGATTTCACACATGATCATGGGGACTTTCCTTGTGAAGATGAAGAATCCTTCACTTTGGAGCAATAAACACCTCCTTCTCACATGACGTACTCGTATGATCCTAGATGAGAGAACTTGCTGAAAATGGAAACAAGAAACAGTGAAGGAGGCCTCCTGAAACATCTTTCCTGATCCTAGTTGGAAAGTGATCACCTAAACTAGGTGGGGACCACACATGTGATTTTTGTCGAAAAATCTATTTTTAGACTATGTCTATTTTTAGACATATGGAGAATGGTCCAGGGATTGCAGTATGTTATTCTTGGAGTATTGGTCATGTTGGTAAAAATAGAGGTCCATCTATTTTTGGACCTATAGGTCGAAGTCTATTTTTAGACTGCCTATCCTAAAAATAGGGAAGTCAAATATTATTTACCCTTAATAATATTTGGACTCTAAACTTCAGTTTACTCTCTTGGAGCACTTCAGTTTGACCCCTGGAGGTGGGGCATGCAGCTGCCAGAAGGATTTACGCTTTTCCTATGAGTTAGGTGAGCTAATGCATGGTTGACTTCAGTTAGAGCTCAAGTGGCGGAGTTCGGTGGAGTTGATGCGACAGTTAATGGAGGTGGTGTTCTGGTTAACTAGTTGAACTAGTTGTATTTAGTTTAAATGGCTAATACACTAGAGATGAGTTGTGTGAATTAAATATTATTTAATTCACAAATTATTAACTCATTATTCAACTAAAGAACACATCATTTTAACTCAGTGCATGGACAGTTCAGTGGCGACAAGTGAAAGAGGTAGACGAAAGGGTTGAGTTAGCTATCAGTTACAACATCAGTTGTGCATGAGATTTGCACCACACTTGGAGGAAATTACCAATGAAAATTGTGCAGTTGGATCCAGTGAGATTTGAACTTGGATATCTATTTAGACCAGCCTTGATTGCGCAATAGAGGCAGGGAAAGTAGTGGGTGTGTTTTGAACCTGTGACTTGTTCAAAACCAAGCTAGTTTTTGTGTAGCTTTGGGAGATAGTACTGAGTACTTGTGAGGATTTTGTACTATGTATTTGCTGCATGTTCTCTCCATTTATAATATACTATAGCTGGGGTTTTTCAGCTATGAGCTTTCCCCATACATACTGTGTTAATGTGTGTGATGATTTGATGTGCTATCACTTCTATTCTTTCCGCATGTGACAATTAATTGTAGAAGAGATTATGTTTTATGCATGCAATTCAAAATTGATGTGTGATAAGGTTAATCTCCATTGAATAAGTGATTTATTCAGCAAATTTATACATGGTATCAGAGCGAGTATTAATTGTCGATATCTATTACGGTGATTGCAAACTTATTTCCTTGGACAGAGCCTGCATACAGGCCAGATAGCCTCCGGATTCATCTTTCTTCGGGAAGTGAAAGGTCTGGTAAAAGCCCATGCAGTCAATCTCTGATTTGGAAATAATTTGTTCTCAAGTGTATATCAGAAGCGATTGAGTTATTAGTTGGTGGTGAAATTCGAATTTGCAGATTTGTGTTCTTAGTGCCACGGCGAAAATGTCTTTCAGCGGTTTGCGACTCAAATATGCCTTCGGAGGAAGTTCGAATTATGTTGCATGGAAGGACCACATGGAGGCTGTATCAGATGATAATGGGCTGTTGGAATTTGTGGAGAAAGAGATTCCAAAGCCTACTTCTAATGATGTTGCTGTTGTGGAAGCCTGGCGAAAGAAACAAGCAAAATGTCGAAGGATCCTGTTAGAGGGCATAAAGGATCATATTGTATCCAGCCTGCATGGAAAGGCTTCTCCATATTTAATGTGGAAAGCTTTGATGGATCTATACCAAAGCAAGAGCGACCAAAGGAAGCTGGTGCTCAAGGATAGACTAAGAAACATCAAGATGGAGAAAGGCGACAGCATCGCAAAATACCTCACGAAGTTCACTTAGTGCAGAGATGAGCTGGGAAGTGTGGGGGTGACTGTCGAAGATGAGGACATGGTGGACCTAGCTCTCCTTGGTCTTTCAAAGGCTTGGCATTCCTATCAGGATAGTGTCAATGGTCGGGAGAAGTTGCCGGGATGGGAGCGACTATGGTCGGATCTCATGCAAGAGGAGATTAGGAGGACTACCAGGGACGGATCTTCATCAAAGGTATCTGATGAAGAAGACTGCACTTTGGATACAAAAGCAAGGAAGGGGAAGGGAAAGGAGAAGGCTTCTCAATCTGGTTTAGATGGTAAAGAGCATGACATGTCCAAAGTGAAGTGTTTTCACTGTCACGATCATGGACATTACACCACGAATTGCCCAAAGAAGAAGAAGAACAAGCAGGTTGTTGGATCTGCAGTTGGTGAGGCTCTTGCCTCACAATTTGAGCTGGACTTCTCATTGAGCACATGCATGTTGTCTAGTGCATTGGGATCGGGGTGGTATATTGATAGTGGCACTTCCTTTCACATGACGGGAGATGCAAATCTTTTCAGTGACTTGGTGGAGAAAGGTCTCCAGATGCATGTTGAGTTAGGCGACGGTGGATGATAAAATGTGACCAGCATTAGTACCATAACCTTTCAGAGGGAGTCGGGTAAACTCACTCTTTTACAAGATGTATTGCATGTACCAGGTCTAACAAAGAATCTGATCTCAGTCGCAATGTTAGAGGATAAAGGGTATGAAGTTGTCTTTAGAGAAGGAAGAGTTTTCCTTCGGAACAAGGCAACGGTATAAGTCAAGAAGGTTGGGATGCGTGCAAAGAATCTCTACAGACTTGAAGTAGATGGGATTTCTACGGAGCTTCCTACTGTTGGGAAGCGGAAGGAAGACATGCAACTGAAGCTTGAGAGGGAGCAAGTGTTGCATGCAGGCGAGAAAGACTTGCAATTGATGCTTGAGAGGGAGAAAGTTTTGCATGCAAGTGATAGTGAACCTCGGGGTGTGGAGCAGCCACAAGAGGATCATGGAGTGGGAGAAACCACTCATGTAGAGAAATTTCGTGCCAGACGGGCAGAGGGAGTGCATGCAGCTATACCACCAGGTATGAGGTGGGGCGACATGCATGATTAATCCCATGAGGAGATTTCTGGGAAGATTCATGAGATGGTGTGGATCTCATGGATTGAACCTAGCTACGAGGTGCCCACAGCGCAGCAGTAGCAAGATCAGTTGGAGTGATGCAGGCAGATCAAAGTGACAGTGTCGGATACTGGAGCGCGGATCAGAGTTGACAGCAAGTGCAAGAGTGCATGGGTGCAAGAGTTCAACAACGCAGTGGTTCCTGATGACATGTGCAGTTGGTACCAGCAGAAGTCAAAGACTTTGATGATAGATGCATCAGACTGATTGAGTTGTTTGGAGCCTATTCAGTTTCAGAGGAGTTGCAGAGCAGATGCATGGAGTTGCATGGCGCTTGTGAAGATTGCAGGGTGAATGCATGGAGTTGCATGTCGCATGCAAAGACAGTCCTTTCTTGTTGAGAGGGAGTGTTGAAAATGGCAACAAGAAACAGTAAAGGAGGCCTCCTGAAACATCTTTCCCGATCCTAGTTGGAGAGTGATCACCTAAACTAGGTGGGGACCACACATGTGATTTTTGTCGAAAAGTCTATTTTTAGACTATGTCTATTTTTAGACATATGGAGCATGGTCCAGGGGTTGCAGTATGTTATTCTTGGATGATTGGTCGAGTTGGTAAAAATAGATGGATCTCTATTTTTAGCATTTAGGTCGAAGTCTATTTTTAGACTGGCGGGCTAAAAATAGAACAGTCAAATATTATTAACCCTTAATAATATTTGGACTCTAAACTTCAGTTTACTCTCTTGGAGCACTTCAGTTTGACCCCCAGAGGTGGGGCATGCAGCTGCCAGAAGGAATTATGCTTTTCCTATGAGTTAGGTGAGCTAATGCATGGTTGACTTCAGTTAGAGCTCAAGTGGCGGAGTTCGGTGGAGTTGATGCGACAGTTAATGGAGGTGGTGTTCTGGTTAACTAGTTGAACTAGTTGTATTTAGTTTAACTGGATAATACACTAGAGATGAGTGCTGTGAATTAAATATTATTTAATTCACAAATTATTAACTCATTATTCAACTAAATAACACATCATTTTAACTCAGTGCATGGACAGTTCAGTGGCGACAAGTGAAAGAGGTAGATGAAAGGGTTGAGTTAGCTATCAGTTGCGACATCAGTTGTGCATGAGATTTGCACCACACTTGGAGGAAATTACCAATGAAAATTGCGCTGTTGGAGCCAGTGAGATTCAAACTTGGTTCTCTATTTAGACCAGCCTTGATTGCGCAATAGAGACAGGGAAAGTAGTGGGTGTGTTTTGAACCTGTGACTTGTTCAAAACCAAGCTAGTTTTTGTGTAGCTTTGGGAGATAGTACTGAGTAGTTGTGAGGAGTTTGTACTATGTATTTGCTGCATGTTATCTCCATTTATAATATACTATAGTTGGGGGTTTTCAGCTATGAGCTTTCCCCATACATACTGTGTTAATGTGTGTGATGATTTGATGTGCTATCGCTTCTATTCTTTCTGCATGTGACAATTAATTGTAGAAGAGATTATGTGTTATGCATGCAATTCGAAATTGATGTGTGATCAGGTTAATCTCCATTGAATAAGTGATTTATTCAGCAAATTTCTACAACAAATTTGTTGCCGTCAATCTCTGCAACATGAATGGGAAACCTCCCAATTATTGGATCCCTTTTTGAAAAAGAGATCTCCATGCTCCCTTGCTCAAATGTGTGAGATGAAAGACTTTCTTCCGGCAAGGTATGGTGCACGTTTTGAGCCTCCTTCATGGTTTTTTGAAGTGGAATTGCATTCTCATGCAAGGGTTTTGTTTGAGTTTCCTTTTTTAGATCCACCATGTGTGTCTCATGAATCCTTCCATCAAATATTTTGACTAAGGCCTTAGTGAAACTTGCATAAGATGTAATGCTTACATTTCTTAAAGAAAAGGATTCAAAGATCCACCAGGCATACGCCTTATCTCTCATATGCAGTGCTGAAACTTTGATAGCTTCATCTTCAAGAATTTGGTGCTGCTGCAAGAAGGTATCTAACTCCTCCACCCAAGCTTTGGCTGAACATATAGGTGAACCTTCAAAGGTAGATAGATGAAATATATCCTGCTGCTCTCTTCCATTCACCTTGATCTTGCAAAACTCTGAAAAACTGAGATGATCTCGGAATTTATGAGTTAGAGACTCATAATCCTTCAGGAAATCACTAAGAGTTTCCCTCCTATCTACCTCTTATACTCTTTCCATCTCTCTTCTGGCAATCATGGGCATGTGACTGCACTGTGTGTTAGAGTGTGTGATTGCTGGCTCACACTCCTCCTATGACAATCTAGAGTTTTCTATAGATTCAAACTATTTCAGAGATTCTTCATACATCTCCCTCCTTATCCTCTTCAAATATTCATGAATATCATGTACTGATTTAGGAAGAATCTTTGTGAGCTTATCCCCTTTTTCTCCTCCAGAAGATGGAGTCTTTTTCCTGCTCATCTCTCTGTCTCCTTCCTGATGAGAATAGGAAGCGCATGGTCCTTCCTCTTCTTTCTGCTTATCCCCCTTGGGGAGGTTCTTCATGGATCTATAATATGACAAGATAAAACCCATCCTCTTCAATCTTATGATCTCTTTGGATGAGATTCACAGGCTGAGCCAAGACTATGCTTTGATACCACTGTAATATTCCAAATTTGGAATATCTAGCAAGGCATGACTGGAAAATGATTTTTCCAGGAATGGCTACTACAGGATTTGAAACCAAGACCTGGATCCCTTATATTGATGTATCTAATACTGAAATCCAAGAGGTGGCTCCAAAGAAATCCCTCTAGGTGGGTTAAACAGATCTCCCACACCTAGTTGTCTTCAGAAAGTGCCCGATGAAGGGACTGCAAGAATATATGAACACACAATGGAATAACAACATTATTTCTATAACCCAGAACACATGAAGATATGAATAGCCAAAAAATTTATAATATAGCAGAAAATGTATACAATGCTTTGAGGAATCAATCACTCAAGATAGGCAATGAGAGCCTCAACAGAACATGTATAAGAAGTTGGAGAACCCTGCTACACAGGCTTTACACAAGGCTATATAGCGCAGTTTATATGAGACACTGCAACATAATAAATGATAACAGAATGATATGACAATAATAGCTCAAGAAAAGTGGGGGGGAAAGCTCTCAACCCCTGAAAACAATGGTACAACAATCCTTAGAAGGATTGGTTGCAATACATGTACAAATGGAAAATCTACAGAAATTACGGAATTGTTGGGTAGCAGCTGCAACTCAAAAAATAACTGGAGATTTCTGAAGATGATTCTCAATCTGAAATAGACCTCCTCCAATAGATCTCCCAAGTGATAGGCTATTCCTAACACTGAATATTTTACCCTCCAAAATAGTGGTGCAAACCCCCACTACAGATACACACTGAAATAACGCAGTCTGGAGAAGGGACTGCGCTGTTGATGATGGGAGATGCTTGGCCTGATGCCAAGATATGAAAATCAGCTCTGAAAACCTTCCTCACTAACCTTCCCGAGGAATAGAAGCTCCCTCCTCTAAAAGATAATCCAAGGAATGGTGTTGTGGAACCCTCCACTGCAACACCCAGCAACACTACGTTATACTTCAGCAGAAATAACATAGTGACTGAAGGAAGTGGCTTTGGCATTGAGCCAATATGTGGATAAATGAAGTGAAATACTTCAAGAGGCCTCTCAAGAAGTAGCGGAAATCCTAAACAGGAATCCCTCGCGCTAAATAGCACTGCAACTCAGCTAAACATTCAGAGACTTCAAATAGTCTACTAGACCAAAATCAGAATACTCAAACATGTCTCACTATGGCTGCCTCTTCCTCCTTTTATACAAGTGAATATCTCTTTGCCCTGGACCCCACACATTAGGGTTTCTTCCACAAGGAATATTTCTCCCTCTCAAACTGCGTTGTCCTACCAAGCAAGCCACACCCTCGTAGGAAGCGCTGTTGACTTGGTCAAACTTGACCTTGTCCTCATGCAATTGCCCCTTTTCACACTGGAAGGTGCAAAATAAAGCTACTCCATAGATCCCTTTGACACTATGAGGGATTTTATTCCTACTCATGGGTCTCCTCACCCATTTTATTCACCTCCTAGATGGCATGAGAAAAATTAGTGTTCAAATTAGCTTCATGCTAATTTTGGAACATTACAAAGTATGAAATCCAACCTTTTATGGAAGTGCACTCAGTTCATTCAACCTCTGAAACCACCAAGGCTATTGATTTTGTCCCATCCAGATCTCTAAAAATCAACCCAAACCTCTCGAATGAAGAAGAGAAGCAGCTGTGCGAACTTTTGAAAGAAAATATTGAAGCATTTGCTTTGGATTACAAGAACATGAAAGGGGTGCCTACTTTAGTATGAATACATCACATTTACATCAAAGAAGGATGCAAGCATGTGAGACAACCCCGAAGAAGGATGAATTTGGCTTTGAAGGACATATTCAAAGAAGAGCTACAAAAACTATTAGATGTAGGGTTCATATATCCCATATCTGACAGTGAGTGGGTATCCCATCTTGTCCTACTCCCAAAGAAGAATGGGAAGTGGTGAATTTGTGTTGAATATCAAGTGTTAGATGATCCAAAAATAATTTTTATCATAGGTTATAGTATTTGAATAAAATAATTATTAATTTAAGATATTAAATTAATAATTATTATTCTATAATATTTAATATATGTGTGAGATATTTAGAATTAGAAATTTGTTATTAAAAATTAGGATCGTTTCCTAGGCTCTAAGTTAGGAGTGAAGTTAGTAGAGTGGTTAGAATCTCATTTATTGTAAATGGACACTTGTTTATTTTCCAAGTGATCCATAACTAGATTAAGTTAGAGAATAGAGCTTATAAATAGGTTAGTTTCCTATTTTCTTTGTAATGTGTAATGAGAGAATGAGAGTGTGAGTTTACGTGTGTAAACTCCTCTAATTTTCCCTGTAATCTTTTTGCTTGATCAATAAAGTTGTGTGTCTGAGGACACTTCTGCTCTTTCATGTGGTATCATAGCCACGATAACACTTTGAGGAGGAGATTCTAGCTCTGTCAGATCGTGGAAAACTCAACTCCGTTGAAGTGATCAGCAAAATATTGGTATGAAATTCACAATTTTTTTTATTGATTTTAGATCTGCAAATTCTAAAATCATTTTTTTAAAAGAAGGCACTGCAAATCTGTGTGATTTTTTTTATTGTTTGAGTGAATAAAAAAAAAAAAAAAGGACAGCGCTGTATATTTTAATTGCTTTTAAATCCCTTTCAAAACATTCAAATGGATTCTGCAAATTGATTCAACCAAATCGAGTCTGGAATTTGAACTAGCGTCCTCCTAAAGGTATTTTTATTTGATCCAAATCGAGTCTGGCATTTGAAACCAACATTCTGTAATTGAAGCGTTCTGCAATTGAAGCGTTCTGTATTTCCCATATTTTTTTTTCAATGCACCATCAAACTAGCGTCCATCCAAATTGATTCAAATCAATTCTGCATTTTGAGCAAATCGATTTTGCATTTTCATGATTGTGGTATGCATTCGATTGTGGAATGCATTCCATTGTAAAAGCATTTATATAAACACATTTCCCAGTGTATGAATCTGCAAATTGATTTAGAGGACCATTAATGAAAATATATGAAATTCATGTGGATTCTGCAAATCGATTTAAAATATTTTGAAGCGTTCAAACAACGCTTCAAACAGTGCTTCAAACATTTTACATTCAGTCAGCGTTTCTACTCTAGAAATAACCAGCGTTGAGCATTCCAGCATTTGATTCAGCATTTTTTTGAATAGAAACATCGTTTTCTGCACGTTGAAACAACTTTTTTAAAGATAATTTACAGTGTTTTTCCTTCACAGCGCTTTTTCCAGTGTTTTCATGTTGATGCAAGTGGATTTTGCATGTTTAAATTAAGCCAGCGTTCTCCAGCGTTCAATAACCAACATTATCTCCAACGTTCTTAGCGTTCAAGAACCAGATTACCTCGGGTAAGGACCAGGCTTTCCCTCTTCTCTACGGGCGATGTTCCGTTGTTTAGAACCAGATTCTGCCATAAGCTATTGGTCGGCAGAGGCAGATGCCGCAGTGCATTTGCGAACAATTGGGACGGGTTTGGCGCTGCGCTGCTGTTGAAGGATGGAAATGGGAAATAGAATGAATATTTGAGTATTGAATAATAATATTTTTTTTAAATTATGATTTGTAAATGAAAGCATAATTGGAGCGATAAAGTGGAGCTTTGAATTTGGAGAGATAGGTAAAAAAATTATGCAATATTTTGTAATTGGAGCAATAAGGGTGTTGTAATTTTTTTGGAGTAATAAGGAGTTTTTGTTTTGTAATTTGTTTATGGAGTGACAGTGTGACTCAAAGTAATTTTACTTTAAGAGGGGGTAATTTTTTTAACCAGATTGTGCAAAAGCACCATTGTAAAAAGTCAAATTTTGAAATTTGCCTTGTAAAAATTTGAGAAATTGACTAGAGCCAAGTGCAAAGCTCAATCAATTTTTCCTATTTCGACGACTATTCAAGGGTCAAGGCCAAGACCCGATAGTTCATTTTTTGCGTCGTGTGTTGCTGTTGTGTTGCACATCTTGATCTTTTTTTTGGAGCTTGATTTGTGGTGTGAAGTCTTAACACTACAATTTCTAAGTTGATAAATTTCTTTTCTGATTCTGACAAACTTGAAGGCTCAAAATCTTACAAAACATGGCAACGCCTCATCGAAAGAACTCTTGTTTATAATGAACTATGGCATGATATTTGTGATGGAGATGTAAAGCCAAATAAACCTATAGATGCAGTTGCGCTAGCAAAATGGGAAGTTAAAAACACAAAAGCATTAGCTCTCATTAAATCCTCTGTCAATGATGAAATGTATGTCCTTATCGAAAATGCAAAAGATGCTTGGTCTGCTTTGAGAAATTTTAAAGAGTTTTTTGATACTCAGCCTCAATCAAAAAGAGTCGACTTACAATTAAAATTGTTGCATCAAAAATTGACTGAAGAAGGAGATATTCTTGAATACATCTCCAGACTTAAGAATATTAAGCAGGAAATTGTTAATGCTGGTTTTCAAGCAATTGATGATAGTTTTATGGTCACAATTTTAATTGTTGGGCTTCCTTCTTCCTACACACATTTTTTAGAAACTTTACAGCTCACTGGAAAGTTAGAAAAGCTAAATTTTGATGAGCTCTGCGAAATGTTGACTCAACATGATAAAACTTTTGGGAAGAAAAATAAAGTTGGCGAAGATGTTTTTCTAACAGAAGCCAGTACTAGCAACTCCCCAGCTGAAAATTCCAAAAACAAAGGCAAAGGTAATTTTAATCAATATCAAGTAGCGCAAGGTCGTGGTCGTAGTCAACACAGAGGAAACAACTCCAACAGAGGCTCCAATCCGGGCAGAAACAATTCTCAAGGAAAAGGAAACAATCAAAACAGAGAGTCTCAGCAAGGCACATGACAGAATCCAGGAAGAGGACAATCTCAAAACAGAGGACAAAGCAGAGGTCGAGGACAGCCTCAAGGCAGAGGACAGTCTCAAGGAAGAGGCACTAATTTGAGTCAAATTGTTTGCAGACGATGTAATAGAGTTGGTCACTATGCTTCAGATTGTCGCACATCTATCAATAAAATTTCTAAGTTTCAACAGCCTTCAACACAGTTTGCAAATGATCAAGATCAAGATGATAATGACTCAGAATATGTCTTCACTTCTTCACCAGCAATCCAACTTTCCTCTTATGTTAAGAGTGATTATGAAGATGCTTGGATTTTGGACTTAGGAGCAACTCATCACATGACCTGTAGACGAGATTTCTTTTGGAATTTTCAAGAGTGCCATATTAACTCCATCTTTCTAACAGATGATACAAAACATAGGCCTTATGGAAAAGGTGTAGTCAAAGTTTTTGTCCCTAACATTGGAGAAAAATTGATTTCCAATGTGTGGTATGTTCCCACCTTTAAGAAAAAATTGTTGTCTTTGGTCATGATTTGACAAGCAGGGCATAAAATAATTATGGAAGATGGCTTAGTTAAGATTAATTCAGTCAAACAGAACTTCCAAACAGTGATGACATGATATGAAGACGGAAAAATGTTAAGGATGAAAGGAAAAGTTATTCCAAGGCATTCTGATTTTGCAGGGGCAGTTACTACAGGAATTTCACCTATAAGATTATGGCATGTAAGATATGAACATTTGAATTTTGACAGTATTTCTCAATTGCAGAAAAAAGGGATGGTTAAAGGACTTTTGACTTTCAACAAAGAAAATGCAAAATGTGAAGCTTGCATTTATGGCAAACAAAGTCGAGAAAGTTTTCCAACAAGTACATGGCGCGCAAATAGGCTGCTGCAACTAGTTCACAGTGATATGTGTGGTCCACTACAACCTTCATTAGCTGGTTGCAAATATTTCTTGCTATTTATTGATGATTTTAGTAGAATGACTTGGGTTTACTTTTTGAAAAACAAGTCAGAAGAATTTGAGAAATTTAAAATCTTTCGAAAACTTGTTGAAAATGAGGTCAAAGAAAAGATAGGTACTCTCAAGATAGATAATGGGGGAGAATTCAATTCAAATGAATTCAAAACTTATTGCAGTGAAAATGGCATCAGAAGGCATCTTACAAATTTTTACACTCCACAGCAAAATGGAGTCGAAGAAAGGATGAATCGCACATTGTTAGGCATGGCGAGATCCATGTTAACTTTCAAAGGGTTAAGTCCAACATATTGGGTAGAAGCAATCCATACAACTGTCTATCTAAGAAACAGATCTCCAACTACTTCGTTAGAAGGAATCACCCCTTATGAAGCTTGGTTTGGTTTCAAACATAAAGTTAAACATCTTCGAGTTTTTGGATCCATCTGTTATGCCTTAGTTCCCAAAGAAAAGAGAACTAAGCTTGGTTCAAGAAGTTTGAAATGCACCATGATTGGCTATTCAGATGAAAAGAAAGGGTATCGTATTTTTACCAATGGAAAATTTATTGTGAGTAGGGATGTCATTTTTGATGAAACAGAGAGTAAGAGTGTTGAAGAAATCGAAAGTCTTATTCACAAGTTAGAAACTAAGGGATGTAAAAGGAAAGGAAATATGCAAAGTCAACCAACTTCACCAAATTGGTATGAACTTGATTTTCCTTCCTCTAAAGATGAGACATCCAGTCCATCTATTTCAACACAATCATCTGGGTCTTCTAGCAGTTCATCAACATCTCCAATCAGCAACAGTTCTTCTGACAGTGATTCTCCAGATTCACCTCCTGAATGACCAACATCAGTTTACATTAATCCCCTCTACAATGATGGAGACTTCTCAGAACCTCAAACAAGTGAGCAACAACTTCCAAAATGGGAAGTTCAACTCTTGAAAGACGTAAGGCCTAATGAACAAAACAAAACAAGAACAAGGGGATCAAAACGAAATGAAGGAAATTTTGCTTTGATAGCAAATGATTTTACTAAACCTTCTTCTTTTCAAGAGGCAGTAAAACATAAAGCATGGCAACAAGCAATGGTTGATGAATATCAGGCAGTTCAAGACACCAACACTTGGCAGCTTGTTGATTGTCCTCAGCAAGTTAAACCTATTGGATGCAAATGGGTTTATCGAATTAAGTACAAACAAAATGGTGATATAGAAAATTATAAAGCATGCCTTGTTGCTAAAGGTTTTGCACAGCAGGAAGGGATCGATTATGAGGAGACCTTTGCTCCCACAGCCAAATGGAACACCATCTGCCTCACACTTGCCTTAGCAGCTCAGAAAGGGTGGAAAGTTCATCAAATGGATGTCAAAAGCACTTTTCTCAACGGGGACTTACAGGAAGATGTATACATGACACTACCACCAGGATTTGAAGTTAAAGGGAAAGAACATAAAGTCTACAAATTAATCAAGGCTTTATATGGATTAAAACAAGCTCCCCACGCTTGGTATGCCAAAATGGATGAATACCTTCGCAAAGTTGGTTTTCATCGCAGTGAATCTGATGATACTTTGTATGTGCGCCAACAGGGAAAATATCTGGTCATTCTCATTATGTATGTTGATGATTTGATCATTACAGGCAACAATGATGATCACATTGAATAGGTAAAAAAGGAGTTGCATGCAGGTTTTAAGATGACATATTTGGGACTACTTCACTACTATCTTGGGGTTGAAGTATTCCAACGTCCACATCAGATCTTCATTTCCCAGAGAAAATATGCAGCAGAAATTCTTCAGCGATTTGGAATGCAGGATTGTAAGCCTGTCCTTACCCCTATGGAACAAAACTTAAAAATTTCAAAATTTGAAGGGGGGGAAAGAGTGGACAGAACGACTTACAGAAATTTGATTGGCAGCTTGATTTATTTGACAACCACTCATCCTGATCTATCTTATGCAGTCAGTGTTCTTTCATGTTTTATGCAGGAACCATTAGACAACCACTGGAATGAAGCCAAAAGAGTTCTTCGATATATCCAAGGAACAAAAGATTTTGGTCTTCTTTACAAAAAGACTAAATTTTTTTTACTTAGTGGATTTTCAAATGCCGACTTTGTGGGTAGTATTGATGACAGGGCATCAACCTCAGGTTACTTAATGAACATGGGGTCAGCTGCAGTTTCCTAGAGTTGCAAGAAGAAAACTATAGTGGCCACTTCTTCAACAGAAGCAGAGTACATTTCAGCATGGGAAGCAGCATGTGAGATTTTTTGGCTACGTCGAGTTTTACAGGACTTGGGGATTCCTCTAGCAGAAGCTACTTCATTATTCATCGACAATAAATCAGCAATAAAGCTTGCCAATAATCCAGTTTTCCATTCAGAGACAAAGCATGTGGACACCAAGTATCATCATATCAGATCTCTCATTGCAAAGGACGTCATCAAGCTAGTGTTTTTCCCTTCAAAAGATCAGACCTTCGACATTTTCACAAAACCTCTTGGTAGAATAAAGTTTACTAAGTTCAGGGATGAACTTGGTATCTGTTGTAATGTATCTTTGGATCATAGGGGGGAATGTTAGATGATCCAAAAATAATTTGTATCATAGGTTATAGTATTTGAATAAAATAATTATTAATTTAAGATATTAAATTAATAATTATTATTCTAGAATATTTAATATATTTGTGATATATTTAGAATTAGAAATTTGTTATTAAAAATTAGGATTGTTTCCTAGGCTCTAAGTTACGAGTGAATTTAGTAGAGTGGTTATAATCTCATTTATTGTAAATGGACACTTGTTTATTTTCCAAGTGATCCATAACTAGATTAAGTTAGAGCATAGAGCTTATAAATAGTTTAGTTTCCTATTTTTATTGTAATGTGTAATGAGAGAATGAGAGTGTGAGTTTACGTGTGTAAACTCCTCTAATTTTCCCTGTAATCTTTTTTCTTGATCAATAAAGTTGTGTGTCTGAGGACACTTCTGCTCTTTCATCAAGAACATAACAAAGCAACCAAGAAATACCATTTCCGTTTGCCCTTTATAGACCAAGTCCTGGATGGCCTTGCAGGGAAGAAGTTCTTTTCCTTCTTAGATGGGTTCAGTGGGTACAATCAGATTCAAATTAGCCCTGAAGACCAGGATAAGAATACTTCCACTTGCCCTTGGGGTACCTTTGATTATAGATTCCTACCGTTTGGTTTGTGCAATGCCCCAACTACCTTCCAAAGAGTATTCCTGAGCATATTTTCTGATTTATTCCATGACTCTGTTGAAATCTACATGGATGATTTCACACCATATGGGGATGACTTCTAGGAATCTCTCTCATATTTGGGTAAAGTACTCAAAAGGTGCATTGAGATGCATCTCTCCTTGAGCCCAAAAAGTGTGAACGCCTGAATAAAGCAGGGGTTGTATTAGGACACTCGATATCCCAAGAAGGAATACAAGTAGACCCAAACAAAATCACTCTCATCAAAAGGGTACCTGCTCCTCAAAAGCAGAAATATGTTAGGAGTTTCTTAGGCTTAGTTGGTTACTATAGAAGGTTCATGAAAGACTTCAGCAAGATGGCTTCACCATTATTTGGGTTATTGGCAAAATACTCTGAGTGTATTTGGTACGGTCCTTGTCAAGAGGCTTTTGAGCTCATTAAGGATAAGTTGACTATTGCCCCCATCATCCAAGGTCCAAATTGGACTTTGCCTTTCCACATCCACAATGATGCATCCGACAAAGCTGTAGGGGAAACATTAGGACAATTATAGGACAAAATCCCTTATGCCATTTATTTCATCAACAAGAACTTGTCCAAGGTTGAGCTAAATTATATTTTCACTGAGAAGGATATGTTAGCCATTGTCCATGCTTTGAGCAAATTCAGGCTTTATGTAATTGGATATCAGACCTTTGTTCACATTGACCATGCAGCCATCAAGTATTTAATGAGCAAAATGGATGTTAATGTTAGGATAATTAGATGGTTTTTACTTTTGCAGAAATTTGATTTTACTATTGTTGATAAACCTGGAAAGGAGAATGTTGTTGCAGATTTTTTGTCCAGGTTCGCTCTCCCTACAGGTGAAGAAGGAATGGTGGATGACCATCTTCCCGATGAGCATCTCTTTTATATATCAGCACTCTCACCATGGTTTGATGATATAGCCAACTACTTGGTTTCTGGGAGACTCCCTCCTAATATTTCATTCAGGGAGAGGAGAAGAATCATTAGAAAAAGCACCCCTTTCGCATGGATTGGGTGAAACCTTTTCAAGCTAGGCCCTAATAAAATCCTAAGGAGATGTGTGAGGGAGGAATAATTGTTTGATATCCTCTCTACGTGTCATGACATCCCATGTGGAGGCCACTTTGCTGCAAAGAGAGTTTTTTACAAATTTTTGCAGGTAGGATACTATTGACCTACCCTTCACCAAGATTCCAGAAGATACACAAATAGGTGTGACTAGTGCCAAAGGATGGGGAAACCCGCACAAAGGGATGAGATGCCTTTGCACCCTCATGTGGCTCTTGAGACATTTTACAAGTGGGGCATGGACTCTGTTGGACCTATCGATCCACCATTCGGACAAAAGAAATATATCATAGGTTGCACTGATTACCTGACAAAGTTGGCTGAAACAAAACCAGTGAAGGTAGCAACCGAGGAGAAAGTAGCATAATTTCTGGAGGAGAATGTGTTTTACAAGTTTGGATACCCCAGATAAATAGTCATTGATCAGGGAGCACCATTCACTTCTCACCTCATTGAAAATCGTTTGAAGAATCACAAGATTAAACATAGAACTTCTACTGCCTATCACCCTCAGGCGAATGGCCAGGTAGAAGTAACTAACATAGCTTTAGAGAGCATCCTCACCAAGGTTGTGAGTAGCAGCAGAAAATATTGGACAGATAGATTTGTAGAAGCTACTTGGGCCTACAACACTACTTGGAATACAACAACAGGACTCACTCCTTATGAACTAGTTTATGTTAAGAAATTTCTACTCTCAGTTGAGTTTGAATTCAATACTTTAAGGATGGCAGCTGAATTAGATCTAGATATATCAAATTCCCAAAAAGAGATATTGTTGCAACTAAATGGATTGGATGATTTCATAATGCAAGCACTTCTACACACAGAGGTAGTTCAGCTGCAAAGGAAGGTATGGCATGACAAGAACATTAAGGAGAAGGCATTCCAAGAAGGAGATTGAGCATTGTTGTATGATTCAAGTTTTAAATATTTTAAGGGAAAATTGATGACAAGATGGCTGGGACCTTACACGGTGGAAAAATGTTTTGATAATAGCGCAGTTCAAATCAGGACCACAGATGATGAAGGAATCCCCTTGCTTGTTAATGTTCACAGGCTTATCTAGGGCAGAGTTTATAAATTCAATAAGCAAAGAGGTGTATGTAATGGGAAACTCCATAGTTTCTAGCACTTCCTAAAAAAAATAATAAAAATAAAAATAAAAAAGGGTCCATGGATGAAAACCTCTCTGAGGCACTCCAGGCAAGATTTTGGGTTGAAAACATCGATGGAGGCAGCCCATTTTCTTTCAAAAAAAAAAACATCTGAATCTTTTGTTTTTTGTTTTGCATGTTATTAATGGTTTATGGAAACACAAGGAAGCAATCATATTCTTCTCTCCCCTTCTATTTTACCATCCATCCCATCATTATCTCCATTCATTTCCATATAACTCCTTCCATCACCTCCATACACCATATTCCTCAATTCCTAAGAACAATGTAGCAAAAGAAAGCAAGCCACAAACTACTACAACCATCAGGAAGTTTCTTAAAAAACAAATTTGTTCATGGAATGCAAAGAAAAACAAGAAGGAAAGTTGCATAACAAAATCCAGGAGAACGAGAATGCCACCCATGGCATATTGAGCACCCCACGCAACATCTACATCAGAAAGAAACAACAATAAATGATTAGCAACTCACTTAGGAAGCTACTAATTCAACAAGTTGCTCACTTAGAGAACAAGAATATAGTGAAGAACGCAACATCTAAAATGCTTGTCTCATCAATCCAAATCCTGCAAATGCCTTGAAAAAAACAAGTAAACTCAGGTATAGCTTCTCACCCCTTTCTATGCATCTATAATAGCCATATATAATTAGATTTGTAGACTTAGAGTTTAAGGGGTAGAAAGGTGGCTAGTTTGCTTGGCCACCATCGTGAAGTATGACTAGGGAGAACTACAAATTCACGCCACTTGGGTGTGCAAAAGAAAAAAATTTAAATCAAGTAGATTCAAGGAGAATGAGAGGAGGAAACACACATTCCTTCATGAATTAATAGAGAGAGGGAAACAACGGTCTCTAACGGAAACTGGAGCTGAGGCTGAGTTACATAAGCACTCCAAAATTAGTTTCAAAATCTAATAAAAAGAGATCTCGTTTCATCGAAACTAGTAAATTGAGGATTTTCAAGGAAAGGAGACCGAAGGGAGCCTGCAGCACAACAGTACCGAGTTTGGGTTGCGTATTTGAACAACATGTAGCAGTAGCAACAAAACAACATCACCAGCAGTCGAGCTAGCTTCCAAAGTATACCGCATATTAGACACAGTAGCAAGGGACCAAGGGAAGATTTTATAGCAACCCAAAAAAAGAATAATTCTACTCCTAGCCTTAGAGAAGAAGGGTAAGAAGAGCTAGAAGAAGAACAAGAAGTTGAACCAAAATAAGAAGAACCAAAAGAAGAACAAGAAGAAGAATAGGAAGAGATAGAGGGCCAAGGAGAAACGGAAGCAATGGAAATGGAGATAGAAGTCATAAAGGTAGAAAAAGTGAGCAAGAATAAGACTTAAAACACTGCCCAACATCCCCTCAAAACTTGGAGGAAGTTGCGACCTTAGCTTCTTTGAGAAAAAAGATAAAAAGGCAAACCTCTATCTATTTAGAACTAAAAAAGAGTGAGAGGGTAAGTTAGAAAGAGCCAAAAACTCCTCCCAAGAGCCTCATCATCATTGAATAATCACCAAGAGAGGAAGAAAGAATCAGAGAGATAGTTCTGAAGGAGCAGTTGTAGATGGTGCAAGTAAAGAATATAGCACTAGAAGGGAAATTGCAACAAAAAGGGAAACATGTAGCCACCATGGAAGACTTGTGCATAGAATCCCTTCAGCACAGATTCCCTGCTGACTCATATGTTGTGTACCTCAAGGAGCAATGGCTCATATTTCAAATAAAAACTCTAGCCTCCCATGGATCCATACCTTTCCAAGGTTGTAGGCAATTAATGGATTTATACAAGAAAGCTAACATGGTTGATCAGGCAAAGATGGAAGAGTTTTATGTGCATAACCTTGTGTTGAAAAATCTAGATACTTGGGACCCAAATCCTATAATGGGGGATATGCAGTTGATGGCTCTAGCATCTTGGATGATGAATGAGGACACTAGAGAAAAAGAGATATGGAGGATCATGAGAAGAATAAATAGAGAACCCTTACATATCATGCCATAATTTTTCATCCCAACAGGAGTCATCCTTAACTGTCGTGAGATTGAAAAGGACCATGCACTAGTTGAAAGCTACATCTAAATTCAAACACACGTAATAGGCCACTTTGACGATGTTTTTAGGAAGATAGAATATGAGTGAATTATGGCTAGGTAGAGGAGATGGAACAACCTCCCTCATAGCCTCAATAACAGGGAGTACCATACTCCAGAAAGACTGAGAGGTGCCTTGGAAAGAGCACCATTATACAAGAGGCCCATGCAAGCCAAGAAGATCCAATGGCTTGGTCTCAAGCTCTTTCCACCTTTGTTGCTGGGGCTGAATGATGAAAGGGACACATATGCACAAGAAAGAGAATGAGAGAATGCAGAAAAGAGTAACGAGTTTTACACCCCTGAGGGGGCTCCCACACTTCTTCCTCAGGAAGTCAAGGGGGTTGTCTAAGATGTAGGAGGAGGATTAGTTGCTCAGAGGATGAGCAAACATTCAGTAGGGGGGTGATGATGAGCTCCATCATTAGAAATATTTGGAGGGGTTAATGGTCACCTTTTTGCCTTCTTAAATCTCTTTTTCTTTCATTTTCATTTTCATTTGGTTTTATGATGCTAGTATAGGTGGTGATTAAAGCTAACATACTCTGAGTGCCTAATAGGAGGTTGAGTGCAGACAATTATGAGTAATTGGCATTATTTTTGAAGATTTTATCATAAAGAATTGAAGGAGACAACAAGGATAAATTAAAGGAGGATTGTCCACCCTCCTTAACTCTTGAAGGCAGCCAAAGGATCTCCAAGGATTATTCTCTCTAACAATTCGAATTACAGAGGTAGCCAAGCAACTCAAAGACCAAAGTGAACTCATTCTATGTTTACTTGGAGTCAAGTGAACTCAATCACTATTTTCAAGGGAGCTGTTGGTAGCTTCCCTATAGAATAAATAGAACAGATCTAGAGCAAGGAAGGATTCTATTCTATTGGGAACTTTACTGCAATTTATTGATATCTTGATTATTGTGCTCAATGATTAAACTTTGAGAAATGTACGAGACTATTCTTTCATGAAATGAGAAAACTGATTTCATTTTACTGATTTAAGTTTCAGAGAGTTAGGCGTGTGGGTTAGGGCCCAATCCATGTGCCTTAGTGTCTCTATTGTACTTGTTCTTTTCTTGCTGTCAGTAGATCTGCTTCTAATAATTTCTTTTTTATTTAATTTTTCTTTTAGTGTGCTACTATAGGTTTCATTTGCTTATAAGTAATAGAATAGAGGAGAAAACTCTAACAACTGTGGATCAAGACATCCCTTCTCATCTCTATCAATAGAGCTCGAGGAGGGTGAACCTTCCCACAGACCCAAAAATTGATTTCTGTCCACTAGTTCTGAGTTTAGGGAAGAAATTGCATTACCAGTCTAAGTATTTCTTTCACTGTATTATCGCGCATTCATTTATTTTTTTTGCATGGATCAGCAGGGTTGTTTGCAGTAATAAGCATCAAAAGTTCCAGAGAAGTTCATTCAGTTGTAATATTCCCAATTAGCCTAGAGCTAATTGGAATATTAAATTTTTCTTTACTTTTCTGTTCATGAATAAATGTATATAGGAGGAACATAAAAACTCCTAAAACAGCAAAATAAATCAATGCCCCATGTGAACAAGGGTAAATCTAGGTTTCTTTAATAAAACACCCCTATGTGTGAAAGGGGTTGAGACATTTGAATGGGTAAACAAGACCAAATCCACAGCGTTGTCCAGATTCAATGAACCTCCTAGATGCACAACACAGTTCTAGTTGGAGGCTACACATGTGAAAGGATCTAGCTATTTGATATGGTTTCGGGTTTTGCAAGACTTTCATCTTATAAAAGGAAGAGGGAGCAACAAGAGATGGTTGTTCATGGTATGATATTTTATGAGTATATTTTCTGTTTAGAAATATATCATTCTCTTGGTTTTTCAGCAAATAATAGTGATGTTTAGCACTGGGTGTTCCTGATCGGGAATCCCACCTCTTCCATTGAGTAGCTCTTGGAGGAGTCTTGTACATCTTGTCCACTATCAGGCTTAAGGCCAAGCTTCTACTTCCAACTACAATTCAGATCCTATTGAGGGTTTGGTTGTCTTCGTAAGCTGCAGCAAGTGGAGGCTAGATCTACTCAGGTCTAGGCCAACCTAGTGCCCCTTTTCAGTGGGAAGGCTTCTATCCCATTGGCAAGAGTGTTCTGGATCATTGGAGCTTTAGATATACATCTTGGCATTAGGCCAAACTTTTCTTAAAGCCTGTAGTGCATTCCATCTTCCTATACTGTGTTATTTTCAAAGGATAAGTTGCAGGGAGTTTTGGCACATTTTTGGGAGAGAGATCTCTAGTGTTGGGAATCTTCCCTTCATTGTTGTGATGCGTGGATTACAGATATAATCCATGTTATATTCAAATATCATATGAATACTCGTGTATTTACTTTGGAATTTCTGAATCATTTTGTAGATCTGCTGCACAAGATCTCAGATCTACTCCATGTACTACATGTTTGGCTGAAAACCCCAAGGGGCATTTGTAGAGGAGCCTTCCTAGTGTACAAATATGATATAGATCTAATTTTTTGTACACAGATCTACTCTAGATCTAAATTGTAATATACGGTTGTTCCAACCAATAAAAATAACACTGTCAAGCTTGTTTAGTTATTTCCTATGGTTGCAACACCTCATTCTTGAGGATTTCTTCATGTAAATTCTTCTAGTTTCTGTTCTATGATGTATGGGCTTCAATATAATCTTGATATGCCGATGGAAATGACATTATTGAGCCTCCATATTGGCCTCCTATATATATTTCGCTGAACTGCGTTATTTTCTGAGCAGTATTGTCACACAGTGTTGCAGTCCCATTATTGGGCATTTTCCAAGTTGTACTAGGTGTGGGAGACCTGTTTAACCCACCTAGTTTGATTTGTTTCTGATATCCTCTTGGATTTGGGTCTTATATTATAAAATCTAAGGGATTGAAGGGATGATTTCAAATTATGTAGCATTCATTTCTAAAAAATGTGTTTTTCAAACATGCCTTGCTAACAGTCCCAATTTGGGGATATTACAGTGGTATCAAAGAAAATTTCTTGGCATAGCCTATGACTTATTTGAAAGAGGCAATATATATTTTCATGAAAATAATATACTGAAGAGAAACATGAATTACACTGAAGACAAAGAATACAAGGGTCCAAACCCTTTATCTGGAATATTGAAAGGGAAAGAGTTCTCAAAAACTCTATTCCAAACTATGCATGAGCTGAAGAATGAAATCAGGGGAATGAGGAATGAAATACAAGCAGATATTTTGGAGAGGTTTGCACATGAAGGAAGCCCCACTACTTCATATTATGTGTGTGAGCATTCAACCACACAATCTGATCTATAATTTTGTATCATGCCTACATTCCTTGCCAGAGGAGAAGAAGAAGGAGAGACACCAAAAGAGGAGACTCTTGGTGACTATCTCCAAGAATATGAATCTTAGTCTAAAATATTCAAAGAGAATCTAAGCTTCCCAGAGTTTTTTCAACTCAAAGAAGAGAGAAGATCCAGCAGAAACATGAGAAGAAGAGGGTGCATGCAGCACACCTTGGGTAGAACTTTTCTACCTACTTTTGATGGGTCACCTGAGAGCTCAGCCAAGTCTTGGGTAAAGAAGCTGGACACATATTTTCAGTTGCATAAATTTTCTAAAGAAGAAGCTATAAGAGTAGCAGAGCTGCACCTCCAAGGTAAAGCTTATGCCTGGTGGTTATTTGAGCCTTCGTCATTGAAAAATGTAAACATCTATACTTATGCAAAGTTCACTAGGAGGTTAGTGAAAATATTTGATTCTATGCCATATGAAATTTCTTTGGGTAAGCAAACTAAGCCCAAGAAAACAAAATATTTGCATGAGATGGAAATATCCATGAAGATAACTCCATTTTAGAACATTGTTGAAGGGGTTAAAGATCTGCTACATGATTTGCCAAGGTAAAAGGCCCCACTTCAGCAAGAACATTCTTCTCAAGAAGAAGACATGAGTGTTCCTTTTTCAAGGATAGATCAAGAGAAAGGATCTCCTATTGATAATGCATACTCCATTGATGAGGAGAAGAAAGAATAAGAGCTGAGAGGTTCCTCCAGTGCTGTGACAACAAGAGGAGATCTATTTCTATTAAGAGATAGAGATGAAGCCATTGCTTCCACTAAGAGGGCTATTTTATCTTTGCAAGAAGGCCCCAAGGATCCTATACATGAAGAGGATGAGCATCATGTGTCTATGATGATAGAAAGTGAGAAAAAATAATGGAGGGAATGTGTTCCAACATTGCAACCAATTTTTGGAACACACACTATGATAGATCAGCCCTTTGTGAGCAATACTCTTGACACCAAGGAGATGATGGGTGTTCATGAGTTAACTTCATCTAAAGGGAGCACCTTATATTGTGAGATCTTGCAGAAGGTGGGTGATGAAGAAGAAGATGGGGGAGTTTCTCTAATTTCCCCTTATCATGATACTTCCACACATAAATCAGAGATGGATTTGTGCAGTGGAAGCAGTCATAATATGTTCCCATCTGTTGTTCACATGGGAATGAGCCATGAGACATCATTATCTTGTGGTATACCACTTGATTTAGATTTTATGAAAGATGTTTCATGCATTGATGATCCTTTCATAGATCCAAGGAGGAAGGGAGAACTAGAAGACCATGCTACAATGCTGAGAGTATGGGGAAGTTACAAGGAGAGGGAAAGCATTTTTCCCTTAACATCACTATCCATTCTCTCATCTCATACTGCACTAAGAAAATATGCTGCAAGAATGAAGGATGACAACATCATGAAGCAAGGAAGGCAATCCTTGTATCAGAAGACAAACTTGTTTGGAGGATCCTCTTCCATAAATGATGAGAGATGGTGGTCACACATGCATAATTTGGAAAAACCAAGCAGGTTTTGGATATATGATAGCCTTCCATGGGAGACTAAATTCCAAGAACTTCCATTTTCTTTTGAGCATGTGCATATGCAAGGAGGGAAGCAAGGAAGGAACGACAACCTTCCACCTTATACCTTTGGCATGGGAGATGTCAAGGAGGAGAAAAATGGAAAGCTTGGCTTTACAACATACACCTTTGACATGGGAAAATTCAAGGAGAAGAACAAAAACATGGCAGACACTTTAGATGACACATTATCAACGTTGTCATTGTTGGGCACATTAGATCCCTATTGGAAATCCCGACTGTTGGTGGAATATTCCAAGGATCTTCATACTTGCATGATTCTTGATGACTTGCTGCATGAGGATAGCTATTCAATCCTTGATGGGGTCATCTATAATCATGGTAGGATCTTCTTGTCTAGAGCTTCCAAGATCAAGGATAATTTACTACAAAGGGCTTATGAAGAGTTCTATTTCAGCCACACATATTCTATGAAGCTCAACAACATCATCTTGAGGAGCTACTATTGGGAGGGCTTTGAAAAAGAACTATATCAGAATTGTCAAAGATGCATGAACCTTGTGGAGTTGGAGCAGCAACAAGACTCTAAGATAGAGTTATTTCAGCCAACTCTCCCTACCTTGGGAGGAGGAGAAAGATCCATACACCACTCCACTTGTATAAGGAGAAATTTGGGTGAAGAACATACATATGTAAATCATGTTTCATTTTCCATTTGTATGTATTATTTCACTATTTTTATGCAGGACATGACTCCAAGAAGGAGTGATGCATCTTGTAGATCTCATGGTAGATAATGGGCCACAAATATTTCTGAATTTGGCCACTCCCTTGGTAGGAAAAGGGAGATTTTACAACATGATGGGTGCTTCCCAAAGGCACCAAATATATCTCACACTTTCAGCTATGGTGAGATGGTATGGGCAGAAACTAAGTGGTGGGAAAAGCACTTACCACATCTTGATTTGATGCAGGCAGGGGATGCTTTGCACTGGTTCCACATATGGGACTATGATCCACCTCCATGTGCACACATTTCTTCTTCTTTGTACATTGTTTTGATCCCCTATATTGATGATGTACTCGTACTTATTATGGGGATGTATGGAGGAAGGAGGGAAGGCATGCATGTGCCCTATGGGATGACTACACTCCCTGTACTTTATGTCTTATATTTCAGGGAGGGCATTGGGAAAACCATGTTTGTTTTATGTGATTTATTGTTTCCTTATGGGATGAGTTGTTTGCATCTCATGAGAACCTTGTTGGAACAAGTTATGGATGGATGGATTGGTGATCACTTAGCTTATAGTAGAAGCTTATCATTTGATTGTGTCACCAATGAGGGAGGAAAGAAGTTGTAGCACTCACCTTATTAGTTTTTTGAGGACAAACAATATTTTGGAGGGGAGGACTGTAATATTCCCAATTAGCCTCAAGCTAATTGGAATATTAAATTTTTCTTTACTTTTCTGTTCATGAATAAATGTATAAAGGAGGAACATAAAAACTCATGAAACAACAAAATAAATCAATGCCACATGTGAACACGGATAAATCTGGGATGCTTTAATAAAACACCCTTATGTGTGAAAGGGGTTGAGACATTTGACTGGGTCAACAAGACCAAATCCAAAGTGTTTTCAAGATGTAATGAACCTCCTATATGCACAGCGCAGTTCTAGTTGGAGGCTACACATGTGAAAGGAGCTAAATATTTGAGATGGGTTAGGGTTTTGCAAGACTTTTGTAGTATCCCAAAATGGGAACTGTCAACAAGGCATGACTGGAAAACACATTTTCCAGGAATGGCTACTATATAATATGAAATTAGCCCTTGGATCCCTTATATCTGAGTATCTAAGACCTAAATCCAAGAGGAGATCATAAACAAATCAAACTAGGTGTGTTAAATAGATCTCCCACACCTAGTAAGGCTTGAAAACTGCCCAACAAGGGACTACAACAATATTACTCAGAAAATAATGCAGTTTTAGAAGAGAAAGAGTTGGAGGCCAATAAAATATCCTTCAAAAGTATTTCCAGCAGCAAAAAAAATGTATAATGAAGTCCATGAGATGCATATCTGAAAATACAAGATAAATACAGAAGAAATGCCCTCAAAAAAGGTGTTGCAACCACATAAATGACTGAAACTGCCTTGATAGCGTTATTTTATTAGGCTGAAAACTACTGTAGGTTACATATCAGATCTAGAGAATATCTATGCATAAAAATTCAAATCCATGCACTAGAAAGGCTCCTCTTTCAGATTCCCTTGGGGTTTTGAGCTTTACACCAAGGATAAGCAATAGATTTGAGATCTAAGAAAGCAGATCTACAGAAATATTTAGAAATGCTGAAGTATTCAGAATGTGAAGATCAGATCTGAAATATACAATATTTAGATCTCCTCCAATGGTTCTCAAAGTGATGGGCAGATCCACAACTCTCAGGAAATAGCTCTCCAAATAGTGCACCCAAACACCCTGCAACAACTCCTACAAGAATAACGCAGATCTGTGATAGAAACTACACTGTAGGGTATAGATAGCTTATGGCCACATGAAAAGATCAAGAATTGAAGCTCATGCACTCTAATACATTTCCTCCAATAGATCAGAGGGATTCTCCACTAAAAAAGAGCAATGAAATGTCTTAGATATGAATAGATCTAATCTCCACTTGCTACCGCTTGCAAAGACAACCAAACCCTCACTGGATCTGAGTTGTAATTGAAAGGAGAAGCTTGGCCTTCAAGCCAGATAGTGGAACTTGCAATACAAACTCTCCCAAGAGCTACTCAATGGGAAGAGGAGGAACTCCTAAATAGGAAGTTCCAATGATAAACAACATTTGCAATCTAGGCTAAACAGCCAAAGAAAGCTATATAGTCTAAAGAGACAATATATAAAAATATCATATGATGAAAAACCTCCTCATGCTGCCTTCCCCTTCCTTTTATAAGATGAGAGTGTGAAAAACCCTAAGCCACCTTCAATGGACTCATCCCTTTCACACAAGAGATCTTCAACTAGAATTACGTTGTGCCTCATTGATGAGCACTCCTCCAATACAACGTTGTGGATCTGGTCAAAGTTGACCCAGTCAAGATGATTAGCCCCTTTCACACGTAAGGGTGTTTATTTACATCGCAAATATTTATCCTTTTCCATATTTGGCATTGATTATTCTTCATTAGGAGTTTGATTAACCTCCTTTGTACATTTATTCATCGAAACATATTTTTAAAGAAAAAATAATATCCCTATTAGCTTCATGCTAATTTAGGAATATTACTGTCTTCCCCGCCCAAATGTTGCTTTTCCTCAAGCAACTGCAAGGGTGCTGCAAAATCTCCCCTCTTCTCCTTGTGGCCTCCTTCTTCAACAATCTCCACTATTGCTTCAGATTTTCTGCAATAATTTTGTCTCCCAATGGTTCCTCCCAAGTGTGCAAGTTGGACTTTGGTAGATAAACCAAATGGCTCTCATCATGAAATAAAGGAAGGTCTATATGGAAACCTCCTTGCTGATTAATGGCCTCCTCAAGATAAAAGTGATGACAAACATGGGGAATTTCATCATTAATGAAGGACTCCCACCTCCATGCTATCATCCAAATGAAATGAATCACCTCCCAGCTTGGTAATTCATAGTAAAGCTCCTCCCAATTGCTCATGAGAGGCATGCTCCAAGTGCTCCAATCAACCATATGGACCACATCATAAAGAAACAAGTGATCTACAAGAGTGGCCATATAGTTTCCCATGCTCCACTTAGAACATGTAGTGCAAAAAATGTAGGAAATTTCTTTCCCCAAGGACACATCCAACATGTGTGTCTCTCCTCCAACCATTTCCCCAACAAATATAAGAACATCTTCAACATATGGGATCATAATTAAGGTCATGCTAGCTGCCATATGCAATAAGGGATAAGGACAATGGTCCCTCATGTGAAACCAGTGCAAATTTACTCCTAACTGCCATATAATATGATATGACAAGTGTTTTCCCAAACACTTGTTTGCTACCCCATCCTTCTTGCATGCTTGGAGGAGGTGTATAATGGTTGTTGTTAATGAATCACACCATGAAGAGTGCCTCATCTCTCCAATATCCCCCAAAGAATGGCCAACATAACCATTTTCCATGGCCCAAAGTTGCTTATGAAGCCCATACAAAAAAGTGCCCCCTCTTGGAGCCAAGACCTACACATGAGTGTTAAGAAAATGCAAGTATATAATAAATACATCATGAGGTTCAGCAATACAATGTTTATCATACACTTGCTTCAAATCAGCAAGGTAGCTCATGGATGAGCTCCCTCTCACACTCAATGAATAAGGAGGTGGTAATGATAACTCTTCCAAGAGTTATGTTCCTTCTCAACCAGAAAATGATCCATGCAATTCCTCATATGAGAGTGAATATCCTCTTTGAAGTTCTCTCGCAAGAATCCATCTAAGATAATATGATATGCTTTAATGAAACCAGTGGGTCATAGGCTGCATTAAGTAGTTTCTCCTTAAGCTTGGAGTCTCTAGCCAAATAGATCTGATCATGGGAATAAATGAGTCCTTCAACTACTTTATACTCACCATCTATCACTTGCTCATCAAGAACCTTACATGTGAAAAGGTCCTTGGAGTATTCCATCAAAATTTGGGAATCCCAATTTGGATCTCGTCTCCCCAACAATGACAGCATTGTAGAATACTGAAATGCAGCCCCTGTCACAACATGACTCTCCTCCTTGACATGCTTGATGTCAAAGTCACATGTTGGAGTACTATCAACTTCATTTTTCTACCTCCTTTGCAGTTGATCTTGCTCAAGACAAGATTGAAGTAGATGGAAGTCAACCTCTCCTTGGAAATTCCTTGTCTTCCAAAACTTCCTTAATGTAGCCCATGCATGCAAGAGTGTTGATATCCTCTTGTCATGTTCAGAAATCTCCTTTGTGAATGAAAATATCATTGGCTGCCCCAAATATATGGAGTTTCCATATGAAATCATTTCCATGCCATCATATACTTTTGAATTCTCCTTTTTCAACACAAATAACTGAGTGGGAGATAGCAATGTCCAATTCAGAAAATTGTTGATCTCTCTTTTCAATCCATGAAATATTCTCTATGTTGTGCTAGTTTCTCCCAAAGCTCCCTCCTTAGCCAAATAAGCATATGCTACCCATAGTTGAGATAACACTTTAGTTTTCCTCCCATCAGGAGGTCTCCCCAGTGGAATTCCTCCCTATAAAGAGACATCAAGGCATAGAGCAGGATGTGTATGTGTGTGGACAGATTTTTCCTTGCCTTCCTTGCATAGATCCTCTTGGCTTCTTTGTTCATCAAACTTGTGAAACAGAGAGGGATATATTCTCCTCATCATGTGATTCTTGCCCTCCTCCTTTCCTTCTTCTACATTCAAGATCTCACCATTTGATGGTGATGGAACATGTTGCACATGGATTGTGCCACAATCTCCATATGTGAGATTCTTTGGAACTTCTTGCAATATTGCAAGGGTTTCTCTCCTTGGAGAAAGTGCTCCATATTCCTCTTCATGAGGTCCTATATGTGCTCTTGTCATGACTGGGTTATCATCTTCAGCCTTCTCTTCCATAGTTGAGAATGCCTCATCATCAAAAGGAGACCTTAGATCTTGGTCTTCCTTTGAAGGAGGAATATCCATGTCTTCCTCTTGAAGAGAAAGATCTTCATGCAATGGGGACTTCGCCTTTGGAAAAACATCATACAAGTTTCCATCCCCTTGAAATGAAACTGAATTTAAGGACCCTTCCAATCCATGCAAAAGTTTTGTTTGGTTTGGTTTGATAGACTCCATAGAAGGTGTTTCATGAGACCCTTCATCAAGCCTTTCCACTACTCTTCTAATGAACCTTGCATAGGTAGATGTATTTTAATTCTTTAAGGAAAAAGACTGAAACAACCACCAAGCATAAGCCTTTCCCTCAATATGCAGCACTGCTAATTTGATGGCTTCCTTTTCTGAGACTTGATGTTGCTGCACATAGGTATCTAGCTCCTTCACCCAAGCCCTAGCTGGACATTTAGGTGATTCATCAAAAGTAGATAAGAAGAATCTACTCACACCATGTTTCTTGCTTCTTCCTTCCTCACTAACCTTGCAATACCCTTGGAAGTTCAAGTGATCTTTGAACTCCTTAGATTGAGCCTCATACTTCTACAAATAATCACCAAGAGTCTCCCTCTTTGGCACACCTCCTTCCTTCTCTTTCTTCTTCATGAAAAAGTGGCTGATAGAGCGTTGCAAATCTGATGACGTGGCTGAATGATCACACCCATAATATGAAGTAGTGGGGCTTCCTTCATGTGAAAAACTTAAAATATCTGCTTGTCTCTGATTCTTCATTCCCCGGATTTCTCCTTTCAGCTCATTCAAAGCTTGAGAAAGGGTTTTAGAGAACTTTCACCTTTGCAAACTTCCTGTTAAAGGGACCTTACCCTTTTCTTTTGTGTCTTCAATGTACCCACATTTCTTGATCGGTATTTTCTCACCATGAAAGTACATATTGGCTTTCCAATAAGCAAAGCACAAGCTGTGCTAAGATAGCTTTTTTCATACCACTGTAGTATCCCAAAATGGGAATTGTTAGCAAGGCATGACTGGAAAACGCATTTTCTAGGAATGGCTACTACAGAATATGAAATCAACCCTTATATCCATTATATATGAGTATCTAAGACCTAAATCCAAGAGGATATCAGAAACAAATCAAACTAGGTGGGTTAAACAAATCTCCCACACCTAGTAAGGCTTGAAAACTGCCCAACAAGGGACTGCAACAATAGTGCTCAGAAAATAATGCAGTTTTAGAAGAGAAAGAGCTGGAGGCAAATAAAATATCCTTCAAAATTATTTCCATCAGCAAAACAGATGTATAATGAAGTCCATGAGATGCATAGCTGAAAATACAAGACAAATACAGAAGAAATGCCCTCAAAATAGGTGTTGCAACCACATAAATGACTGAAACTGCCTTGACAACATTATTTTATTAGGCTGCAAACTGTTGTAGATTACATATCAGATCTAGTGTAGATATTTTCATAAAAATTTAGATCCATGCACTATAAAGGCTCCTCTTTCAGATCCCCCTGGGGTTTTGAGCTTTACACCAAGGATAAGCAGTAGATCTGAGATCTCAGAAAGCAGATCTGCAGAAATATTCAGAAATACTGAAGTTTTCGAATGTGAAAATCAGATCTGAAATATACAATATGTAGATCTTGTCCAATGTTTCTCAAAGTTATGGGCAGATCCCCAACACTTAGGAAATAGCTCTCCAAATAGTGCACGCAAACACCCTGCAACAACTCATACAAGAATAACGTAGATCTGGGATAGAAACTGCACTGTAGGGTATAGATAGCTAATGGCCACATGCCAAGATCAAGAATTGAAGCTCATCCACTCAAATACACTTCCTCCAATAGAGCAGAGGGCTTCTCCACTGAAAAAGAGCATTGAAATGTATTAGATCTGAATAGATCTAATCTCGACTTGCTACATCTTGCAAAGACAACCAAACCCTCACCCGATCTGAGTTGTAATTGAAAGGAGAAGCTTGGCCTTCAAGCTAGATAGTGGACCTTGCAATACAAACTCTCCCAAGAGCTACTCAATGGGAAGAGGAGGAACTCATAAAAAAGAAGTTCCAATGCTAAATAATATTTTCAATCTAGGTTAAACAACCAAAGAAAGATATATGGTCTAAACAGACAATATATCAAAAGATCATATGATGAACAACCTCCTCATGCTTCCTTCTCCTTCCTTTTATAAGATGTGAGTGTGAAAAACCCTAAACCACCTTCAATGGACTCATCCCTTTCACACAAGAGATCTTCAACTAGAATTACATTGTGCCTCATTGATGAGCACTCCTCCAATACAGCGCTGTGGATCTGGTCAAAGTTGACCCAGTCAAGATGATTAGCCCCTTTCACACATAAGGGTGTTTATTTACATAGCCAAGATTTATCCTTTTTCATATTGGGAATTGATTTATTCTTCATTAGGAGTTTGATTAACCTCCTTTGTACATTTATTCATCTAAATATATTTTTAAAGAAAAAATAATATCCCTATTAGATGCATGCTAATTTAGGAATATTACAACTTTCAACTTATAAAATGAAGAGGGAGAAACAAGAGATGGTTGTTCATGGTATGATATTTTATGATTATATTGTCTGTTTAGACATATATCATTCTCTTGGCTCTTTAGCAGAAAATAGTGTTGTTTAGCACTAGGTGTTCCTGATTGGAAATTCCACCTCTTCCATTGAGTAGCTCTTGGAGGAGTCTTGTATATCTTGTCCACTATCAGCCTTAAGGCCAAGCTTCTACTTCCAATTAAAATGCAGATCTTGTTAAGGGTTTGGTTTTCTTTGTAAGCTGCAGCAAGTGGAGGCTAGATCTACTCAGACCTAGGCCAATATAGTGCCCCTTTTCAATGGGAAAGGCTTCTATCCCATTGGCACGAGTGTTATGGATCATTGGAGCATCAGATCTACATCTTGGCATCAAGCCAAACTGTTCTTAAATTCTACAACGCAATCCATCTTCCTATACTACATTATTTGCAAAGGAGAAGTTGCAAGGAGTTTTGGCACACTTTTGGGAGAGAGATCTCTAGTGTTGGGAATCTTCCCTTCACTGTGGTGATATGTGGATTATAGATCTAATCCATGTTATATTCATATCTGATCTGAATACTCATGTATTTACTTCATAATTTTTGAATCATTTTGCAGATCGGCTGCACAAGATCTTAGATCTACTCCATGTACTACATGTTTAGCTGAAAACCCCAAGGAGCATTTGTAGAGGAGAATTCCTAGTGTACAGATCTGATATAGATCTAAATTTTTGTACACATATCTGCTCTAGATCTGAAGTGTAATATACTACTATTCTAGCCAATAAAAATAATGATGTCAATCTTGTTTAGTTATTTCCTATGGTTGCAGCACCTCATCCTTGAGGATTTCTTCATGTAAATTATTCTAGTTTATATTATATGATGTATGGGCTTCAATATAATCTTGATATGCTGATGGAAATGAAATTATTGAGCCTCCATATTGGCCTCCTATATATATTTGGCCGAACTGCGTTATTTTCTGAGCAGTATTGTCACACAGTGTTGCAGTCCCATTCTTGGGCATTTTCCAAGCTGTACTAGGTGTGGGAGACCTATTTAACCCACCTAGTTTGATTTGTTTTTGATATCCTCTTGGATTTGGGTCTTATATTATCAAATATAAGGGATCCAAGGGCTGATTTCAAATTCTATAGAATCCATTTTTGTAAAATTTGTTTTTCATACATGCCTTGCTGACAGTCCCAATTTGGGGATATTACATCAGCCGCTCTGCGTCATTTTCCAATTCCTCTCCATCTCTTTGTTACGATTCTGAACCTTGTTTTTGTGCCTCTATTCCCCTCATTTTTCTCTTCTTATCAGCTGCCACACCATTTTTATCAAAAAAACCATCAAAGTTGAACCTCCGCCTTTGCTCTTCGAAACTCCCGCTTCCATACTTCGCTCATCGCAAATCTAATTTTCTATTGGTTTCCATTAACACTTACCACTCCAAACACCAATTGCGATAATCATCCATACTATTCCGCATCATAAATCACAATTCAAATTTTTCTTTGGTTCCCATTAACACTTACCACTCCAAACGCCAATTGCGACAATTCTCCATACTCCGCCGCATTGTAAATCACAAATCACATTTTTTATTTGGTTCCCATTAACACTTACCGCTCCAAACACCAATTGCAATATCGTTTTCGTACTCTGCCACCGAACCTATGGACACGGCATCTCATCACATTTCACATTTCACATTCTTTATCGCATCACAATGGATTTAGCAACAGTTTCCCTTCTTCCTTTATGACTTACCACAACCCCTTTTCGCAATCGCATTTTGCAACCTTTTCCCTTTTTCCTTTAAGACTTACCGCAATCCCTTTTTGCAATCACATTTCAAAACATTTTCACTTTTTCCTTTAATACTTATCGCAATCCCTTTTTGCAATTGCATTTCGTAATCTCCATCTGCTCTCCATTAACGTTTCCCCACTCCCAACGCCGATTGCGATATGATTAAAGCACTCTGCCAACTGTCCTACTGCCATGTCATTTGACTCATCACATTTCTCATTTCAAAGTTTTAATCCCCATCGCATATCGCATTTCGTAACTTCTATCCCATCGCATTTTGCATTTCTCTCCCGCTCTCAAACATCACTTCTTCTACTCCTTCAACTTTACGATATTGCAAATTGCGATATCGCATATTGTATATCGCACTATCGCACTTCCGTCCCTCCATCGCAATTCCACCATCACACTTTTCATTTTCAATATTATGAACTTTAATATAGTCTAAACACCTTTTTCACTCCTTTGAGCCTTGTTTCGTGTGTTAAGCCTTCCACTAGCACCTTTAGACCTTTCCCTCCGGACTGCAATCAACGATTTTTCAATTAGAATTAACTCATGGAGAGCTTAGTTGCATGGATAGAAGCATGGTAGATAGAGCATAAGATAAGTAGGGTGTGTTTAGCTGATTGGCCAAGTCAAGTGTGGTTTAAATTAGTTTTTTTCTTCCATTTCCTTTTAGCAAGTTAAGTTAGTTCCCTTTCCATCATTTCCTTTCTGCAATTTAAATTAGTTTATTTTTTGCCATTTCTTTTCAACAAGTTAAATTAGTCTCCTTTCCTATCATTTCTTTTCAGAAATTTAAATTAGTTTCCTTTCCTATCATTTCTTTTCAGCAATTTAAATTAGTTTCCTTTCCTGTCATTTATTTTTAGCAATTTAGTTTAGTTTCCTTTCTCTCATTTCATTTTTGCAATTTATTTTAGTTTCATTTTAGTGTGACATACTTCACTGAGAACCCCTAGAAGTAGCACCCTTTTGTAGAGCGGAAGAGGATGACATGAGTATAATACATCTACTTTGTATATAGCACTATCACCTCCAAGTTTGTATGAATCCCGAGTTGATAAATTAAAGTAGGGAAGCCCCTCAGAGTTGCAACACTCTTGGTGCAATACCAGGGCTCAACACTTAGTATATATTGTTTTTATGATGAGTGGATATAACATATTTGTGGAGAAAAAAATTGATTTGCAAGGCAGTCATGGGGCCTGTAATGTTCCTACTTAGCCTAAGCTAAGAGGAATATTCATTTTTGGTTTTATTTTCTGTTGCATGAATAAATGAATAAAGGAGGACATGTAAAACTCCTAAGTAGACTAAATAAATCAATGCCCATGTGAACATAGTTAAATCAGGGCCATGTAAATAATCACTTGCAGGTGTGAATGGGTTTTGAGCTATGAGACTGGGTCAACCTTGACCAAATCCACAGCGTTGTCTAGGTTCAATGCATCTCCTAAAGGGACAGCGCAGTTTTAGTAGGAGGCCCCTCATGTGAAAGGAGCTAACTCATCAAGGTGGTTTAGGGTTTTCAAAGGCTCTCATATTATAAAAGGAGAGGGAAGGCAGCGAGAGGAGGTTGTTGATTGATCATATTCTTGAGTATTTTTTCTGCTGACAAATACTATTCTCTGTTGTTTAATGGAGAATTGTTCTTGGAATTCCTATGCAGGGATTTCACCTCTTCCTTTGAGGATCCTTGGAGGAGTATTTGCTGAATCGGTCCACTATTAGGCTTGAGGCCAAGCTCTACTTTCAATTGCAGCGCTGATCCATTGAGGGTTTTTCTGCTCTTGTAAGCTGCAGCAAGTGGGAGTCTATTTCTGTAGAGATCTAGTGTATTTTGGGAGCCTCTTCTCATGGAGTGTGTCTTTTAACCTCCTGGAAGAGTGCCTCTTTTGTTTTTACTTCAGATCTACAATTTGGCAGTGGCTATCTATGTCATTTGAGCTACAACATTTTCCCCATTGATGGAATTTGTTATTTTGATATGGGGTTCTTTCTGGTGTTTTGATCACTATTTTGATTAGAGATCTCTAGTGTTGGGCTTGCCTTTCACTTAGGTGATCCATGGATTAGCTTGCTGGTCCATGTTCTATTTAGATCTGATCCATTGTAATGAAATGTAATATTCAGAAATTACTACAGCATTTTACAGATCTGCAACTTGTATCTCAGATCTACTCTTATTTATGCATGATTTGGTCAAAACCCCAATGGGATCTTGTGGAGAAAACTATGTAGTTTCTAGATCTGATATAGATCTGAGTTGTAATATGCAGCTACTATAGCTCCTGAAAATAACATTGTTGAACTATTTATGCTTATATACATATGTTGCAACTCTCTTTTTTGAGGATATATTGCTCTCTTGTCTCATGTAATCTACTGTATATTGAAAGGGCTTCAATTTACTTCGGATTTGTTGATGTACATTCATTTATTTATTATATATGATGGCCTCCTACTTACATTATCAAATTCTGCATTATTCCTGAAGCTGCTTGTTTTGCATAGCTGCAGCCCCTCTTGTAGGGTGTTTTCCAACTAGAATAGGTTGTGGGAGACCTGTTTACCACACCTAGTTTGATTTGTTTTTTCTCCCCTCTTGGATTTAGACTCCATATCTGATGATTTAAGGGATCCAAGGGTTGCAAAATCATTCCTGTACATCAATCTCCAAAGGAGTGCGTTATTTTTCCAAGCTTGTTATGCAATCCCAATTTGGGAACATTATAGGTCCAAACAATAGTGAAAATGTTTAGGAAGCTCACAAGAAATGCCTAGAACAGAAGAAGAAGCAAATGGAGGTTATAAACCATAAAACATCTAGGATTTGCTTGTATTTGTGTTGTTATGTTTTGAGTGTTATGAATGAATGGGTGAATGTAGGAGTTGAATCTTGTAGTGCTCTCTAACAATGTTTCTGAGATGCGTAAGTCGGAAAACAAGTCAATCCCTCGGGTTTTTTTTGATCTTGGGAGAGAATTTCCATTTTATTTTCCTCTCTTATTACATTTTCCAATGTTCCCTCTTGATTGATTTGATTAATAATTATCTTTAGTGAGATCGCTACCTTTGTTCTTAATTTCTCTCTATTATGCGATCTCTACCTTTGTTCTGAATTTCTCTCTATTCTTTAGAGAACCATTGAATGTTCCCTAGGATTTTGGAGTTTTCCTTATATCTTATTTTATCCCTGCAAAGTTTTCACGAGTGAATATTTATCAAACTTCAATTTTCATCTTTGCTTTCTTAGAATTTGTACTTGGGTTTTTTTTGTGAAAGTTTGTTTATGAAATATTTGCTTCACTCTTGTGTTGTCCTTGGGGAATTTCTCTTGAGGGGTTTCTTTGTTTCTTATTCTCTCAACCACTTCTGACTTAGCTTCCAAAAATAACCATAATTTTTGGCAAAAATCTACATTTTAAGGAAATTTTATCTACACCAAGTCTTACCTTTAAATATCCTTTTCAAGTAAAGGCTTTTATGGATCTAATAACTTTACCTAAATTATGGTGTAAATAGCCAACTTTATTAATCTATATGGTTTTTCCATCCAGATAAAAGATCCTACAGACTCCTATATATGTAAGGAAGAACTCATTCCAAATTTCTACATGTCAAAATGAATGAATACTCAGCTTGATGTTCTCATTGTTATTTCCAATTTCTATTAGGACCCGAAGTCCAAAATCTCATGAACGGGCTTGTTCTACTCATGAATCATAGCACCCTTTAAAACTTAAGTATGCTTCCTTCAAAAAGGACTCTTAATGTAACATTGTAACTATGAGTCCATCCTAACCATTTTTGGCTTGGAGGAGGATTCTCCATGCTACAATTATTTGATTATAAGCAAGAAGTTACAAATGATGGTGATGGTTTGCACTCAACTTAAACGCTTGGTACATAGCTTGGAGTTTGGTTCCATTGTTTACTTCAATTTCAAGACATGTTTTAACTCTTTTCCTCCACCATGCCACAGGCTGGAAAATTGTTTACAAAGAAATTTCAAGGACAACCATTATTACTATTACTTTAGGTAGTTTTCATATTGTATTTTTCTTTCTTTATTTATTTTTTAAAAATTTGCAGTTTCTATTAATAGAGAACAATCATCAGTATTACACTTGTTTCCCTAAGAAGACATTCGTAGGGATATTTACTGGATAATTAAAAATTGATAGTCGTTGATTTTAACATTTGCATTTTCATTTTAATTTCATATCATTGTTTATGGTCTCTGGAGCTAACTTTAGATGCCCCAATCTTGTTCTATTTGCTTTTGATTTTTCGGGATGTTTTAGCTCCATGTTTTGAGAAATTTTGGCGAAATATTTACTTTGAAAATTTAATTTAACTCCAAGGTTCCACCATCTCGGTCAAGCAACGTTGTTTTTGGAAAAAGCAGTAAGACTTTAGTATCGTTCACAACTTTTGGACAACTCAAAGAGCCATGCTTAAATAATTGTTTGAAAGAAATTTTATTTTAATATGATTTTAGTTTAATACTACATAATTTATAAGTTTTAAGTTCTGGAATTTTAATTTTAGGATTTTCCACTCAGCCTTATCTTATTTTTAATATTTTTTCCCTGCCATTTTCACTGGTTTTTTTCCTTTTTATAATTTTTTAATTAGTTAATTCTTGTGTTTAAGTGGTTTTAAATTAAATGGTTAAATATAAAAACAATATATTAAAAATTAAAAAATTGAAAATTGAAAAAAAAATTATTTAACAATATTTATTAATTATTTTCTAAGCAACAACAGTGCATATTACACTTGTTTAAGACTTTATAATTTGTTTATATGACTTCTTAGGTTAATATATCAATTACATATCAATTAATTATAGTTGTTGAATAACTTGTTTTAGTGAATGCTTTAAATGTATTGTATCTTAAACTTCTCTACCATATTCTGGAAGGTGTAATCAAGGTTTCATTTTTGTTCCAAATAAGTTTTATGCAAATTAATAAAGTGGTTAAAGGTTTTATCATTGGTTGAAGGTTCTATCATTCAAGTGAAATTAGAACACACCAAAACTTTGAAAAATAAAATTTCTCCATATTTAATAAAAACAACTACAATGATTACTATTAAAACAAATGCTACATAGTAGCTAGACCCTATGGTTTAATTTAAATATGGCTGAATTAGAATTAAAACTATTGAACTAGAGCCATCGCTAAGCGCAGAATTCAATTTTGTAATTAGAAGGTGTAGAATTCAATTTTGTAATTTGGCATTATGGTGGTGGAGAATCCAATCCTACCCAAGGATGATAATAATTTCTTATCAATCATATTATTTGTAGTGAACTTTGGTTTATATTTACAAATTTAAGTGCAGTTAAATTGTGAACCTAAGTAGTTTTTCCTTGCCTTGTTGTAGTAGCTAAGATTATCCTTTTAGGTTTAAAGTATAGTTTTTGGCTTAGCCATTGTGCCTACATCTCTAATTTGTAAATAGGTGGACATGTTCCTTGTCTTTCATGTTATTTTTTTACTTTATTGTGTACACTTCAATCTTTATTTTCTTCTTAGATTTGGCTTAGTTTTTATCCTTGGAGAAGTGGTTTCATCCGACGTATGATTCTCTGCTATGCATTTCACTTATTAATAATTGTTTGGTTTCACCATTGCGTAGTATTTTTTAGTTATGCATGGCACATATCTAGGTTGAGCATAATAATTGTTTGGTTTTACCATTAACTAATATGTTTTGGCTATGCATGACACTATCTAGGTTGAGCTTAATAATTGTTTAGTTTGACCATTAAGTAGTATCTTAACCCTTCTTAATCAATATTTATAGCTACTTGAGTTATTTTTTGTGTCAATATCATTGCCCAACTTTCATCATGTTTATGGACATGATTTTGATTTTGAATTTGATCGCTAAATTTATGAGGATAATGATGGCCATAGGCCTTTCATTTCCATAGTTTGAGACTTAGGATTTTTTTGTTAACACCTTTACTTGGATCAACCTAATGGCCTCAAACATTAATATAAAAACATTTAAACATAAAAATATGTAAACATTCTATCGAGAATAAGAATATCAATTCGAAGATGTTCTTGGTATGTATCCTAAGAATATCAATGACTTTTATGTAATCACTAAATGATCTCAAAAAAGATTTTTTGTAATTACTAAATAACATTTAATTATAAACGCCACTTTTCTTGTGAATATGTGATTTTCTCTTTTATCAAAGTGTATATCTTTATATAATAATTTTATTGTTAAAATCTAAATTTATAGAGGTCTATTTGAACTTGTTATAAAAAACAAGAAATACACTCACTTCCTACTCAAACTTTACAAAATACATATACTAAATATAAAATTAGTTTATAATTTCATAGAATGTATAATAATATTCTAATTAATTTAAATATATATATATATATATATATATCCATATATAAAATAAAAATATAATATATATATATATATATATATATTAAAATTAATACATGTATAAAAACACAAAAATAATTAATAAAATAAATGTAGAAATAATAACACATATATAATTGATGAGATATACAATCAAAAATAGATAATTTAAAGTGCTTAATGAAATATTTTTTATAAATGAAAAATATATCTGTAACTACTAAAATCTGCACAAATATAGGTAAATATTTCATATTTATCTAAGAAGTACACATCAAATTAGTTGTCGAGTTACCAATCCCCTTGCAATAAAATCTCTAATTCTAATTTTAAAGGCAATAGAATTAGAGATAAATATTAATAAAATAATTTCTAAAAAATTGAAAAATAATGTTTTGTCACGACCATCTAAATAAAGTTATATAATAAAATTATTTAATTAAACACATTGATGCACATGAGCTTGCTATTGTATTATGTATTGTTAAAGGTATGTTAATGAGTGTTTATTCATTACATTATATTTATGCAAGCCATCTTAAACTCAAGATTATTCATCAAACTTCACGTGCACTCGTACACTCGAATGGGATTTAGTATAAAATCAATTTTTATAACTCATTTTCACTTTCCCATTGAGATCCATTAACCAATTATCGACCACCTAAATATTAGTTGGAAACTTCTCGAATGGTGGTTTACTCGACATATGTCGGTACGCGAGACTTCAAGGGTTATATGTCGGTCGTCGATCTCCGTAACCTAGATCGCAATGGTGGATACCAATATGGAGGGGTTAAGGTAAATAACCCCTACCCCAAACGTCGCGTGTGCTTCTCATTTTCCTCTACCATCCGTGTAGTGTGACTCCGCAACTCCACGGTGTTTTCCTTATTGCAACGAGGGTTACCCTTCTCGGGTCGATAAATGTTAGCTTAGCTCCGGTTATTGTTTTCCGTGTCCTCGGTTAAACATTGCTAATATCTGAATTTATTTACTCTCGTTGCGGGTATGAAATATCTTCTTGTGAATGCCATGCGAATGAGTTTTTGTGCTTAACTTCTATACTTGTCGGTACACTCCACCAAGCTTAGCGAGCCTTCTTTCATGCACGGGTAAACCTTCAATTTGGTTACCATTTTCCTTAAATACACGAGTTGATTATAAGTTATTTACTGACTCCCTTCATCTTTGGTTTATTCCTTTGCTCAATTTTGGGAAGAATAATTGTAGCTAGAGGGTTTCATGCCACAGATTTTTTGGTTCCTCCTCGACAAGATCCGAAAACACAGGGATGCCTCCAACCAAGTCAGTCTATAAGCTTTCGACGACAGGTAATAACTCCACAAGATGTAATACTTATTTTCTTGTTTTCATTTCAAAGGTGCGATGTACTCTCAAAATCACGACTCATGTTTTTTCTCCTTGTCTTGGGGCTCATTGTCCCGCACTAGGGTTCCATTACTTGAAAAGAGTCATGGCTGACCAAGACCTCTCGAGGACTTCAATAGTTCTCCACGGGTTTTCCACCACGGTAGCTTTCGGTAAGTCAGAACCCTTATTCACAAATGTGTTTTGGTTTTTTCTTTTCCTCTGTGTTAGGGTATTACTAAGGGCCAAACCTCTGCGTCCGTGACGAGTACTCGAAATCCAACCCTGGTTCTTATCTAACTATGTTATGTCTTGCTCCTACTAGAGGGATTTTCTCTCGGTATTATTGCGAGGGACAATTTCATAGTTAAGGTTTAGGGTTTTTATGTAGAGACGATTAATACCGTATTCCTCTTCTTTGAAGGAATTCCATGTTATTTCGTAAGGATGATAGTGTAATTTATTTTATTTCAGATTGATGTAGTTAGCCTCCATTCTACACCACCATACATTAGTCTATTGTTTTTCTTGAGATTGTGATAATTTTTATGTATTGGTTTTTCTCTCCTTATACATGTTTTCTTGATTTCTAGTTTAAGATCTTATTCAATTATGGCATATAGAATTCATAGTGTGGAGTGACTATGCATTCTATTCCTTTTTTCAATTGGGTAATGCTATAATGTCTTCTAAGGATGGAACCCGTGACATATCTTGGGTTCAATTATTTAGGTATATTAATTATGTTTAATTATTTTTCTACTCATTATGTTGATAGCCATTACGAGATTACAGTGTCCTTATTTTTCATGTACAACTTTAAGTGCACAGATATAGTCATTGAGGAGGTCGAAGGACATTGAACCCTTATTCCATTTTCCATGGAACTAGGGTTCTAAACCTCTATGCCTACCTTTTTTATGCTTGCTAATTATTTACATCTGGTTTTTTAGATATATGAATGTATTTTTTATAGTTATTGGAATACATTTTATTCCCAAAAACACCATCGAACCATTTGTTCTCACATTACCCTTTTATGATTCTCTTCGTAGTTATTTACACAAAAGGTTGTATATTACATACAAATGCATATATCACATGATAATGTTATGAAAAAATATTTTTCTAAACATAGTATAATTCTTGAATACATATTCTCTTGTCACACATCTCTATTTTCCATAAAATAGAATCTACACATAATAATAGTACTCTTTTTGTTAGAAGAAGCTATTTACAACATTCACAATAATATCATGTCATAAAGCGATCGTTTCTTCTATCATCTAGAGTATTTAATCATAATCCTAGATAATAAATACTACTGTAACGGAATTAACTTAATAGATAATTCTCTAATATCTGTAAAGAGTCATGCATAAAAGTTGAATACAGAATTGTCAACCATTTATACAACTTAACCATATAAATCAGATATTTATCTTTAATTCACCATTTCTACTACTTAACCATATAAATCAGATATTTATCTCTAATTCCATTAAAATGATTGTGATGCCGGAGCATCTAACTCAGAGTAGACAAAATATGGCTTATTTGTCTCACTGTTACACGTGTTTGTAGACAGGTTATTAAACCTGTATTTCGTTTTTTTTTCATTATTTCTTATCTAGAAGAGAACAATAGGATTAGGGAAGTAAAATGTTTTTGTAGACTTAATTAGAAGTTTCTTTTTATAATTCTGGCAATGTAGTTAGATAGTGTGATTGTTACTTTCAACTGAAAAACAAACATAACTATCACCTACAGTAATATAAATAGCAGAAAGTAGCATACAGTAAGTTTCGATTTCCATCAGGAGGAAAAATACAAAACAGAATTTGAGAACCATACGCAAACCAGTAATTCCTTTTCGACGGTTGTCATTTTACATCAGATTATTACAAAATGAATTTTTATTCCCCCTACTATTATAGGTACAGCATTTTAATTTGAGAATGCAAACAGAATTAAGTTAGGAAAAGAGACATTGTGTCCAGTGAAAGAAAATATTTCATGCTATTAACAAGAGCTACGAAGATAGTAGAGAAGTTTACATAGGCAAGAAGAACGTAGTTTTTTTTTCTCATGACAGACTCGAACCAAATAGCATTTGTAGACAATGTCAAGTAAGTTCGCATACACAGAACAAATTTGAAGTTTTTGTTACTAGAAATTTCCGAAATAGTCATTTGAAAAGTCTACAAAGTTCTCGAAACCGTCCCGGAAGAGAGACAGATTATTGGACATATAGTCGAACGAGGGTTTGAAACCAAAATACAACCTCGACCAAAAACAAAGCGAAGCCCCAAAGAATGTTTGTATCATTAATAAACTATAGTCGAGAAGTCTAACGACCGACCCATGTCGATTGGCAACGAAAATATAAACCCTAAGCTGCGAAACACAGTGAAGGAATCGACCCTACCCATAGGGTTTCATCGTTGAAGGAAGGGTAGCCATACTTGCAAACTAGAGAGAGGCATGCAACACCCATAACAGCTTGATTATTAGAACCCTAAGGCATTTTTACTTATGTGCGATCAAACTAACGAGGAATGAGTGTGAAAATTAAATAGAAAAATCATAGAGGAACTTACCAGAGAGTTTCGAGGGCGGCGAGGAGATGAACAACTCGGGTTTTTGAACCGACAGAGCACTGCTCACAAAGGAGCTGGGAACAAAGTTAGAGGACTCAAACAAAATCAAAAAAGGTTTAAAATAGGGAAGGAGTAAATACATGTGTCTTTTTTCAAAGTTTGTAGGTAGCCACGAGGTGTTCTTGATCGATCCAAACTCTGGAGAGAAATCGACAACAAACAATCATATAATTAGAAGACGAGCAAGCAAGAAAGAGCATTCAGCTTTGAAAACCAACTGGAATAATAAGAAAAACTACCACTGGAGAGATTACCATACAAACAGTGGACAAGTTGCCATTGCAGAGTTTGCAAAAGTTAGTGTTTGAAGAAAGCCATGCAACAGAAACAGAATAAGATCTGTTTGACAGAAGGGAGAACACATTCCCTCACACATAGATGTAGAGAAGCATTGGTGAAACCCTCAAGGAGCTCTGAAAAGTCTATGGATGTTGAAAAACCCTCCTCTTAGCTCAGTTGGCGAGAAAAACAAACACAGGCAAAGTGTTATCGCACAACGTGAAGGAGTGGCGCGGAAGTCGGGATAAGGGTCAGTTAATACACCAGATCACAAGTATAGGTACGTGGTTATGGAGGTGATTTGTCACAACAGTCAAAAGATCCACAAGTACAGCAAATAAACACTGTCGAATCCATTGTGTCACGTTACCAATTATCCGCTTTCAATTATTACCAGTGACTTGGTAGATTTTAATCAATTACATTTGCATATTAAAGTTTAATTTGAAAATTGTGTGTCACCACTTGTGAAAGAGGGTTGGGCCACATCATATTGTGTCACCCAACCATCAGAGAGGCGGTTACGTCCTCAACTCCCTCGTGCTTTGCACTAGAGTTTAAGGTAGCAGTAATATTCAGAAGCTAGGCCTCAGGACCTCTATCCGCTTCCCCTTCTCATGATTTCCTTTTTATCCTTTTAGGGAAGGTAACTGTCAATAAATGCCTCTTCCTTTTTACTCTAGAATCTTGGAATTATTTACAAATCAGTTATCCAACTACTAAATGTAAATTTTATTCATATAATAGGACTCAAGTTCATTAACGAATCATCATATTCATTAATCTCTTTTTCCACTTAAAGATTAAATGTAATTTATAAAATTCTTTTAAATATGAAATAATAATATTGGTTAATCTCTTTTTCCACTTAAAAATTAAATTTACTTTATAAAAGTCTTTTAAACATAAAATAATGAAATTAAACTGGGTGTTACATGTTTAAAGTTATACTTTATTAAATTTTTAAAAATTTAGTACTTTGACTAAATTAATGGATGCTCAGTCCATGTAACATCCATAGACCCATGTATTTACCTTTTTCCTTGATGAAAAATATTATCAATTTAATCGGATTAGTTTTTCAAGAAGTAGTTAGGTTTTCAGCGATTATTACCACGAGTGGGAGTCACAATGGAAAGAAAGGGACGCTACCATAATTTCAAAGCAGTGACAACCATGTGAAGAACGAGGCTACTACATGGAGTTTGCGGGGGAAACCATTTATGATTGGTATTCATCCCAAGTCCAATTACAAAACTGATTGGAAGACCAAGTCACTTTGTATGGATTATATTTGGGTGGAGGCGTTCCAGCTTTTTTCTTGGGAATCGCATTGTTATGAAGTTGTTTTTCAAACAACCCAAATATCCCCATATTTACAGTACCAACATATGGGTGTTGAGGGCAAAGGGTCAACAGGTTAGGTTTGACAAAATAGGGTCAACGAGGTTGGACAAAAGATAAGTACTTTGGAAAGAAAAAGAAAAAAAAACCATATTACTCTTTTATCATGTTTTTTGAAATAAAATAAAAGAGCGTAAAATATTTTTCATACTATTTTTTTTCCATATTCTTGAAAGAAAATAAAAGAGTATTATATATTTATAGTATTAATATTTTACCTATGGTTTTGAAAGAAAAACAAAAATTTGCACGAAAAAATAGCCATTTTGTTCTTAGAGAGATACCATGGTAAAAGACAAACTTACTGTGTTAATTTTTCGGAAAAGAATCCATGTAATTTCTTGAAAATATTGCTATTATGTTAATCTTTTAGAAATATATTGTTCTTAGAGATATACCATGGTAAAAGAAAAACCTGCTAGTTTTTCGAAAAGAAACCATGTGAGTTCTTGCAAAGATTGTTATTATGTGTCTGGAAACATGTTTGTAGTAGTAAAAGATAAGATAGCTAACTCTACTAAGATAAGATAAGTAACTCTACTTAGATAAGGTAAGTAACCCTACTTGTCTTTATATATATGCATATTTTGTAAGAAAAGATAAGATGCTTGCTCTTTTTAATAAAAAGGGATTTAGTACAGGTGTATGAAATGATAAGGAAATCCAAGTTATTTCTTGAAAATGAATATAGATTAAAGAGGGTAATTCTTGAAGGTATTTCATGGATTGGGAGATAAGTTAATGAGTTTTTCTTGGAAAAGAAATCATGAAGAACCCATGTTATTTTTTCATAATCTTTTCTTTGGAAAAGACTATGTTGTTTTATATCTATTGTTCTTACATGAAAAGACTAACCTCTTGAAAAGATTACATGGCTAGATGAATTATGTTAACTTTCTGATTTAGGTGTATTAAAGGTTAAGTTAACCTTGTTAGTGTTGCCTAGTTTTTATTCATAAAAGATGGTTATCTATGATAATTTATTGAAAGTGATGCATGAGAAACTACATAAAGAAACTATGTCATATTAACTTCCTTTTGAGAAAGAATTATGTATATGTTTACATGAAAATAATAGTTAATGATGTGTAATTCCAAGAAGGGAATTTGTGTTGTGTACATTAAAAAAGAGATATTGTGATAAGCTCTTGCATGCATAAAGAATATTCATTGTGTTAGAGAGTTATGTTCTTTGCATGATAGAAGATCTAATTAAGCTATATTAATTTCGAAAAATTATATGTGCTTACTTTATTTAGTTTCTTTCGGAATAAGATCATGTATATGCATGCAAGATTTTAATTATATTTCGTTGGAAAGAATATACAGTTGTATGTGGGAAATGATAGCCTACATTGGAAAAAATTAGCACAAAAACCATAGTAATGTGTTGGTTTCCTTGAAATATATATATATATATATATATATAATGTTGGTATAACCTTTGGAAAATAAGGCATGTATTTGTATGCTTTATTGCATTAGTTTTATGGAAAAGAAACTATGTTTTTGCATGTCTATTATGCTATATTTCCTCGAAAAGGATATATCTGTTTGTGTTAAGTATTCTTTTGGGAAATTATTTTGTAAAAATATATGCATTGCATGCATAGGAACAACATTCATTGTGTTAGCTTTCTTATATTTGAATGCACCAAAAGAAATAACTTAAGGGCTATTTCTTTTGCTAAATTTTAAGTAATTCGAATGCACATTGTGTCCTTTTCCATTAAAGGAATTCCTGGATAGTTGTAGTGATTTATCTTGTACGAATGTGAGCGTGTGCGAGAGGTGTCATAATAATGAGAGGATTATTTTGACATGATTGATAATTACTTTCTTACACTAAGGTAGTGATGTTAGAAGAAAGTATGTGGTGATATTGTATTCACATCTCATATATGCACATGAATAAGTGTTAAAGGATCGCTTAAAGATGGATTATTGATTGAGTGAGGCTTTATCTAATCATGCTATAAAATCTTGTTGATGACATCAATGACAGGAAAATATGGTGACTTATGAAAAGGATAGATCATTTTTAACATGGTCGCATGTAAATAATTGACGGTCCATGTAGATGAGTGCGAGTTGTAGGATGGTCTGCTGATGGAGCTTAACTTGGTCTGTTGATGGAACAACCAGCCCACAAAGATATAAAGATTGAATACTGTGGGTAAATGCTATCATAATGATTGTAATGGCTTTAAGTTATATAATTTGTATTTAAATGACATTCCTTGTAATATTTTAACACAATGGTTAAGGGATGGACTCCCTTATGAGCTATTGAGTAAGGGGTGAACACCCTCACGAGCGTTTAATAATAAAATTAAATGGTTGTTGGTTTTCACCCTACATGGTTTCTAGGGTATATTGGTGTTCAATGATGTGATTGATTATTGTGTCAGATTGATGATATGGATACCTTTCTTGTTGTGATGTTCATCATGTCAAGTATGTGATGACTTCATGGATAAGGAAATGAATTCAAGGTTACAAATCATACAATTTTATGTTAATGTACTACAATAGTGGTTGTTAATGGTTAAGCACCTTACTATTCTTATACTAAGGTTACACTATGAACTCATGAACATTATATCTAATGATTAGTGAGAGATATTTAATAGTGATTTGGATAGTTACTCAGTGGGTAATTTGTATAAAAAATTTTGTAACTCCTTATATTTCCATGTGAGGATATCGGGGTATGTTACGATCCAATACCAATACCAAATGATTTATCTGGCTAAGGAGACATGTATAATAAAAGGGATAATAAGTCAATCTAGTTCAAAAGTATTCCAAATTTTTTTTATTAAAATTGTGTTAAAATGATATTTTTTACTTAAAAAAATTTCAAATATAAATAATTTTCTATAAAACATATAATAAATTTTTTTTCAAAATTTTTTATAAAATTTTATAAACAAAATTTTTTATAAAATATTAATTTTCACTATTTTAACCCATATTACCCTAAACAATTTTATAAAATGTAATTTTTTTCCAATTTATTTTAATCTCTAGTACCCTAAACATTTTTTCCAGATTATTTTAATATCTAATATTTGCAGATTTCTCTGGGGTAGATTCCTAGATTGAGTGGTCGGAAATTGTTCCATAGTAGACATGTTTAGATGTTGATGTTTCAAGTCTACAACAAGACCCATGGCCATGACAAAGGTAGAGGAAGAACAATAGAGAAAGAGAGCAGAAAGAAAGCAATAAATATGACCAACGTAAAAATAAATCCATAGAAAATAATTAATTATTTAATTACTTAAATAGAATTTGTCTTTTATATTAATTTGTAATTTTAATTTATTATAATTTTTTCATTTTTATGAGTATGGATATATCAAATCTAATTTGAGAATTTTTTAAATCTAATATATGATGATGATGATGATGATGATGGTGAGTGGTTAACGTCCACTGAGACCAATCTTTGGTCTATCAGACCTAAAGAAAAGAGTTTATTTATTTTGATTTAAGATTTTATTCCTATGCTCAAAAAATCTTGGAGAGAAGCCTCCCGAGCTCACTATAATTTTGACAACTTAAAAAGGCTAGAAAGGGTTTAGTATTGCAACAAAGATTATGAAATTGAGCTCTAATGTGGTTGTACATGGGGCACTCTAAGAGGAAGTGATTTTTCATCCTCGATGTTCATATTCTCACGAGATGGCGAGATCCTTTCCATCCATGGTGTTTTAGGAACTTTCCAACAACCTATTTCACTATGGAGCTCATGAGAGTTCGTTCTAATCTTGGCTATATTAATTTTCTTCTTTGAGCTAGTTGAAACAGAGAGATACTTTTGATCTTCTAGGGTAGGGTTGATGACCTCCTTATAATATCTTAATTTTATTTTAGTTGATAGATCTTTCTAACACCACATTTTTTCTTTGAACTTAGAAGTAACAAACTTTTTAATGTTATTAATGTTTTTCAATGCAACATTATCGTCGATCTCCCAATGGTTTAACCAGGCCCTAGTGTCTTTATACCAACCTTGTTTAAGCCTTAGGTGGTTTTGGCTGGAATTTAAAGATAGCTTAGGAAGTCTATGGTCTCCTATGCTATTGAGATTGTGCTTGTACAACTGAAGCCTAGTCATATCTAGGCTCTCTATAGGGTAAAAAACCACTTCTATAAGGAGAATAGGATAGGGTGTATTGATTTTAATTTTAAGGTTATATGGTATAAAACGCTTCTAGATTTTCTCAATCTTTCTCCAGGATTTTTTAGAGATGATGCAACCCAAAACCTCACATCCATATAAGATAACAAGAGTGACTAAAGTTTCAAAGAGGAACTTCTTTCTATCCCACTTACAAGGTTTTTTCCATTTTACAATTATTTTCAAGACCAAAATAAGCTTTCCACCCCCCATTAATCCTTCTCTGAATGCTATAGTTCCAGTTGAGCTTGTGATGAATATCAATTCCTAAGTACTTGTACGAAGAAAATTCCTCCAAGTTACTATTGTCATACATAAAATTAGCGTAAGTGTCCTTCTTGGATTTGATAACCATAACTTTTTTTTTGTTAGTGTTAACAGACATACCCATGGTAGAGCAGAAATCCTTAAGAAGTCTAAGTTTCTTATCAAGATCAGATGGGCACCTTGCAAGAAGAACAATATCGTCAGCATAGAGAAGAAGGATGATGACTATCCCAGCTAATATTGTGTCAGCACATCTTGCTTCCTCTAAACAATCTTCTAGCTTGTCTATGTAAATGCCAAATAGGGTAGGGGAGTGGGGGCAACCTTGTTTAACTCTGATATTACACTTAATATCTTTGGACCTCCCCTCATTTCTCTTTAACTTGGCAATTAAATTCTCGTATAACCTTATAGTAGCCGCTCTTAGCTCAAAATGAAAATTTAGCTCTTCTAATCTATTCCATAGGTTGTTTCTAGGAACTGTATCGACAACCTTTCTAAAGTCCAAAAAGCAACAAAAGAGATTGGATTTATCATTGCGGAATTCCTCAATAATGATCCTAAGCGTAACGAGGTGGTCCATTGTTGAATGTTGCCTTCTAAAACCCGCTTGGCCTTTAGCCCACTTACCTTCACTTTCAAGCCAAATGCTCAACTTATTTTCCAAAATAATACCATATAACTTGGCCAAGAGAGGGCTGATCATAATTGTCTAATAATTAGAGGCATTATTTGTATCCCCACAATTAAAATAGGGATAATGAGGCTTTGAGTCTGAGGTTTAGGGAACCCTTGCTTGACCGCTTGGTTGAAAATAGTGTGGATGTGGGGGATGAGCACAGGAACTCCAATTTTTAAGATTTCCGCCTGGCAACCTTCAATGTCTTTAGCTTTCCAATTTGATAGGTGTTTAACCCCAAAATCAATGTCTTCTAATGAGAAAAATTCTTTTGTTGTGAGTAGGGTTTCAAAGTTATCCCTGGCATTTGGAGATTCATAAAGATTTTTAATATAGGAATTCCAGTCATGTAAAGTAGTTTTAATATTATCTTTATTTTTCCTAGTTAAAATCTGCCTCTAGAATTTATTAGGAGCCCACCTTAGAGAGGTGTAATATATTCTCTTGTATTTTACGAAATATATTGCCTTTTTTTTCCTTTTAGTTAGGGCTTTGTAGATTTTTATCTTGTCAATTTTGAGAGATTCATCAACAACTTCCTTAATTGTTCTCCTCGCACTTTTACAATCTTTTTCATACCATGGGTTGTGTTAGTATGAATTCTTCGTCGAAGGCTGTACGAAAAAGAACCACTTTAGCTACGCATAACTAATAGCCCTAACAACAATAGAGGTCGCCAAACATCTTCAGATCTGCAATTAGTAGTTAAAAATGCGCAACAAACGATGATCTATAAATGGAAAGACATTACAGCGGTAAAGTAAAGAGTTTGCTCCATGCATCCAATCAGACAAGACAAGAACACGATTTTTTGAATGAATTTTTTATATTACAGGGGCACCCGGGAGGAAACAAGAAGGTGTATCCGGATCTCCTCAATGGGATGGGTTCTTTGTAGTCCTCGACACTTCAGATCTAAGCTTTCTCTCCCTTGTAGATGTAGAAAACCCAATGTAGAAGATAGAGCTCAATGGGAGCAAAATGGTAGAAATGAGACCAAGTGTATAGATCCAGAGTGATCTAATAGGCAACAAAGGTCAAGAATGATGGGGAAAAACCCTCCTATTTATAACAAAATATTGGGTCATTCTAGATCTTGGTGCATGATTAAAATATAATGTTAATCAAATCTAGATCCACCTCTATGGAATATTTTATTATTATTTGTTGGAGGGAAAGGGTGTTTGACTTGGGTCAAATCCCTTGATTAGTGAAGAATAAATAAATAAATGATTTATTTATCTTTTAAGGAAGTAGTTGGGATATAATCAAATAAATAATGATTTATTTAATTAATGGTGGTTGATTTGGTCATATTTAACAAGGAATATTATTTAAATAATTATTCCTAGAAAATAATAAGATAACTATGGGTTTATCTCATTAATTTCTTTGTTTTTGGGTTAAACATGACTGGGAATAATAATTAAATTATGGTTTAATTAATTATTCCTTTTGGGGTTTCCTAATTAACATAGTGAAAGCGAGCTTTTACTTGGGGTAAACTTGGTCTTACATGGTGTACTTGGGTCCATCTAATGATGAAAGGTTAGATGACCAAAAAATGGTGTAACAGTGCCCCCCGGCGTGCGAGTGTCGAGCAAATCGTATGACCGAAGTACGTTGTAAGAACACAATCACTAGACAGACGAAAAAGGGATGTCGCAGAGAGAAATGTGAGGTAGATAGTGTCGTCGAAGGACTAGACCACGAGGAGACGAGACTCGCAGGGTGCAACAAGTCTCTTTTATGAGAGGGCACTGTCGCTGAAGGCGTGCGGGGAGGCATACCTATGCCCGCCGTGACAAAGTACAAAAGAATAGTGTGTCCATGCAAACAAGGGACCGAACCATAGAGTACAACCCGGCATAATCAAGGGCCGTATAAAAATACAATGAAGAGTCTCACATACATGTTGTGCCCCGGGATAACGAAACGAGGACTAGTACTAATAACATCCGAGTACATGAGATAAGTACGACCCAAATGCCCCACAGCAAATGGGGAAGGGCTCACAAAAATTCGACTCATACATGCAAATCGAGAGGTGCGCAAGTGGCTAAGGCCAACATCATCAAAATCTGGAGCGGCATCGTGGGCTGCAATGAAGAGGTCATCCGGCATGTGGGGGCTACGCGAGGCCACCCCTCATGAGAGGTTGAGACATCTCACACACGCCCTGGGAATCATCAAGAGCTGGCTGGCGGGTCACCGGACTGTCCGCGTATACGAATCTCGATCATGCTCGAAAGGAGCCGGAGAAGCAATCGAGTCAAAGGGAAGTGAGAGATCCCCTCGCCCGATCCGAGGCACCGAACATAGAGTGGAAGCCGGAAAACTGTGCACACCGCCCTCTAGACCTTTAGCTTCGGAATAAATGTGTCGATGTCGACAGTAGAGGAGGTCCGTCGTAGGTGAGGCAATGAGAGATCCTCAACTAAGGCACGAGAGAAGAACAATAGAGCGACGTACGGATCGACACTAATGATGATAGTGGGAAATGGGAAGGATGGAGTGGCGAATGGACGACTTCCCTTGTTAGAGCATAAAGGGCATGAATGACATGGCGGCGACCGACACAATACCGAAAGGGACGGGGACGAGTGAGGCCGAAGGTCATGATATGCGACACAAGAGAGGAACCAAGCAAAGAAGGATGGAGGGTTATAGTGGGGTGTAAAAGGACGCGGATAGACTCCATGAATGCAATGATGACTCGACTTGGATGCTCTAAACAAGGGCGAATTTATAGTCTTTGCCACACGGTAAAGGCCCCAATGGGGGGTCGTAAGCATGAGTACAAGGTGGGCACTCATGAAGAAAATCGACACGAACATGGACAAGTAAGGGAGCGATATGGTGCCCCAAGTACAAGTGTCGTAAGTGAGGAAATTCGATTTTAAGGAGCGGTGAAGTGACCCTTCGTGGAAAAAAATGTGTCCGAGTGAAGTATCAAATCACCAAAAACTAATTAAAACCCATTTGAGAGCTCGGTGAGATCTAACCACCGGTGTCGACGGTTCGTCGAACGGCTACGGTGTGGTCGCGGCGAGTCGAAAGAAGAAACAGGGGTTCTCTTTTAATGAGGCGCTTTTCCCTCCAAAATCATTCATTTGCTATTGTTACTTTGTGGTGAATGTGGAGAGGAGAGAAGGCCCTAAATCTTGCGGCGAACGTAGCGGACAAACCGAAATGCGTTGGATTCGAGATCGTGACGCTTTGGAGGTAAGAGGCCTAACCTTGCTCTTGCATTTTGGTGGATTAGATTTGCAGTTAGGGGCCCAAAATCCCGTAAACAGACCTCTCCTCATCTCTACGGCTACGGGTCGCACCTTTTGGGGCAAAAAGTGCAACCCGGGACGCGGGTCTTTAGGGAAAAAAGTGCGACTGGTCCCGAGAAAAATGCGTAAAACCGCGACTCGGGAGATGAGGGGGTTTGGTGTTGTTTTTATGGCCAGGAGTTGGGTTTTGGTGTGTGAGTTATGGTTTTCCCAACTGCACTCCCGACAAAAGAATGTGTTTGTAGCAGTGTGATGGCGAGTTGCGGGTCAACTGGAGAGAGAGGGATCGCGGGAACACTTCGGATAGAGATCCGGGCGGATCGGGGCGTTCGTCGTGTATTGGCCCAGATTGGGGTTCTCAAGTTTGTGGAGAACCCCGTCGATGAGAGCAGGGGAACCATCTGCGCCTGATTATCGGTTATTGGGATCCATATCAGAGATCTTTGTGGTGCGAGGGCACGGGGATCGAACCGACGGTCCGAGATGTACTTCTGACCGCCCTCCCACCACTGGGGATAGTGGGAGACACGCAGCCAGGTCGCCCAGCGGCGCGGCATATCATGGAGTTCGTGGAACGCCATTGTCGATCGGGTCTCCAAGTCGAGGGGACTCGAGATATCGATCGGATCCAGAGAGGCTAGAAACCCGTGCAGCAGTGGCCGCACCGGTGCCTGCGAATCCCGGGCAGCCAGGGCGTTCCATCACATCACCGGTGGGCGATGATGATAGTGGAGAGTGTGTTGGGTGGGACCCTACTTTGGGTGGGCCCAAATGATGCTCGTGTCGCTAAAGCGACGCGTTGTCGCTATGCGGGCGGCGGGTGAATCATGATTGCTCATATGGGACTTTATTGTGCGCCTTCTTCTTTGAGAATATCCCGACCTTGAGGCCTCGTGTGCGACTTCCGGATGGGGGCCCGAGAGAACCCGTGATGCGTCGTCGGACGACTACTCGCGCAGAGAGGAGGAGGAGGGCGGTCGAGCGAGTGTTTCGCCACCGGAGTTCTTCGCCCATTGGGATCGGATGCCGTTGTACATAGACGACTACCCGTATAGTGGGATGAGCTACCGTGGGGATCCGGATCTCGCCACTTACCGTCCGGTCGAGTCCGGGGGCCCGATGGTAAGTGACAAATTGCTATTCTTATGTGGGCATGTTAAATTTTTTTGAATAGTAAATCAATGATACTGATTCGAGGGACTTTTGGTATATGCAGATATAGCACCGGTGAAACCGGCCGGATATATGGGACGACCGGCAGCTGTCCTGGAGCTACGGATCCGAGTGGGTCGAGACAAGCGGGCAAAATGAGGATGCAGCCCGCCCTCGCGGAGGACATCCGCCGTAGATGTGAGCAGTCACTGACCGGAGTATCGGAGCGTGGGTGGCGGGATTTAGACGACCGCTACATAGAGCCATGTGTTGGCCTCCCTCGGAGTGGCGAGGTATCATGCGGCGCATGGCGATGGCAGCTCGATGCTCGCTGCGTGATCCACATCGTCGCGGGCGAGCCATTGGCAGGAGCCTCCAGATAGTGATTAGGGGCATATGGTGCCCCCTCGATGCTGTAGGGGGCGGTGTGGTGCCCCCTAGAATGTATGGAGGGGCATATGGTGCCCCCAGCTTTTGGATTTTGTTTCGGAACATGCTATGGGCATGTCGTATGTATATGTATGGAGGGGCATATGGTGCTCAGCTTTTTGGAACATGCTATGGGCATGTCGTATGTATCGTAGTAGATGGACTCATCAATATATGGTTTGCGACACATATTATGGATATGTATTGTCTTTTGATGGTTGATTTAATGTTATTGTCTTGTGTGAATGTGTGTGATAAATGCCAATCTAGAACATGGTTTGCAATACTATCTACATAGTGATTCTGTCTCTAGGGTACATGGTTGAAAGTTATGGTTTCAAACGCACGTATTAAGACTTTCACTCGTAAATAGCGTCCGAACGGCACAGGGGTTATGCACACGATAAACACCATTTAGTTGCATTACAAGAAGCAGGGAATCCAAACGAACGTGCGGATGGCGATGCGATGCAAGAGGGCATCAGCCTAATAGGCCACGCACTGCATCATATTCGGCGATTGTTGGTGGCAAAACCAATGCATACCCCGTTAGACGGAAACGAGGTCATGCAAGGGGTGAAGATGGCCCACCCGTCGAGGCAAGATTCTCGGAGTAGCGACTTGCACCATCGGCGTAACCGATAAAGGGTGTGGACTGGGGGTCCCGCAAAATGGTGTGGACAAGGCAATAAATGAGGGGATGAAAGGAAGTGACGGCAGCGTAGAGGGTACGAGGGAGTCATCGAGCGGTAATGGCAGGGAGGAAGGGTGGATTACCAAGACTCAAACAAGGTGGTGTATGAGAGCTATTGGAAACATGGCGAGGACTTGAGGCTGCGGAGGTTAACAGAGACACAAGTGGGAGTGATCTCGAGTATCAAGGGACACAACGGGGAGGTCGCGGGACGGGCTAGGCTCCGAGTTTCATGCGGAGGAGGATAGGTAAAGAATGGTGACCGTAGACTCCGTCATCTGAACATCGGGGGGATGTGGATGGGAGCGGGGGGATCCTCGGCCGGGCTTTCGAAGCATATCGCGCGAGGATGGGAGAGGCGGATTGATTTTGTTCAACCTCATACTCGCGGATCACCCTCAAGGGAGGCACGATAATGCGTCGGTGAGGACAATAATGGGAGTAGTGGCCATGGACACCGCACAAAGCACAAGGCTTGTTGGTGCGGAGAGTCTTGGGGGTTCTTGGGGACTCGGTCGAAGAAGGATGGGAGTTTCAGGACCGTAGTGTCGGGGAAACGCGACTTTTACCATGGGTCGGATACGAGGTAACTCGGTGACAAGCATGGGTGGCATGACCAATGATATGACATAAGGCACAAGGCTTCACGGGGCGGAGAAGAGCCGGGTTGGTCGTGGTGGTTTGGTCTTTGGTTGCCCCCTCGCGGGCTTGCCTTTCTTCCGGGAGCCGTCACAACAGGAGAAGGGTCTGTGGGAGGTGCTTGGGGAGCATAGTGGCTATGGAGGAAGCGAGGGGGACCGGTTGAACCGGTGTCAAAGCCATGTAAGGTTTGGGGTGACCGGGGGGGGTGGCGAGTCTGGGGGGTCAAGGTACCAAACCGGAATGCCCAAGGTCAAGTTAGGGAGAGAGAGGGTGGCCATGACGGGGACGAGAATAGACTCTGGGAGGGGGGAGCCAAGAAGGGGATCCGTCCGCGCAGGGGTAATGACCCGGGGAGGTACGGCTCCGAGATGGTTAAGGCCGTGGGGAACCGGCGGGAGGATAAAGAGGTTCGGGGATACCAGCTGTAGGGGAGAGGCCGAAGGAGGAGGTCCGGTTGGTCGAGATGAATGGCTAGGAGCGGGTTGCGGAGGGCGGGGGAGGAGGTGGGCGACTAGCCGAGGTAGGTCGTTTGATGGGCGAGCTGAGACAATTGCATCATGCAAACATTCGACAAGTCGGGATCGCAGCGAGGGGGGGAAGATGAGGAAAGTACCAAGCGCGGGTGGAATCTTTATAGACGCTGGGGAGACACCGAGTCAAAGAATCGACGGTTTGCTTGTTGGCTACGGAAGAGATGGTCGTCTCGGAGGAGGTCCCGAGGACGGCGGCTCATGATAAGATAGGCGGGTCGATGGTGACTATCTTCCCATTATGAGGAAAAGGCATCTTGCGGAAAACCGCGGATGGGACGACAGAGACATGGCATAGGTGTAGCTTCGCCCCAATAGAATGTTGTAGTCTAGAGGGGTGTCAATGACTTCGACGTCAACGCAAACGGCCTTGCGGCGAGGGTGATGGGGCGATGACGAGCCAATAGGGCCGGGAGGCATGACCGTCCCACGCTCGAAGGGTGATCGTGGAAGGGGCCGGCTCGGGGGATCCGAGTTTCTTCCAAACCGACGGGACATCACACAGGTGGATGCCCCCTCATCGATTATACACGGGATACGAGTGGCGTTCCCGGATTTTGGTCAGGGATTTGGAAAGCAACGGAAGGAGGAAGAGGAGGATGGTCCGATTGAGTGGCGTCAAAAACAATCATTTGGTCATCGGCTGGGATCAACGAGCGCCCACGGCGGATAGTAGAGCCTTCTTTTGAGAAGGGCACGGCCCCGGAGGGAGTTCCGGTGTGGAAATGGCGGCGAGGGGATTGCGCCAAATCATCTACTATACTATACGATTGAGCGGCTCGACCGAAAGACGACATTTCGGCGTAATGGGCCCTTTGGAATCTTTGGATGAACCTCAACTTTGGGTTGAGGGATGTGTAAGGGGCCACCGGATGTCGAAAGAGGCTCGAGAACACGAAGATGGAGGCTCCCGGGACGGCATCGAGCGAGGCTTGGGAGTGCGGCGAGACCGAGTTTGAAGGTGAAGGTCGACGGAAGGGGAAGGATCGAAGCGCATCATAAGGATCTCGGTAATCGGAGGAACCGAAAATGGACGAGGGGGTGGCTACATGGCTGTCGGGGGTTGGGTAGCCACGAATCCCCGTTGAGGAAAGGATCGGTGAGCACGCTGGGTCAGGGTAGTGGCCACATTAGGAGGAGCATGAGGGGAGGCGTGTTGTCCGCGCAATGTGGCTTGAGACTCCCACATCCGTCGCATCCGGGGTAAGAGAGGACAATCGTGAGTGTAGTGACCGGTAAACACCGCAACACGAACAGGCTTGTTTGTGCGAAGCGCGCCCTGTCCGGCTCGGGCGGAATGCCACGAGGTCTGGTTGCTAGTGTTAGGGTCCACACCGGAGTGGGTCCTCGACTACGGGGGCGGATGGGGAGTCTGGTTGCCTCTCCGCCTTCTTTGAGAAGAAGGGGATTAAACGCACCCTCGTTTGCCGTGCAAATACTTGCCCCGGAGGGGTTGTAAGTCTTCGCTGCGGGTTGTGAGGAGGCAAGGGAGGCGGAAGCGCATATGCTGGAGGAGGCCGGCGCACCCGAGCTGTGGGATAAAAAGTAAGGGTTGCTGAGGCGACATTGAGGTAAGCGGGAGGTTGGGCAAAGGAGGAGGCATGCCGCATCCTCGGATACATGTTGCCGGGAGGGGGAAGAGTGCTTGAGGTGCCTGGCCCCTCCACGAGGGAGACCATAGCCCATAGGAGGGTGAGCGAGATGGGTGGGAAAGAGATCCAACAATACGCGTCGTCGGCATGAGATGCCCCCGGGGCGTTCGCGCCACCGGGCCCGGGGATGTCGTGGAAGAACGGTATAAACATAGCGCATTGACCGTAGATCGGGTCATATTTTAAAGCTATTTGGAGGGCGGCTTCTTCGGATTGAGGAAAGTGAGAGGCGACATCTTTGCCGATGGGATACGGGAGGGTGCGAAGGAACTAGTCCATGTAAAACCGATCTTCAAAGGGAGGGGCTCGACATAAGCTCCATCTTCGTCGCCATTCCCCGAACATGGGCGAAGGGCGTGTGGAAGAGGATTGCTTAAATGAAGTCAAGAGCCTGCGTGCCGGTGTCGTATCGAGAGGGAGTCGGAAGTACGACAAAAGGGCTTGGGCAAGAGTCTCGAACGTGGTATGGGAGGAAGTGGCACTGCTCGACATACCATTTAGAAGTCAGCTGGCAAGCGTGCGTTGGAACAAACGAAGACGGATGGAGTCATCGGTAATGGAATTGGAGGAACACCACATGTGGAAAGACCGGACGTGATTGGTTGGATCTTCTCCATTAAGGCCCTCGAACTTAGGGATATCGGAGGGCAGCCTGGTGGGCATAGCGGGCTAGGTAGCATTGTGGTGAATGGGTTCATTAATCAACCGATGGAAATCGGGGGAGGCCGAGGGCTCGCAATGTACGGCAGCCACGGGGTGGCCGGGTAGTGGCTGTGACGGTTCCGCGTAGAAGTAGGGCCGGCATTGGGGCCGGGAGAACCGCTAGCGTTAGGCCCCGATCCGAGACATGGTGAAGGTAACAGGGGGAGAACCGGAAGGAGAAGGGGGGACCCGATGAATCGGAGAGAGGAGTCGGGAGTGCGGACTCGAAGGTGGAGCTAGCTCGACGACGGCGGTGCGGAGCGGAGTCGATCAACCGGAAGCGAGGGTGAAGGCCAAGAAGTCTCGGGAACGGCGCCTTGGGGGCGCAATGATGACAGGAAGAAGGAAACCGACAAGGGCGAAAGGGACGAGAATCAAGGAAGGTCGAGGGCGGATAAGGTGCGGTGACAATTGATTTTAGAGTCTTTGCCAGGGCGGTGTAAACCGGGCACTTCTTCACTTAGGGTCGGTGTGTGGCGTGCGTTAATTTTTAATTTTTAAACCCTTTCCGTTGTTGAGAGCAAGAAAAAGTGTGCTTTCGCGTAGCTGAAAATAAACCTACGAGAGAACGTAATAAAATGCTGAAATAACGAGAAATAACGGCTACGTATGCATCTATCTAACCCAAGAAGGTGGGTCTCTCACAACTATGCTGAAAAGAAAGGGAAAAACTATGGAAACACACACACACATGGAAGCTCAACGGATCTAGGGTCAAAGGGGACGAGAGATCCGGGAGGATAAAGCTCAAAGGCAGGGGTGCGCATCACGACCAAGAGACGAGAGGCAAGGTGGCCGGAAAAAGGGAAATCAGCAAAAAACCGGGGGGGGCAAGGCAGAGGCCTTCGGAGGAGGTCCAAACAAAACGACAAGAGGTGATTTGAAAGGAAAAGAGGTTGATTTCAATGGATACGAAAGTGAGGTACGAATCCCGGAAAAGAGAGTACTGAAGCTACGAAACCGACGGCCGAAACGACTTAAAACTCTTCCACAAAAAAGTGGAGGGTACTAAAGCCCAAGGAAAGTCTGGGTTCCCACTTATATGAGTAAAAACGGAGCCGAGATCTTGGTTAAGGCGGGAGGGTCGAGACAGGGATCTGGAAGACCTCGCGGAGGCAAGAAAAACCCGGAAAAAGTGCGAAAAAAAATCTGGAAAAAGAGGCGGTCGCAGTTCGACTCGATCCGAGTCGCGAGTCACAGAAACAGTAGAAAAGTGCAACTCTGGAGGTCCGGGTCGCGGGTTTAGGAGCCAAAAAGTGCGACCCCCTGTTTGAGTTGTCTCGCGCGCATTTTTCGAAAAGTTGCCGTCTCGGTTAGCGGGTCGGTATACGCTTACCCGCAATAGGCCGAAACACACGGAAGTTAGAAATTTTAAGTTTTTAGGGTTTTATGTGAGAAAAAATGACATAAAAAAGAGGAAAACTAGCGATGAAAAGAAGCCCTAGGGCCCTGAAGTAGGCCGGATATGCGAGAATATGAAAAAACGACAGCGGTCGTAATTTAAAACCCGTGTGGAGTCGCCATTTGTTAGTATGAATTCTTCGTCGAAGCGTACGAAAAAGAACCACTTTAGCTACACATAACTAACAGCCCTAACAACAATAGAGGTCGCCAAACATCTTCGGATCTGCAATTAGTAGTTAAAATGTCTGCAACAAAACGCATTTATAAATGGAAAGACATTAAGCGAGTAAAGTAAAGAGTTTGCTCCATGCATCCAACGAGATAAGACAAGAACACGATTTTTTGAATGAATTTTTATATTACGGGGCACTCGGGAGGAAACAAGAAGGTGTATCCGAGATCTCCTCAATGGGATGGGTTCTTTGTAGTCCTCGGCACTTCGGATCTAAGCTTTCTCTCCCTTGTAGATGTAGAAAACCCAATGTAGAAGATAGAGCTCAATGGGAGCAAAATGGTAGAAATGAGACCAAGTGTATAGATCCGAGTGATCTAATAGGCAACAAAAGGTCAAGAATGATGGGGGAAAAACCCTCCTATTTATAACAAAATATTGGGTCATTCTAGATCTTGGTGCATGATTAAAATAATGTTAATCAAATCTAGATCCACCTCTATGGAATATTTTATTATTATTTGTTGGAGGGAAAGGGTGTGACTTGGGTCAAATCCCTTGATTAGTGAAGAATAAATAAATAAATGATTTATTTATCTTTTTAAGGAAGTGGTTGGGATATAATCAAATAAATAATGATTTATTTAATTAATGGTGGTTGATTTGGTCATATTTAACAAGGAATATTATTTAAATAATTATTCCTAGAAAATAATAAGATAACTATGGGTTTATCTCATTAATTTCTTTGTTTTTTGGGTTAAACATGACTCGGGAATAATAATTAAATTATGGTTTAATTAATTATTCCTTTTTGGGGTTTCCTAATTAACATAGTGAAAGCGGTTTTACTTGGGGTAAAACTGGTCTTACATGGTGTACTTGGGTCCATCTAATGATGAAAGGTTAGATGACCAAAAAATGGTGTAACGGGGTTGGTTTTTCTATTTATTTTATTACTTGAGACTTCAATTGAGAACTTGTTAATAGAATATTAGAGGGTTGTAGTAAAATTATGATAGAGGTCATCTATGTTGTCTATACTAGATAAAGGAATCAAATTAGTTTTTAATTCATTTAGAAAGAGATCGTTTTTATTTCTATCAAATATTAAGTTCCTTTGACTATAAGTATCATCTTCAATGGGATCTCTATGTATGAAAAAATTGAGAGTTATGAGTAAATGCCTATGATCGAGTCGGGCTTGTGGTCATCTAAGATTTTAAAATTTAGTATTTTGTTGTATAAAGGGAGATCGGAAATAACATAGTGTACCACGTTGCTTTCGCCCAACCCATGGATGCGGGTCATCTGGCTAGAATTGGGCCATTTCTTCAAACCACCGAAAATTATGAGATCCTCGAGAACTACTGAGCTTGAATAGCTCGACCCAAACAAATTATCCCCAAGGTCTTCATAGCTCCTTTTGTACCGCACTAGCTGAGTAAGGTCTTCGTCTAACCAAAGAGGATTGGGGTTGGAATGATTGCTTAGAAGAATAGCTTGGTTTCTTTAATTTCGAGAATTAAAGTCACCCATTAAAAGGATATTGCCTTCATTCCCTAGGCTATAAATATCATTCTCTAAACCATTGTAAGAACTATTTTTATCTAGATTATTTTTCTTATAGAAGTTAGAATTGATGGGGCGGAAATAACAAATTTCTATGTAGGTATTTTTATCATTAATGTTAGTAATCTCAATCCAATTATATTGGTTGTAAGGGTCATTTTTATAAATCCTAGCATAGGGGGAGATGTTCTTCTTAATGTAGTAAGTTATGCCCCCACTACTTCTATGGGAGGATCGCTTGTTCTAAGTAGACCATAGTGCAAAGCCATCTATGTTAGGGACCTTATATTCTTTGTGCTCCCAAGTTTCAACAAGAAATATTAAATCAACATAATTTGAGATCCAACTTAGATTGGGGCCTTTGTTCCATGGAAAGCCCCGAAAGTTCCAAGAAATAATTCGGAGCATGTTGAATTGCTATTTATTACTATCTTTTTGGTTTCTATCTCGAATAAAGACTTTTCTATTTCTGATTATTGCCCATTTTCCTTCCTTCCTAGCTTCTTTTACCTTTTGAACCTCCTTTCTTAATTCTTGCTTGATCTTCTGGATGAGATATTCATTTATAAATAATCTCATTCCTTTTAGACTTGAGGTTTTACTAAGTATGCCATACTTATGGTTAGTAGAGCTCACCTTTATTCGGATCAGCCTTCCTTTATTCTCAGTGAATTTCCCTAACCTTGTTGCTTCTGTGAGACACGTGGTTTCAATTTGTAATCTATTATGTAATTCTGTCTGGGCTATGGCTAAATCATCCTCATTTACCTCCTCTTTCAAACAAAATATTATAAGGTTCAAGGCCCTTTTGTTACGCTCATGGTCTAATTCAATCAATTTTTTCATTTCATCTTTAATTGATTTGATATCTAATTTTCCTGCCCCACTATTTAGGGTGAGACTGTTGTTAACTTTTTCTTCTAGTTTCTTTTGTTATATATATATATATATATATATATATATATATATATATATATATATATATATATATATATATATATATATATATATATATATATATATATATATATGTATATATATATATATATATATGTATGTATGTATGTATGTATGTATGTATGTATGTATGTATGGGAGACCCATATTTTATTTTTAGAGTTGGAAGGGTTATGAATAATTAATTTTAGATATTTAATTAATTTTGTATTATTTTGAAATTTAATTCGGATTCGAATTTAATTTTCATTTTTATATAATTATAATAAGAAAAATTTTAATTTAATTTATATATGATTAATTTTATATTTTATATTTTGAATATCTATTATGCTAAACATTTTTTTCCTAATCATTTTAATACCTATTAACCTAAACATCTGCTTGAAAAAACAAAATATGACACTTTAAACTATCCATAACTTGATTTCGAGATAAACAATATACCTTAAAAAACATCACATTTTTTTCTTGCAAAAAAAAATAAAAAAATCCTAACTTTGCTTTTTTCTCCCTGAATTTTTTTTTAACTTTCATTAATAGTGAAAATTACAGTATGAATGGTCCAAGTGGTATTGGATAGATGGTGATTAAGTGTTTTGTTAAGAAACTCATTGATTTTAAGTCACTGGTTCAATTATCTGATGAAGATGTAGTCCTGCCAATCTTACAAAAAAAAATTACATTTTGAATGTGCATGTATTGCACTCAAAAAATCTAGCCACAAATGGTTGTATCAAGGAATTGTTTGAGTAGCACCCTCCTTAGATAAGAAGTCACCAGCCATGTTTCTTTACATGTAAATGTGGTAGTAAGTGGTAACATCAATATATTTCTTTAAAAAATGATCTCCTCCAAAAAGGGACTAAGCATGTGCATGTGGCTTTTAGCAGTATTGTTGAAACGATTTATAATTTTTTTTTAATCCCCAAAAATATGAATTCAATGAAATTCCTTTTCGATGGAAAGAAACATAAGTAATTTAAGAATAATAATCTAAACAAAGTTATTGGTGCCTTATCCTAATTGACTTTTTTTCTCTTAGAGAATGGTTTTGTGATAAGTGTAGAACAACCCCAGACCCTCTAGAGGCTCTTACGACAAGAGAGGCACCATCAAAGTACACACGGGGGAAATGAGAAATTGATGGATTCCTCTAAGATTATTTGTGAACGAGGTAGAGAGTCTGAATAAAAAAATCAAGGAAAAAAATAGATAAAGCCCGTGCAACAACCTTTTTCCGGAATGGATGTCGTGCCTTGAAATACCATTGCATTCCACACGAGCCAAATTCCCCAGGAGATTAGCAATGGAAGGAATCTATTTTTATTTGGATTTACAGAGTTCCACCAATTCCCCATGCATGAAAATATGAATAACCTTGCCATTGATATATAATACCCAAGGAAGTTAAAACAAAAGAACATACAACTAGTGCAAAAGGGCAAAGAAGGAAGAGGTGTCTTAGTGGTTCCTTAGATTTTTTACATACGTGACACCAACTCGACCCTATAATGTGTCACTTCATTATATTTTCCCCCGTACTTACTCAGTTTTCCCAGATGCACCAATGGAAAAGGTGAGATTTTGTACGACATTCCAATTTCCACAACTTTGTCCATTGGATATTTGCAGGTTTCTTGTCCTTGATGAGGAATTCATAACCTATATTTGGAGTGTATTCTCAAAATGGGGTGTGCACCCATAGTGAAGAATACCCTTATTCCCTGATGAAAATGTGAGAAAACTTTAGGTTTGTTGTGTATCGATGCCACTAATCATCCCAATCCATGGGAAGATGAGTTTGTTATGAAAAGTACCATCCCAATCCCCAAATTGACATTTTATCAAGATCCAAAATCTAAGCCAAAGCATGCTTCCCGTGTGCTTGTAAGAAAATAATAAGCTCTAACGATATACGATAATTTATGCCACTTCCACCCCATCGGTCGATTTTAATTCTGACCTATTGTCCATTACCAAATTTCTTGATAAAACACTTTTCAATCACCTAGAATGAATGTAATACCACCTTGTAGATTAATGACACATATGTTCTGTTATTTTTTAGAGCACAGATCCATTCCACTATAGACCAGGGTCAAGTTTATTTTTGGTACAAAAATTTATTCCATTAAATACCTGTGGAATTAGATACCATCCCAGCTTTTCTACAAAATAATTTGCAAACACGTGAATATTTTTTAGACCCCTAGACCTCCCCATTCATTTGGAAGGGATATTTTTTTCCCATTTTACGCATGCAAAAAAAATTTCCTTCCTTTCGACCAAGCGACAAATATCGACAACAAATTTTGCGAATTAAAGAAAGGATGCCTTTTGGGATCCATGATAGGGAGGATAAAAAAACCATGATTTCTTCGAGAATATATTTGGTGAGAATCAATCTTCCTGCACAAGATAGCCATCGGAAACTCCATGCTTTTAATGTATTTTTTATTTTTTCTAAGAGCCATTTCCAATTAATCTTTTGGTAATCATTCAAATTTAAGAAAAAAAAACCAAATATATAAGCCCTTCATATAGTTTTAGATTGAAAAGGAAAGACATTCTAGAGATTCAAAGGTTTATCCCTAGAAATACCATTGTAAGATAGATGATTTAAAGTGATTTACCTGCATAACTCGGCTTTTTTCAAATAGTGAGAGCACCTCCTTTAAGGATGCCACGTCCCATTAGGACCCGTGACAAAAACAAAAGGACACCATCTCGCAAATAAAATATGGGTGGTAAATATTCGTCAACAATAACAATACCTCTAAGAACTCCTCTTATTTTTGCACTAGATAACAATATTTTGAGTTTCCCTTCAACAATGAGAAATAAAGGTAATGGAGATAAATGATAACTCTCGTGCAAACTTCTATGAGAATGGGAAAAATAAGTGATCACTTCTTTGGCTAGAACAATGAAAAAGATAGATGTGGTGCAACCCATGATCCAACTTATGAAAGGAACTTCAAATCCTAATTTTCTCATCAACATCTAAAGATATATCCAGTTTACTCTATCATAAGCATTATAAATATCAACATTGATAACCAATCCTTTAATATTTATTTTTTTTAGGTTGTGGTGTCCTTTTATAGTGACCCTAATAGCCTCATGAATATGTCTTCCTTGAGAGAACCGGCTTGAGGTTGTTTGCAATTATTTTTTCAATAACCTTGCATATAACATTACAAAGAGATATGGACTAGAAATTGTCAAAAGACTTGGGAGAGTCAGATTTGGGGATTAAATCTATAAAAGTGGCATTAAATGGGCATGAATTCTACCATTTTATCTTAATTGTTCAACCAATTTGAAGAGATCCTAGCCAAGAATATAATAAATCTCGATTAAAAATTTGACCAACCATCGATCCAAGCCTGAATTTTGTCCCTCTAAAAGTTGTGGAGAAATTTATGCAGTTAAAGCTTTGATATAGGCTCCATTATAGACTCATTCTCTTTATTTTCAACAAATATATGGAATACCCTAGCGAGTGAGATGGCCTATGCAATAGTGTCCTTAGAAAGAGCTTTCAAGAGTCTCCTAAAATGGATCTTCTGCAATGTGGTTAGTTCACTAAAATATGAAGTTATTCCTCCATAAGGATCTTCCACTACCATATGGTGTTTTAGAATTTTCAACCCTTTGCCTACTATTGGAAAAACTTTGTGGTGTCATCCCCACTTTTGAGCCATATTGCTCGACTTTTGACATGCCACATTTCCTCCTTATACTCTAGAATTTTTATTTTATAGTTTTCCATCTAAATCACCCTCTACTTGGATTCATTTTGGATTCAGCAAGTAAGTAACCCACCCCCCACAGGTCATGATCTTCCAATCTTTCCAATCCCTCTTCAATTTCCCTAAACTCCTCCTCCTCCATATTTTTTTTCGGGAAGCCCATTCAATAGTCACTTTCTTAAAAAAATTTAATTTTTTAGCGAATTTGATCGTTATCAGTCCATAATCCTCTAGATTGAAAGGATTCCACTTCTCCACCACCAATTAACAAAAAGAGGTATCCTTAAGCAAATATGAACAAAATTTGAAGGGGTTATCTAGCTTAATCTTACCACCTTTCATTTATACGAAGATGGGGTGGTGTTCATTTTCACTCCACTTTCCAATCCATTAATGAAAGTGGTAAGTTTTATCTATCATTGATTTTGCTATAACGAAATGGTCAATTCTTCTATAAATCGATGCCTCCCCAATCCTCTTGTTATCTCCATGGAGGATCATTTTTTAACTAGGTCCACATCATAGAAATTACATTCCTCCAATTTGTAAAGAGAATAATCGAGAGAGTATATGGATGTGCTTGAGGGACCATAACTTTGATTCCCTAAAAATTAAATTTAGATCCCCACTAATCATGAGGCTTACTACTTTCATGAAGTACTAATTAAAAACAGAGTTGCAGAAAACAATTTTATCTTGGTGAGGTAAATAGATGTTAAAAATGTACAATTCCATCCCTAGATTAAAAGAAAATATATTTTCCCCCAAAAATTGGATGCATAACCCACAAGCTAATAAGCTTAATAGTTTTTCATATTGAAACCCAATGCCAAGCCACCCCGACCTACCTTTGGCATCAAAGGCCACAAATTTCCATCTTTCGAGGAGGCCTTCCAAATCCTGGACAATGAAATCACTTGATCATGGGGTTTCTTGAAGGAAAATAATTTTTAATAGTAGTTGAATGAAACATTCTCTTTAGCACTAGTCTTTTTAGAGGAATTATCCAAACCTTAACAGTTAAAAGATAAACGAGATCATATGGGAGGAGAGGTAAAGACTCACATATTTCTAAGAACCTCGGGAATGGTCTATTGACATCCGAGTTGCAACTTCAATACAAAGCTTTGAATTATGAATGTAAAATGTGATATTTATGACCTCATCTCTTACCATTTGATTTCACGAAGTTGTGATGAACCAAAGCCCCCCTATACCTAGAGGGCCAAACTTTTTGATGAGGATCTGAGAAAATATCCGGAAGGGGATGACGAGGAAGATGCCTTAGATCGACACGATAAGGGAAACCGATGGAGGGAGATACATGGTGGCCGAAGGGATGGGACAAGCAATGAATTTATTTACACCCAAATGGGAAGTAGGTAAATATAGTGAAGGAATCACGTAAAAAACCATTGCCCATAGCCATAATTCTTAAATAATTTACTAGATTTTAATTAGAGATAGGCAAAGAGAAAATACCCTGAATCCAAACCATCGAAGAGGATGGTCAAACAACGAGCTATTTTCTTAGGTTAGGTGATGGCTTCTGACCTATTACCGATACTGTGTCTTCCACCATTGAATTGGGTGTAGTTATATCTTTCGATGGCCCCATGGACATTGATGCTAAATTTTGTTAATTCTGTAAAAAACCAACCTCATGCTTATGCCCTTCTATATGAAAGAATTGCACACTTTTCACCCTATACGAGAGGGGCAATTCGTCCAACATATGACCTGGGTTATGCCATTGATAACACCAAAATGGAATTCCCTCGTAATCTAATAACTATTTATGAGTTATCCCATAAAAGGTTAAATATATATCAAGATAAAAACTCTCGTGGGTATCGATATTTACCAGAATGCGCACTATAGCCATCCTCCTAATAGATTTTAAGGACCTGTTTGAATCCATATGCTCCTAGCAGTTTCCCAATCCTTCTAAAAACATACTTATACCAATACTAGGGGGGAATACCTTGTTATCACTATGTAATTTCTCAAGGCTAAAGAAATAAATCACCGAGGTAACCACAAACCTACTTTTGAGATTAGGATCTAACATTCCTAATGCTCAGAGATGGCTCTCTCTTAATGATTTAACTTTGTTGTTCTAATTGATTTTAGGCTAGGTATGTAAGATTGTTTTGGTTTGAATTTTTTTTTTTGGTGGAATTATTGATTTAGATGGATAGGTGCCTTTCTATTTTCCATTGGGCTATGGAGTCAAAGTATCAAGAAAAAAGGACAGAATCAAGTTCTCAAGGAATCATTTAAAGGGAAAGGTAGCTGAGAAAAATCAGATCATTTAGGGTGGATGGTGAAGTGGTTTTCAATCGAGATCAAGGAGCAGTTAAGGATTCCTTAAACCAAATAATGAAGGAAGGTGAAAGAGGTAAATCAGGAAGGGAGAGAAATTAAGGATTCTCAGATCTAGATATCGAGAAGAAAACATTAAAATGAATAACATTTCAAAGTAGAGTGTACTTAAAAAAATTCTCCAATAATATTCCTATTATAACATTTAAATTTGGAAAACATGCAATTTTATGGAATACTCAAGGAAAAAAACATGAACAATTGAAATATACTTCTCCGAAGTGGCTCAACACATGAATACTCGTAATGTAATGCCTTTATTACTTGTCCTATATATTGACTTGAAAATGGTACAATAAACCCTCGAGTATTTAGATCAATTAAAATTATAGAAATGTTCGAGAATCCACACTCATTACTTCAATTACTAAAGTATTTATACAAACTTTAGAAAATATTTTATCAATCGATTAGCAGTTATTTTAAGAAATAAAATATCTGGATGCAAAAAAGGTAGTGACACCTTTCTAACTAATTTAAAGTTGTCCCCTGTTTTATTTTATTAATGTTATCTGTTTTTTTTATTTCATGTTGGCTTGTCTCTCACACTTCTTCTTCTTGTCTTCCATCTAACTGATCCGATTTCTGTTTGTCACTTTGAATTCTTCTTTTAATTTACTTCTTTGTCTTCCTTCTCTGTTTTCACCTTTAACATTGTCTCTTTTACCTTTTACATCAAATCTCACAAACTCTTTCATGTTTCTGTTTTTTTAGTAAAAATGGATTTTACTAAAAATACATATGTAAGTTCATGTGAAATAAGAACTAGAGAGTTACTTCGAATAAACTTCATTGCTTCCATTGTAAATGTTTTCATATTTGTTTTAACCATTACTATCTAAATTATATCCTTCTACTATGTTTCTGATTTAAATTATTTTTCTTTCTGTATACAAAACTTCTGCTGAGTGAAGCCTTTGAATTCATATCTTGGGAATATGGAGTAAACATGTTTGTGACTAGTATCAAAATTGTTTGTCTGATTTTCTGATATGCTAATTACCTGCAAAACAAAACAATAGTTAATGAAAACATGGGTATGCAAGGAGACAAGTAATGGATTCATTGAACTAGAAGTCTGTGGAAAGAGTCTGGACTGTATATGGCTTTAATTCTGCTAGGAAATGGATTTTCATTTTCGCAAATTTGCAGAGGTAAGTGACTGGATAGAAAAGAAAAGTTTCTTTTGAAAAATCTGCAGATTTTTACATGGCACAGGTGGGCAGTTTTATTGCAATGGAAGATGGTTTATCACAGTGGCTTGAGAGTTTTTCACATTGGTTTACTGCAGAGTGCAAGTGGAATGGTGACTTACCGCACAATGCAGGTGGAATGGGCAATCTAATGAAAAGGTGGTTTATGTTTTATCACATTGCAAAAAGAGGTTAGGTGGTTTTAGGATGGGGAATGTGATGGATTGTGGGAGAGCCATGTTGTAGGGGGGGAGGTGGATAAAACCACCCATTTTGCATCCCCCCTCGGCATTAAACAATGGAATGTCGGGGGATGTGAAATGACTCATGGGACTTCTGATCCAAATGGCGATGATCGGATGGATGTTATAGGTGACGAGATTTGATAGGTGGGACCAGGAACTAAATATGTGATGGGGTAAATTATATGCAAAGGCTTATAATAAAAATGGGTCTAGGGAAAATATATAAAGGGGTTCGGGAAATTTATATGTGAGGTAAATATATTAAAATGGGGGGGGGGTTAATATAATATGGGGAAATGTATTACGGGGGCTTAGGGAATATAATAAAGAGGGAGGTTTGATAAGGTCGGGGAAAATATATGGGCGAAGGGGTGAGATGTAATGGGATTTAATGAAATATATTAAGCGGGGAGTAATGAAATATAAAACTATAGGAAAAAAATGATAAAGGGTTTGGAAAATATGAAAGCGGAATGCTTAGAAATACACTAGTTGGAAATTTAAAATGATATCGAGGAGGGGTTTAAATGAAATGGGGTTCGACATATATTAAACACTCAAAACTATGCAAAAGTGGGTTTTGCATGTTTTATTTGAAAAAAGAAAAGTTAGTAAAGGGGGAGAGGGAATTTTCAAAGGAAATTGGGTTCTTAACTCGGGAAAGGGTTTTTTGGCATGACGAGATGGTTAGAATAAGGGGAAATGGATTTTTACGAAGGGAAATGTTTTCCAAGATTGGAAATAGGGTTTCTAGAAAAGGGAATGTGTTTAGAAGGATATTAATAACAAAGGATAAACCAAATTATGCTTTTCATAACTGATGAAAGTATTCTACCTACCCTTTATTCACCCTAAAATTTTATTTATTTTGTTGGGTGCTTTTGAGCTTGCTGACCCTTTTATTTTCTTTTGAAAAGAAAACTATCCTATTTATAATATTATATCATCCAATGGCTCATATTAAACTGATGAGATCATTTTATTCTCTACCTAACTACCGATCTACCAAGATTAAATGGTTTGGCCGGATCTTTATTCACTAACTATCATGACATGAAATTTAAAAGCATGAATGAATCAATATTAAACTCGTATGACCATCATGAATTGTGGCATTTTTGGAAAATTTGCACACAAATATTATTTGTGAAAGTAAATTAAACCAAAGGTACTTTGGAATTTGAATGTGTAACACTTTCAGGGATCTATTTTTTGTTTCTTTTTGTGGGGTTCATTTTTTTAATCCTTTTTTTAATCTTCTTTCTTTTTGTCCTTTGATTTTTTATTTTAGGGCATACCCTCTTTTCATTTTTTTAATATGGGAAAACATTTATGGAAAGAAAAGGTATGTACAATATTACAAGATTAAAAATAGCCAATTCAAAATTATGATCCCTATTATTATAGGACCCTAATAGTGACGTTAGTTGGGGATGGCATCTCCTTGTGAGATGTCAAGAACATCGTCAACTAGTGACCTGATCCATTGGGCTTATCCCAAGCATGCACACTCTTTTTCATATAATCTCTGTTACTGAAAATACCAAACTGAAATCACAAGCTTTAATGCAAACTTAAATCTGACACATGCTGAACTGAAATCTGATCTGAAATAAACTTGTTGCTGAAAAAAAAATCCAATCAAACTAAAATTATACCTACTTACTCTAATCAGTTGTACAAATAATGATTAAGTAAATTGAAACAACCAATGCAACCATTCAGGCATTATATACATTGATGTATTTTGTTGTGTTTTCTTGTTTGTGATCAAAACTGAACTTCTACAACCCAATAGAAACTTGTCAACAAATATGGATTTGATAAGGAGATATTTAATTTCCATTGTTGATTCTAGAAACTGTTCAAAAGGATCTTACAAGGTATATGCACTAATGTTCAACTGATCCAAGCAACTGTACATCTATTCTGGATGGCCTCCATACCATGAAATTGAACTGTCATTTTTACCTTTAGTTCCTTGCAAAACTAACCTATGATGCTCTTGAGATAATTGCATATTTTCAGATAAGCTTTGTGATGATATTTCTACTGATGGAAATGTTTGTCTCACGAGACTTTTATCATCTTGATCCTGAAGCTCATAGTTAGTTAATGGAGAAATATTTTGATTGCATTCATCATCCAACACATCAGCTATTGGATCATGAAAAACTTAGAAGGATTGTTGCAACCTATAACATATGGGTTTCAATGGGACTTCATAGATTTCCATAGGATGCTCCTCCTTATTACAAAAAAATTCCTTTAAAAACTTAAATGCTTCAAAACATAGTGGTATATAACTTTCTTGTGTCACTTGATTAGGTATTTTAATGGAATTTGATAACTGTAATTTTGAAACTAAAGAATCTTGATCAAGAGTTTAATTTTCTTCTTTGTTGTCAATAACAATATCTAAAGACTGTTGAATTTTTATTGCATTAAAGTTGTATCTGATTAACTAAAATGAAGCAAAGCAAAGTGGCAAAGATCCTTCAATTATTTCAAATTTTTTTGCACTTTATTTTTCATTCTCATAGTTGATATGTTTTGGCTGATCACTGTCTTTCAGCTGCTGAAACTAAATTTCCTCATCCCACAAACTAGCTACTGATTGCTCTGTAAAGTTAGCTTGAATTTGGAGAAAATAATTATCATCATACTGATCATACTTAGGAAAATAATTAAAATAACGAATGTCATCAAACATACACATTAGATCAGCAGATTTCTCCTCTACATATTGATCTATAAATCCATTTTCTGATCTATGGTATTTGGGATTAGCAGGAAAGTGTTTATGGTCTGTAACCTCTTCTTTTTCTATAATAAGTGGGTCATAGTGATCTTGAACGAAAAAATTCATCTTTCATCATGATTTTATGTATCCTTTCCTCTATTTTACTTACCAAAATGTCAATTTTTACCTCTGAAAATGTCAATTTCTCTGTAATGTTGTTCTTCTCTTCTTCTGCTTTCAACTTTTCCCTTCTAATTTGCAGATTAAATTCTACATCTACTGCAATGTTTTGCATCTGTTCAATTGTTGTTGAATTTCATTCTCTTAGCTGAAACTCTATTTCTGGATCAAAAGCCTTTGGATAATGCAAGAGAGCTGAATCAGGAGGAGGTCTTATATTTTCTAGCATTGAATAATAAACTTGATTAAATCTGGCAGAAAATTGTTGTATTGTCTCATTTGGTTGTCTTTTAAACTGATTATATTCTTCTATAATCATAAAAATCTTGACTTTTATTATCCATCTATCAAGGAAAATTTTGACAAACTGTTGGAAATTTGAGATGCTTGCAATAGGCAAGCTCTTGAACCATCTCTTTACTTTAGTTTCAAAAGAAAGAGTAAAAAGTATGATACTAACATCATCTTCATCAATCTCAAATAGGTCCAGATAATTCTCAAAACCATGAATATGTTTTTCAAATGTGATGTTACTATTTTCTCCATCAAACATGGCAATATATTTGTAATAGTTATTAGGGAAATCATGGAGTATAGGAGGTAAGATGAGTTGCTTATATCTATTAGGAACTTTACAAGGTACAAGAATATGTATAGTGATTTTAATATTAGTCTTGATCACTTGATGCTTATCAATCGAAAGATGATCATCATAAGTTTCAGAAGAAAGCTACTCAAAGGGATTAGGAGAAATTTCATTTACAATATTCAAAGGAAAGTAATTAAATACTAGTCTAAGATCTTTTCTAAAATACAATGCACATTGAAAAACGTTTTTGATGAGAAAGAACATGATGTCTTGGATTATAATCCAAGTTAGAAACTTGACCTTACAATGTTGTTCTTTTAGGTTCATTCCTCTAGTGGAGTCTTGGATTTGACTTTGAAATTGATTTGGAGTCACTAGGTAGATGATTTTAACCTTTATGTGTTTGATCATTATCCACCATCATAGATCAGATCTGAACTTTGATGTGTGTTTCTAAAGCAGATGTGCTTCCCCAGTATGGTCACCAGTATTTTATCACTTTGTAATTTCTCAAGGCTAAATAAATAAATCACCAAGGTACCACAAACCTACTTTTGATATTAGGATCTAGCCTTCCTAATGGTCAGAGAGGGCTCTCTCTTAATTATTTAACTTTGTTGTTTTAATTGATTTTAGGCTAGTTATGTGAGATTGATTTGGTTTGATTTTTATTTGTTGGTGGAATTACTGATTTAGGATGGATAGGTGCCTTTCTATTTTACATTGGGCTATGGATTCAAAATATCAGGAAAATAGGACAGAATCAATTTCTAAAGGAAGCATTTACAGGGAAAGGTAGCTGAGAAAAATCAGATCATTTAGGCTGGATGGTGAAGTGGTTTTCAATTGGGATCAAGGAGCAGTTAAGGATTCCTTAAACCGGATAATGAAGGAAGATGAAAGAGGTTAATAGGGAAGGGAGACCAATTAAGGATTCTCAGATCCAGATATGAGAAGAAAACATTAAAATGAATAACAGTTCAAAACAGAGTGTACTTAAACAAATTCTTCAATAATATCCCTGTTATAACATTTAAATTTGGAAAACATGCAAGTTTATGGAATACTTAAGGAAAAACATGAACACTTGAAATATACTTCACTGAAGTGGCTCAACAAATGAATCCTATAATGAAATGTCTTTATTACTTGTCCTTTATTTTGACTTGAAAATGGTACAATAAACCCTTGGGTATTTAGATCAATTACAACTATAGAAATGTTCTGGAATCCACACTCAATACTTCGAATTACTAAAGTAATTATACAAACTTTAGAAAATATCCTATCAACTGATTAGGAGTTATTCTAAGAAATAAAATATCTTGATGCAAAAAGGTAGTGAAACCTTTCTAACTAATTGAAAGCTGTCCCTGTTTTATTTGATTAATGTTATCTGTTTGTTTCTTACACGTTGGCTTGTCTCTCACGCTTTCTTCTTCTTCTATCTTTCATTTGACTGCTCTATTTTTGTTGTCACTTTGAATTCTTCTTTTACTTTATTGCTCTGTCTTCCTACTCTGTTTTCACGTTTAACCATGTCTCTTTTACCTTTTACAACAAATCTCACTAACTCTTTCATGTTTTTGTGTTTTTAGTAAAACTGGATTTTACTAAAAATACATATGTAAGTTCATGTAAAATATGCCCTGGAAATTTACTTTGAATAAACTTCGTTGTTGCTGATGTAGATGTTTTCATCTCTATTTCATCCATTATTGTATAAATTGTCTCCTTCATCCCTGTTTCTGATTCTACTTGGTTTTCTTTCTATATAAAAACTTCTGCTAAGTGAAGCCTTTAACTTCATATCATGGGAATCTGGAGAAAACAAGTTTGTGACCAGTATCAAAACTGTTTGTCTGATTTTTTGATATGATAATTACCTGCAAAACAAAACAATAGTTAATAAATACATGGGTCTGGAGGGAGGCGCGCAATGGCTTCATTGAACTGGAAGTCTATGGAAATATTCCGGACTATATATGGCTTTAATTCTGCTAGGAAATGGCTTTTCATTTTCGCAAATTCGCAGAGGTAAGTGATTGGACAGAAAAGAAAAGTTTCTTTTGAAAACTCTATGCATTTTCACATGGCGCAGGTGGGCAGTTTTATATCAATGGCACGGGGTTTATCACAGTGTCTTGAGATTTTTTCGCATTGGTTTACTGCAGAGTGCAAGTGGAATGGTGACTTACCACACAGTGTAGGTGGAATGGGCGGTCTAATGAAAAGGTAGTTTATGGTTTATTGCATATCAAAAAGCAGTTAGGCAGTTTTAAGATGTGGAATGCGATTGATTATGGGAGCGTCGCGTGGTAGGGGGGAGGTGGATAAAGCCACCCATTTCACACCCACCCACCCCCTCCTCGGCGTTAAACAATGGACTGTCGAGGGATGTGAAATGACTTGTGGGATGTCCGATCCAAATGGCGATGATCGGATGTATGTTAGAGGTAATGGGATTTGATAGGTGGGATTGGGAACTAAATATGTGATGGGGTATCCTATATGCGAAGGCTTATAATAAAAATGGGTCTAGGAAAAGATATAAAGGGGTTCGGGAAATTTATATGTAAGGTAAATATATTAAAACAGGGGTTAATATAATATGGGGAAATGTATTAAAGGGGTTAGGGAACATAATAAAGTGGGAGGTTTGATAAGTTCGAGAAAATATATGGGCATAAGGGTGAGATGTAATGGAAGTTAATGAAATATATTAAGCAAGGAGTAATGAAATATAAAACTATAGAAAAAAATGATAAAGGGGGTTGGAAAATATGGATGCCGGATGCTTATAAATACACCAGGTGGGGGTTTAAAATGATATCGGGGAGGGGTTTAAATGAAATGGGGTTTGACATATATTAAACGCTCAAAACTATGCAAAAAGTGGGTTTTGCAGGTTTTATTGGAAAAATCAGAGTTAGTAAAGGGGAAGGGAATTTTCAAACGAAAATAGGTTCTTAACTCGGGAAAGGGGTTTTTAGGACGGTGAAATGGTTAGAATAAGAGGAAAGGGATTTTTACCAAGGGAAATGTCTTCCAAGATTGCAAATAGGGTTTCTAGCAAATTGAATGTGTTTAGAAAGATACTAATAACAAGCGATAAACCAAATGATGTTTTCCATAACTGATGAAAGTATTCTACCTACCCCTTGTTTACCCTAACATTTTATTTTATTTTTTGGGTGCATTTGAGCTTGATGACCCTTTTATTTTCGTTTGAAAATCAAACTAACCTATTTCTTATCTTATATCATCCAATGGCTTAGATTAAATTGATGAGATCATTTTATTATCTACCTAACTACTGATCTGCCAAGATTAAATGGTTTGGCTAGATCTTTATTCACTAACTATCATGACATGAAATTTAAAAGCATGAATGAATCAAAATTAAATTGTATGACCATCATGAATTGTGGCATTTTGGACAAGCTGGACGCAATATTATTTGCAAAAGTAAAGTAAACTAAAGGTAGTGGCATTTGAATGTGCAACACTTTTAGGATCTATTTTTGTTTATTTTTGTGGGGTTCATATTTTAATCCTTTTTTAATCTTATTTCTTTTGGTCCTTTGATTTTTCTTTTAGTACATACCCTCTTTTCATTTTTTTAATATGGGAAAACATTTGAAAAAAGAAAATTTATGTACAATATTACAAGCTTAAAAATATCCAATTCAAAATTATGATACCCGTTATTATAGGACCCTAACATACCCAACAAATTAACCCATAGCGATGCATTACCCATATTTTCTCTCCTGGCATCGAACGTTGGAGACCATTTTTTCAAGATAAATGGTGTAGAATCAATGCTCTGAGGCTTGTATAGAAGTATATAGGCCGTGTCCACTAACATAAATATAAGCATGAGCCACCCATACATAAGGGTGGTGACTTTCCTAGAATCCAAAAATTCTTCTTTTCATTCCCTATCACACCATTCTTGTAAAAACTCCACAGAAAAGGAGCAACACTTGGTGTGCCTAACCACCACTTTCTCCAAGGTTTCCAAAACCTCCCCCATTTGAACAACTTCATTGAAAACAATGTTAGCTTCATCTAATTTTGGCATCATGCACTTTATTTTCTTACCTTTATTATTGCCTGAAGGGAGTCTCACAGTCATGTTGCCCGGATTTAGGTTTTCATTTTGATTAGGCAGCACTGATTCATGCCTAGTACGATTCACTTTCTCCTCTCCATTGCTATTTGGATCATCATGAATAAAAATGATCCGAAAGGATATTCTCACATGAAAGATCTTTGTGCCCTGTTGATTTGAAGTTGGTGACAAAGTGCTTAACTGGGTGAAATTATGATTAATGTTTTTCATGAGCTTCCCATGCATTCAATTATGCATTTTATGAGCCTTTATTAACCTCATGCATTATTATTCACTTTTGATATAAATGATTAATATTTGTGAGAGGAAATTTGTCTCACATGTTATTCATTTAATGTAATTAGGGAAATTGGTTTTTATGTGAGAAACCACCTCACGCCAATTCTCTATTTTCCTCAATTGTAGGTTGAGAGAATCAAGGGCATGGTTGAAGAGTCTTTAGGTGGTTTTGAGACTTTTCCCAATTATGATCCCGAGATAATTGGAGATCCTAATTTCACAGATCCTTTTTTTCCTTCCTTGTAATTAAGTCCTACACTTGTTGGTCTTGTAATTAATGCTCTTTGTTTGAGAGTGAGTGAGGGAAAACTATATATATTCCTTATGTGAGCCATGTAAAAAAAGAGAGGGGAAAAAGGGAGAGAATGATTAGCTATTGAGAGCCATAGTGCTTAGATAATGATCAGCCATAGTGCTTGAATGTAAGAGAGATTACTTTGAAGAAGGAATATAGAAGATCTGCATTCTAATTCAAGCGGATCTGGAGATGTAGCCCCAAAAAGATGGAGGGATGAACTCTGTTACCAATTGGTTGTCTCCCTCTTACTTATGTGCATGTGGTTCTTGATATGTTAATTTGATTTACTTATTTTTATGTGTTTATGCACTATAATCGATGGACTAACATGCTCATTTAAACATGTATAATCCATATTCAATTAAATTATCCTCAGACTGTAAACGTTGTTTAGATTAGTGCTTGACCTGTGATTGGATCAAGTTGGTATTAGAGCAGATGATTGCTTTGCAGGATGGGAAGAGGAGCGGAGCACGCTGAAAGAATGCAAGAGTTGCAATAGATAAATGACAACATTCAAGCCGACAATGAAGAATTGTGAAGACTGTTGCAGGTAGTTGAAAAGGATAAGCAAGAACTTCAAGAGATGCTACGAGCCAAAGAGGAGTTATTTTCTAAGTTGTAGAAGGTTGAGATGATGGAGGCTGCATCTCAAACCAAGGTATATAATGTTACTTCATGTTATGTTCTCTCTCAATATGAAACTAATGTTGGCATGAAGATCCTCATGAAGATGGGGTTAGAGGAGGTGGACTAGGCATAAATGGCCAAGGAGTCATCCAACCATTGGAGGTTGTACCAAGAAAACCATTTGTCGGCTTGAGTTATGGACAGGAAGAGAAAGGACAATTATTGAAGGTATATGAAGTGAAAGCCACCTATTCATCACTCGACTCGAAGAAGGGATTCAAGCCACCTAGTCCTCATCAGTTCAAGGACAAGTCAGGAAGGTATAACAGTCATTCAAATTCTTCTTTTTCATATAAGAGAAATTATTTCTTCCATATATCTTCTAACCGTGATATAGTTAAGCATCATACAAAGAATGTGTGGGTTAAGAAGACATGTGTTCCCACAAGAAGTGAGACCAAGAAGAATGAGAACCTTCTGAATCCTCTTATCATGAAGACACAGATGAATCAAAAACAACATAATTTATGTAGTTTCAGCAAAATAAGTGGCCATTGGGAGAATAAGTGCTGCAAGTTGCACCATGAAATTCACCACAAGTCAAGTAGACATATGGTGAAAGAGCTCGTGAAGGAGGCTCCATCCAACATTCGAAAAGAACGATTATGAGAAGAAAGTTCTTGGTGTTGGTTTGGTAAATAGTTCATGATGTTTCTGCAATTTTTATTTATACTCATTTGAAAAAATTCAAGTTTTATGGGGGTATGAATCCCTTTGTTGATGGAAAACATTCAAAAAAATTTCAATTCAAAATCGACAAATAATGGCACCATTGCAAAGAGCTCGACAAGAGGAATCCACGGGCACTTTAATCGCGTCAAACGACCTCTGGATGGGGAAATTATTGTGAGATGTCACAAATCTGGGAACAAATCGATCTCTCACAACCATGACAGCATTTTTTCTCATGGCCAGTGTGAAATTTGGGAGTTCCCAATTGACTAGCTAATCGCTTACGCAAAATATCGATTATGTTGTGAAACCAGCTCCAAAAATAGAAGAAAAGAGATATCAACACCTTAGAAATAAGCCACTTCAAGGGGGAAACCTCCAATACATTACATGAATGAAAAATTCTTGGATAATACAAATGACTAAAACCTCCTTCTATATATAGGAGTCCATGTGGCCACAATATAATCCTAGTGGGGCCACAATGTAATCCTAGCTGACCTAACAATAATAATTTAAGGGCACAATTATAACAATATGGGGGTTATAGGGGTACAAAAATAACAATAAAGGGGGCTACACTAACATAATAAGGGACTACACTATTAATATAGGGACTTAACATGCCCCTATCCTTCAAACAAGTGTTGTCCTCAACGCTTGATTATTTCTTGATGCTTCTGTATAAAATTCTCATCCTCCCATGTGGAATCATCTACAGGAAAGTTATTCCACTTGCTAATATAATCTTAAATTGATCGTAATTTTTGAGTTCTTATTTCTGTGGCTGCTTCATAACTTCTTCCTATGTGATGTTGATCTTCTTGTTGTTTCATTAGATTCTGCACCAAAGTTAGGTTATCCTTTGAGAGTTTGAGAACTTGTTGTTGATGCTTGATTTGATCTTCCACTAATTTATCATCCATATTAGTTATTATTTGATCCTTCAAACCATCTAACTTAGCCTCCATTTCTGATTTTAAACCATCTATGTCATCTTCGGTTGCTCTTCGTAATATCGAAACTTGTTGCAAATGGTACCGTAATTTTGATATCTCATACTGAAATTCTTCCTCTTCATGCGTCATAGTATAGCTTTTTGAGGGCTTAATTGGTATGGAATTATTTTTAGGATGCATTTCAGAAGCCAATACTAAAATATATGCTCAATAGGCCCTTGGAATCACTTCAAACTTATTTTTTTTTACACAAGACTTATGCAATTCGGAAACAAATACACACCTTTTTCTTGCTTTTTAGGAGCTTGATATTGAAACTGAATTATATCTGTGATTTCGGATCTTCAATATCTAAAATTTGGCATTGAGGTAGCCCTCTGAATTCTCTTTCTAATGCCACAGGTCTTAATTGATTTGGATTCTTGAAGACAAAGTTGTGCTCAATCTCCTATGATGACCTAATTATGGACTAGTTCAGTAGAGCGAAATTGTACGAATTTCCACATGTCACTGTTTTCTCCTTTGGCTATGAGAATGATAGACAGAAAGCTATGGTCCGTGTACTTCTAGAAAATTTTTACATCATTCCAATCCAATGCTCAGATAGAGAGCTATGAATATTTTCCCATGATCACCTCTTTGAGATGAAATTCAGAAGCCTCAAAAAGACCTAACTTCCACAGTTCATATCTCCGAAAATATTGCGAACCAAGTTCTGAAATTTTTTGACGATATTCCTCAGGATTTCGGCTTCGCACCCTAAACATTTCAGCTTCTGAAATTTCGTAGAAAAAAATTTATAGAGAAAATTCCACGATGACCTGTTTGGAGCAGCGAAACCCTAGAATCCAAAGCTCTGATACCAAATGTTGTCAAACCAGCTCCAAAAATAGAAGAAAAGAGATATAAACGCCTTAGAAATAAGCCACTTCGAAGGGGAAACCTCCAATACATTACATGAATGAACAATTGTTGGATGATACAAATGACTAAAACCTCCTTCTATATATAGGAGTCCATGGGGCCACAATATAATCCTAGTGGGGCCACAATGTAATCCTAGCCAACCTAACAATAATAATTTAAGGGCACAATTATAACAATATGGGGGTTACAGGGGTACAAAAATAACAATAAGGGGGGCTACACTAACATAATAAGGGACTACACTATTAATATAGGGACTTAATAGATTCCCACAAGAAGCCCAAAGCGCATAGGGTCTCCTTTCCGATCAAGATTGGATCATATGTAGATGAACTTGTTAAAACCGTAAAAGCTATTCAATAATGGTAGTTCCACTATTACAGCAAGAAATGTTATAGCTAGGGAAACAATTTGAGCAAAACTGCAGTGGAAGAGGATCACGAATCTTTCTCCAGTGGTTTTGTTGGAGATGGATCAGTTGATCTCCATGGATCCCCTGTTAGGAGAACTCATACATGACGATGGAAATCATCAATCTACATTACTGTTGTGGAGGTAGCAGAAAGGTTAGCCTATGTAGGAATTATGGGAAACTTGGTGGTTTACCTCATAGATGTTATGCATGAGAGCACTGCTAGCGCTGCTAAGAATGTGAATGTTTGGTCAGGTGTTGTCTCCATGCCCCTGTTCATTGGGGCTTTTATTGAAGATTCATATGTGGGTCAATATTGGACCATTTCTGTTGCTTATGTCATCTATTTGCTGGGATTAGTTTTTGTCACTTTAACAGCCTCTATGAAGAGTTTGAATCACATAGGAATTTTCTTTTGCACAATACGTGGTTGCTTTGGGGAAAGGAGACAACAAACCCTATTTACAAGCATTTGGTGTGGATCAATTTGAAGAGAGAAACCTGGTAGAGAAGAAGTAGAATATTTTTTTCTTCAACTATTGATATTGATGGGATTTTCGGAGTGTAGAAACTTTGTAGACTTGAATCAGCAAGAACTTGTTGTTTCCCTATCTGCTCGACGTAGTAGAATTCATTTGGGAACTCGTTAACTGGAATGAGATTGTAGCACAGGAAATGAAGTGGAGTGTGAGCAACTTGTTTGGGTTACAAGAACATCTGTAGGTAGGCGCATTCCTTTTAGTGTGTATCGTTGGCATTGAGGAATGACGTTGATCCTTTGTTGCTTCAACATAGGCCTTCAATATGTTAGAGCGTGTGTACCTCTGAATATATTTGATGGATATCATGAAGCTAACATCGCTAAGTAAAAGAGGTGTTGTTTAGGGAACCGGTTCACCTCTGCATGAATTTATCCACGTGAATGATCTAGCAAATGCAATGATGTTCCTAATGGATAAATAGAGCGATTTGCCTCATATAAATATGGGCCAGGTCGATGGTGTTGCTGGAGTGTGTCCTAAGTTTGGAAGTTTGTTAGGAAAGGTCGTTCAATTCTATAATTTTTTTACGATATATTTTTCTATCATGCAAAGCAGATTCTGGCATTCTAGAAATAATGAGGAGATACGTTGAACGTGGGCATATTGAAGGTCGGCCATCTCGTGGCCATAATGGATGGGATGATGCCCATTTCTGACATGCCAGCAACTGGAACGAAGCACTGCTCAGCCAGACTTCGAAGAGCCCCACGATGGATAACACGGCGCCGATCTCGACCTCGTATTTGAGCCATGAGCCGGCAATAAGCCCTGCGGCTTTGGCTAGGTAGAAGTTTCCTCGATGCTCCCGATTGAGCTCCAGTGCACCTATGATCGCAAGAATTGGAAAAATGTAGCCAAGGAAGGAAAAGACCCCAGCCCAGATAAATGCCCCATGGAAACTCTATTTCTATTACTACAATTCTAGAATCAAGAACCGACTCCTCATATCAATCATATAAAGAGGGATGCCTCAAGACCAGAACATCAACATGTGGTAACAATGTTAATTATGGATCATCTCATTCAGATTTTCGTGCTTACGATCAAAGTGCACCCATAAATTTTCCTCCTGCACATAAGAACTTTTCTGGTCACTATCCATTTATTTAAAATCCATTTTATCCAATCTCGTTGCCAGTTCAAGTTATGGAAATTGATAGTTGATAAAATATGGTGTCTAATAGAAGCAGATTTTTATCCACTAACTCTAGGAATTCATTACGATTACTTGTTGGCTTGAAGGTTCTTGACCCAGGTTCAGTTTTAAGTTTTGCCAACAAACCCCTATACTACTGGCCCTTTCACCTGAAGTAGTATGGGAGGGTGCTAGAACCAGGTTTATGCACCCTCAGAGAGAGAAAGCTAATTGAAGGGTGTCCCTTCAGATCTGACAGACCTACAGCGGAGAACTCTAATATAGAAACCCTTAATAGTGTATCGGTGGAATATTTCTAGCGAAGCTCATAAATCCTTCAATAACGTGTTAACAGAATAAAATCATCCAAATATAACCAAATCTATGCATTCGTCTTCTTATACAGTATCAAATCCACGTGTGCATCAATAATCATCAGTATGCAGCAGACATATATAAGTAACACAGAGCGCAGCCAATAATAATAACATATAACACTTTAGTTATCCAAAACAGTCTTCTCATTCATTAACATCCAAATCCAGATTACAGACTCTATCTACTAGCTCGCGCACACAGCCAGCGGAGTCCGCAAACATCAAGACTTAGGGTCTCTATGTACACAGCCACCTGGAGTCCTTACCCATACAATTGACACAAAATATCCACAAGTTAGTATCAAAGCTTATTTTATTCTTAGCCTTCTCTAGACTCGGTTTATCCATGTATTTATAGCATGCTATCCTACGTTATCCTATGGTTCGTAAACTATGGTTTCCAAACCATTGGTCTACCCTTTGACCCATTACAATTCATTGCAGTTTTTCCCCACCCCAAATCCTCTGCGCGAGACTAAATATTACAAAACTAGACAAAATTATGGTTAGGGAACCCCATTCCAACAGTCCCCCAACACAATATTTTGACTCGTCTCAAGTCACAGCATTGGCAGGGTCTTCATCATGTCCTTGAGTTGTTAAATCACAACAGTGAACGGAGGAAGAACACAAAGGATCTGCGCAGTGACAGTTTTCACGATGTCCACCATCTTCTGCAAAGTTGGTCCTTCCGTTGCAGTGGTGATCTTAGTTCGGTCAACCATCAACCCCTGTTGGCATACAACATGTCCTAATAGAATCCTGAATGGGACATAGAAGATGCATTTCTTGATGTTTAGCGAAATTTGGTGTTTCCTGCAGGCGTCCAGCATATGCACAAATTTGATACATGGTTATTTATTAATCCGAACATCTTCTAGTCATCAAAATAGACTTATAGGAAATTGTGAATGAATTATTTGAATACGGATAAAAAAACACGTGAAAATATGGCAGGGGAATTCTTTAACCCAAAGGGAATGACAACGTAATCAAATGAGCCCCACTCTATCGCGAAAGTTGTCTTACTGCGATCTTCAAGTGTGATGTGTATCTAATGGTACCCTGAAAACCCGTCAGTAAATGAATAAGCATCCTGACCCCCCACATTGTCTAGGATTTCATCGAAGAATGGTGTGGGGAACGGATCATGTACAAATTCATCATTTATCTTGCATAGGTTGATGCAGATCCTTATCTCTCCTTTAGTCTTATTTTCCTATAAAACCAAGGGACTTACCCAATATGATTGTTCTATTGGTTCAATGATACCTGCGTCCACCATTTTCTCAATTTCCTCCTTAGATTTTTTTTTGTATTTCAGGTTCAGGTGATAGGGTTGTTGTTTGACAAGCCACGCATCTAGCTTCAATGTAATCCTCATAACTCCCATGTCCCCTACAATCCCCTTAAGTTCAAATAACTTTGTCGAGAATAGATCCTGATATTCAATTAGCAGCTCTGCAACTTTTCCCACTGTGCCATCATCCCAGCAATCCCCAATCTTGGCCATCTTGGGCTGCTCTTCCATGCCAATATTGATTTCCTTTAGTTTTAGAGGTTTTGTGACATCAACTACTCGCATAAACGGACCTGCAACACCCCGTTTTCCTTTTGACTCTTCGATCATAATATTCGGAGGATTTTCATCGCAGACTTCTATTCACATATTTCTACAGTTTATGATGTCCTGTAGCTACGCATCCTAGGCTGGCACAGCAGGTTCCTTCTCAGGCGGGACTCACTAAATACCAGAGAATATATATCCTGTAGGGCTTCATCCAGTTGCTCAATGCCTCCCATAAATCCAAACTTCCTTACAAAGTCTTCAACCATTGTACTCAAATGCTTGGTACGTTGATTTTAGTTCTGTGTCTAAATACCAGGTGGTAGGTATTGGTCCTAATGTGTGAATAAATCTTTGGACCCATTCATTCCCTGTACCCTCATTCCATACTTCTAGCCATAGAGCCACGTGTTGGCGTTGATCCCCTCGCCCCGAGAATATTTCTAGTGGCAGTCTCACTGGTACATGGAATCATAAGGTCATTATCCTGCGGCATTCCCCCCAGTCTCAGAAAGCTCCTTTATGAGTTTCCAACCAGTGCATAGGGGTTGTGCGCATGGCCAAGTCCAGGGCTCAAAATCTCTGCTCCTTAGGGACATTTTATTCTATTTCTTCAAGGAACTTTTCAACATCACCAGAGCCATCAAAGTAGGGTATTTCTCTTACCTATGAATAAATACATCGACAGATTTTCATGATCTTAAGACACCTTAGTGCAGACACATCGTGCATCCAGTTTTGCCTGTCTTCTATCTCTCCATCTAAATTGGATAAGCATTCGCTATATTTTTCCCAACATAACATGTCGTCGTCCATGGGGTGTATCCAATCATCATCTCAGGTGGTTATTTTGTATATGTGATCGACATCGTCTTCCTCTCGTATTCATTCAGTGTACCATTCTCCTTTTGCTGGGTCCAACGGGACTATCACCCTTATGCCTTCACTTTCAAAAACAATTCTCCTCCTTTTTAGATTAATGGTACCTCCCATGTCAATAGCCCAATCCAGACCCAAGAGTGTAGGATAAGGGTCTGTGTCATCTACTATCTGGATTACCTCAAAATCAATGTAAAATTTAGCACCTGCAATATCTACCACCACCTTTGTCAGTCTTCCTAATGGGATAATATTCTATTGATTGCCATCCATAGTTAAATAGTCAACCATTCCAGCTTAGGTTATCCCATTCATTTCCATTTCTGCTTGGATAGGACATTAGCATCTGATCCAAAGTCAAGGATAGCTTGGTCCATTTCGTAGTCCCCAATATATGCAGTCATGCGAATTTCTCATCTCGTCCTTTTTATGTTTTTGTATATCTTGTTCAAAGTTTTAACCTCGGGTTGTAGAGAAATATTTTTTGCGCAGTTGTCTATTAGGGATTGGAGACTTTCTATGGCCTTCTGGTTGCACAAAAACTTCATACATGCCTAGAGGAATGGTTTATCTGCGTTTTCTGCTTATGGATCTATCGCACCCTTCAGATTAGGTGTTTTTTTTTTCTCATCTCCCTATGGGCTTCGATGAAGGTTTATTTTTCCTTTTTTAGTTCTAAAACTTTTGCTTTGTCCTCAGCCTTCTATATTAATGATTCAATTTCAACCTTCTCTTCAACCCCTCTAGTGGAAATTCCGTTGTGTGTGATTACATTGATACATGGCCCCTCGTCTCATGGTTCTGCCTTAACCCTTTTCACATTCTGCGTAGGTTTCTACTTCTTCTCTTGAATTTTCACTATTAGTACCGAGAAGTATTCAATGACGTGATCGAACTACCAACAATATCTGCAAGACTGGGGTGATGAGTTCGGAAATCTCATGCGAGATTTCCTACATCGCCACAATTGTAGCAGATCATTTATCCGCATCCTCGACCAACACTCCCCCCTCTCCTTCCTCCCCTTCCTCTTGCGGACGATCTCCCCCATCCCGAAGGAGACAATGGTGATGAGGGGTCTACCAGCACCCTGTATAAATTGCCCCTATATACCATGAGGTTGAGGGTTCAGCAGTTTTTATCATCATGACCCACAAACAAGCAGAATCTGCACCACTATTGTTTCAATTCCAGAACATAAGCACCCAACTGTGGGCAGTGATATGTATCATGTCTTCTTTCCACCTGATAGTTAGTGCACAATATCATAGGAATGCTAGGGCCAGTCATTTCCCTATGTCATAGAGGGCTTGGTCCCCCAGCCTGCATGTAGTCTGATAACAGCGAAAAGTGATCCTTAGTGTGACACGGTGCCTTACAGTGTATGCACCAGATGTCTGGGCTGGCTTCCTTATCACGATCATTTCGCAAGATCTAAATATCTAAGTGCATTGCCTCTAGCTGGTTCTGGATCTGTAGGGTTGTGAACTACGTATCATCCCTTGGCGCAGCTTCTAATTTCATGGCTATCTCCAGAGCTTCCTCTTCGGAGCCGATATTTTGTTGTCCCATGGGCCCACGCAAGTGTGGTAATGGCATAGCGATAAACCATTATTTTTGTTGCTTATATTTGTAGACAAATCCCCCATCATTGATAACCTTTTTCAATCGTTGGTCGGCTTCCCAGACGGACTCTGTAGGTCCCTACTTAAAATCCTTCAATTCGACTACACATTGGGAATATGACTTAGGCTTTTGGAATTGTTGCTTTAGGGTGTTTTTAATGTCTTGAATTGATGCATTTGCGTGTTGACCAATATATCCCATAATCTAGTCCAAAGCCCATCCCTCGAAGGCTATGGATAGTTGTGCTCATTTAATAGCATCATTGTTAACGTTCTGCACAGTCCACATAGATTCGGATACGAACCAGAATCAATCCATGTCTTCATCCCCCTACACCCTTAAAGGTAGGTAGCTTCATGTATGTAGCCATTTCGTCCTCTAGGGGTGGCAGAGGAGGTGTAGGAGAGTTCTTTCCCTTGTGTGGGTTCGATGCAAGTGTGGCCGGGGGGCTGGTTCCACCTTGCGCAGCCCCTCCATGGTAAAGATCAGATGAATCCCTTAAGGGACTAGCATTTACCCGATAGAATTTACCACTTCACATCATTTTCCCACTATGATCTGAGGTAATTCACTCGATGTGGCAACACAAGACACTGTTTTCACTCAATAACATCTTAATCAACAACGGTAAGGTTTTTAGGAACTTGCCTCTGAACCCCTTGAAGAACCTTCATTCTGCTTCAGAATATGACACAAATTGATAAACAAAAAATTATGTAACGAATACAACCAATATACTATCAACCCAATGATCCACAATTCTGGTAATCTTATTATCAGTATTTTCCAATCGTCGGATCAATTCAGGGTTCCACTGTGTGACCTGATCATCCTTCCATCAAGTTTGAAATTCCATCAATCGAGCCAGCCACTATTCAAATTTGTGTGCAAAGGACACAAAGAATATTTCATGTATTTCCATAAAAATATACCTATTTTCCACTCTTCCACAGACAACTTTTCGCTCCTGTTTTCTTTTATAGAAAATTCTTGAATCTACTTTTCGAATCAGTATTATAACTCATGTTTTAATGGCTTCCAATGACCCCGTGGCATTACCTAATCCCTCTCTCAAAATTCTCCCAGTGTCAGCAACGGAACCATTTTTTTTCTTGAATGGTCTTGACCCAGGTTCGGTTTTAAGGTTTGCCAACAAACCCTGTGCTACTGGCCCTTTCGTCTATGACCTGCTTGCACAGGTCAAGGTCTCACCTGAAATAGTATGGGAGGGTGCTGGAACTAGGTTTCCACACCCTGAGAGAGAGAAATTTAATTGAATGGGGTCCCTTTAGATCTGACAGACCTACAATGGAGAAATCTAATACAGAAACCTTTAACAATGTATCGGTGAAATATTTCCAGCGAAGCTCATAAGTCATTCAATAGCATGCTATCAGAAGAAAATCATCCAAATCTAACCAGATCTATGCATGCATCTTATAATATAGTATCGCATCCACGTGCGCATCAATCTCATCACTATTCAGTAGACAAATATAAGTAACACAGAGTGCAACCAATAATCATAACACAGAACACTTCAGTTATCCCAAACAGTCTTGTCATTCATTAACATCCAGATCCATCTTACAGACTCTATCTGCTAGCCCATGCACACAGCCAACGGGGTCCGCACACAACAAGACTTAGGGTCTCTATGCACACAGCCAGTAAGAGCCCTTACCTAGATAATCGACATAAAATATCCACAAGTTCGTATCAAAGCTTAGTTTCTTCCTAGCCTTCTCTAGACTCGATTTATCCATCTATTTATAGCATGTTATCCTACATTATCCTATGGTCTGCAAACTGTGATTTGTAGGCCCTTGTTCTACCCCTTGACCCATTACAATTCATTGTGGGTTTTTCCCCACCCCAAACCCCCTGTGCTAGACTAAATATTACAAAAATTACAAAATTGGACAAAATTGTGGTTAGGGAACCCCATTCTAGTATGGCCTGATAATCCATCCCATCATGAGCTAAATTCCTTTGGAGGCTTCTCTAAATTTGGCTCAAAGCAGGCCTTTCCTGAGCTCAATACATCTTCTCAAAGAGGGAGATTCATATAGTTCAGCACGAATAGTTATGATTCTGGTTGGGACAGGGAAAACCCTGCTCAACCAGAAATGATAGATGTTGAATATTCCAAATATGGTAGACCTTTTTCCTCTTCCAGTTTATCAATTTATGAAGGTTTGAAATGTGTGTTATGTAAAAGGTGGGTATGAAGCATTGTAAAAGACTTGTTTGAGCCACTCTTATGTGATGGAGAGTGAGAGGCATATTTTTGTGCATTAAGCCTTGTTGTCTTCTTTGTAATCAAGTTGAATGAGGCGATTTTCCTAAGCCATTTTGGCATGTAAACTTGGCCAATGAACTCTTGGCAAGTGCTTCAAAAGTTGTAAACAGGTATGGTTAGCTATAGGTTGCAGCTTTAAGTTGATGTGGGCTTTGCATCCAGATTCCAAAGTACATTGGGTGAAGGTGTCTTCAAGGGATGTGCCTTTCTAGAAATTTGCGTTGCAACAGTTGCAAGTGTTGACTTTGCATCCTAATTCTGATTTACATTGGGTGAAGGAGTATTCAAGGGATGTACCTTTTTAGAAATTTGTGTTGCAACAATTGTAGATGTTGACTTTACATCCTGATTCCAAAGTACGTTGGGTGAAGGAGTGTTCAAGGGATGTGCCATTTTAGACATTTTTATTGCAACAGTTGCAGGTGTTAACTTTGCATCTTGATTCCAAAGTACGTTGGGTGAAAGAGTATTCAAGGGATATTCCTTTTCATACATTTTCTTTGAAAAAGTTGTAGATGTTGGATTTTTCATTCCGATTCTGAAGGACCGAGGTGAAGGAGTCTTGAAGTGATGTGCCTTTTCATAAATTTTCATTGCAATAGTTGCAGGTGTTGACTTTGCATCCTGATTCTGAAGTACGTTGGGTGAAGGAGTCTTCCAGGGATGTGTCGTTTCAGAAATTTGTGTTGAAACTTTACGTAGATGTGGGCTTTGCATCCTAATTCCGAAGTATGTTGGGTGAAGGAGTCTTCAAGGGATGTGCCTTTTCAGACATTTGCGTTGCAGCAGTTGCAAGTGTTGGCATTGCGTTCTGATTCCGAAATATGTCAAGTCAAGGAGTCATGTGGGAATGGTCCTTTCAGATACATTTGCATGCAGTTGATGATGGATTGAAGCTGATACTTTTGGAGACCAAAAGTTTCTTTGTGGGGAGGTGTGATCCAAAAGGATCTTCACATATGAAAGCCCTTTGTGCCCTGTTGATTTGAAGTTGGTGGAAAAGTGCTTAAGTGGGTGAAATTATGATTAATTATTTTCATGAGATGCTCAAGCATTTAATTATGCATTCTATGAGCCTTTATTAAACTCATGCATTATTATTCACTTTTGATATAAATTATTAATATTTGTGAGAGGAAATTTGTCTCCGATATTATTCATTTAATGTAATTAGGGAAATTGGTTTTTATGTGAGAAACCACCTCACACAAATTCTCTATTTTCCTCAATTGTAAGCTGAAATAATGAAGGGCATGGTTGAATATTATTTAGGTGTTTTTGAGACTTTTCCCAATTATGAGCCTGAGATAGTTGGAGATCCTACTTTCATGGATCTTGTTTTTCCTTCCCTGTAATTAGGTCCTACAATTGTGGGTCTTGTAATTAATGATCTTTGCTAGAGAGTGAGTGAGGTAAAATATATATATTCCTTATGTGAGCCATGTAAAAATAGAGAGGGGAAGAGAGGAGAGAATGCTTAGCTATTGAGAGCCATAGTGCTTAGCTAATGATCGGCCATAGTTCTTGAATGTAAGAGAGCTTACTTTGAAGAAGGAATATAGAAGAAGATTTACATTCCAATTAAAGCAGATCCAGAAATGTAGCCCTAGGAATATGGAAGGGTGAAATCCATTACCAATTGGTTGTCTCTCTCTTACTTATGTGCATGTGCTTCTAATTGATATGTTAAGTTCATTTACTTACGTTTATGTGTTTATGCACTATAATCGATGAACTAACATGCTCATTTAAACCTATATAAGCCATAGTCAATTAAAAGATCCTCACAGTGTAAAATTTGGTTAGAGCAGTACTCGACCTGTGATTGGATAAAAAACCTTCAACACCCCTGAAAAACTTAGGGGAAAATATGTTTCCTTCCAAACCCTCATTGGGAAAAAAACCTCTCATCGCCACCACACCAACAAAAACCTCCAACTGTGCGAACCCTAGACCATCAAAGAGCCCTTCTAAATGGTCATGGCCATAAACTAAAAAGCCACTAGAGAAGGCACCTATAAAATTATCCCCTTGAGGGAAAGCCATTTTTTATTTGGAAAAACCCATCTTTACAGGGACACCCTGTAAAAACTTTAGGTTATGTTTCCATGTAAAAAATATATAATACCAAGGTCATGGGACATGTATTCCATGTTGAATGGTGGGAAAACATTATATTGGGGATCACTTTAAATTTATTACTGGCTATGGAAATTGGCAAAGGCATTGGAAAAGGGAAAGAGGAAATAATTGACATTTATTTGTGAAAATAAAGGAAAATAGGAGAAAATGAAGGTGAAGGGAGACAAATTTGCGTGAAAAGGAAATTAGAGTAAAATGAAGGAAAATGAATAAAATAAAGACATCAATGATAAAAAGGTACTTGAGAATAAATTCATAACTTTTTCCCATCTTTGTAGTAGGTGTCAGAAAGTAAGGAGAACAAGCACTTGTACAAGCAAGAAAAGGCCAGTCAAAGGAAAACAAAGGAAAAGCAAGGAGAAGGTCACATAAACAACTTCAACGGTAAGATAGTGTAGGTAATAGGTTACATGTGTGATTTCCTAAATAAGGTGTCAATTCATGGTTCATGCATTTGTTTATTAGTTCACTTTCTATCACTGTCATAGTTTTTTCCTGATTTGTCAGTGGTTTCAACCTTTCCTTGCCATTTCATGGATCGTCGCTCATGTGATGGGGTTCATTCTTGGTTGAGCTTTCGATTGTCAGAATTTTATAGAACTAGGTGTGGTGGTATCAAGAAAATTCCTCACGGTTGGGGGTGGAGATGGTTTTCTCTTGGAATCCATAGACAGGTGGGTGGAGACAAGCAAATTTCTCAAGGTATGGCCAAGAAATTCTAAGGCATCCAAGCTGAGTTTGGTTTTGTGATCTCTTGACCGGTTTTGGCAAGATCACTTTAGTTTGAGGTTGGAGGTGGTTTAAAATTTGGATTACCTTGGTTATTTATGTCTTTTTTTATCCAATGAGATCCCACATTCATGCTTGGAATATGGAATGAGCGTAATTGGTTGAAAGAAGATTTGTTTTTTCTCAATTTATGGCCAGGTGGTTCATGGAATTTTGTAACCACCCCTCCCACATTTACCCACTTTAACTAGCCTATGGGGAAACATGAGCTAAGGGCTAAAATGACATGACCCAACTTCCAAATTATAATTAAGGAAGTGGAGTCGATAAAATGGAACTTTACTCACCTTCCTCTAGAGTTACATGACACCCGGGAGCTAAACAACCACTCAAAATGCTCAAAATCTGAGTTGGGTTGTGTTTTTAGTGACCTGAACCCACAAGAACATGCATTAAAATACCAACATGTAGTTATAGGAATCAAACCACATGAATAATATTGTAAGGGTGTGGCTATAGCCTAAAAATTCCAGTTTAGAGGGTGCGGTCCCAGATTCTGAGCCACCATTTCAGGCTAGCCTCCATACCACTGCCCAGAACTCAATGAGACTTTGCAAAATGATAAATAACATTAGTAAAAATCCATTCATACAAAAATTTATCATGTAATTTACCTAACTAGGCCTAACCATGAAAATCATTTCGTCAAACATATGGTGAACATGTAATCTATAGGTCATGAATACACATCTGAATATAGGGGTATGAAACTTATCTAAGAATTACCAAAAATCTATAATTCCCCCTCATAATAGCTGCAATAACATGTTTATCTCATGCATTCATCAACCATTCATCAACTAATAAAAACATATCAAGGGCCATAGCTAGAACCTATTATGGAACCATTCTTATAACCAGCATATAACCAAAATCATAACCATGATGGAACAACCAACAAAACCACATAATATATCCCACCCCTTAGGAAAGGTCTCCATGTTTTATTGGGCATAGATTCCGCAAGCTAGTATGACCGGAAGCTGATAGGCTTTCCTGACTACTTTTATATTGTACATGTGGGTGGGTGTCTGTCTAAAATTTGTTGGCTCCTTCACCTAACTCTTGATGATATCTCTTGTATTTTTGTAGTTATGAGTGGAATAAAACAATGATTCCATGTTTTTTGCTGGCCTAGGAAGATGATACATCTGCTTAAAATTTGCTACCAAGAATGTAGCAAGCTTCTGCCCGCTGGTGTTGCTCAATATCATAGTTTTCTCATCAGTGTTTGAGACAACCCAACTGATCACATTCGCACATGGGAATGTTGGATACCTTCATGCAACCTTGTAAAGCCCTGACTTCATGATGTTGAGATACACCTACCAGTCCTCTATGTCTACCTGAAATTCCTCTATAAAGTCATCTTTGATCTATTTCCATGTCAGTTTTGATCCCTTCTCTATAAACAATTGAGTGTCCTCATAAAATTGCAAGTTAACTGGAACTTGTTCAACTACTTTCTCAGTACTTCTTTCAATGGTTTCTTTTGAGGCATATCTCTTAGATGCCTTTGTGAAAGTGACCACTGGAGAGATTCTCAAAAATTATTTTACTTGTGGGATGGAAATGACACTAATAAAAAGAAAATATTAGTTATAAGAAAAATAATTTCAGAACATGTTCATGCAGCACACTAGGAAACTGATTGGAAGGATTACACAATTTTTTCTAGGAAAAGGGTATGAATGGCTGAGAAACTTCACGCCATGTAGTCCCAACATTGAGGGTCGAAGTTATGTGCAGTTCATCCTGGGCAGTGAATTGGGAGAGACTACGCATTGTGTAGTCTCAATGGCCAAGGATGCAGGTTGAGGCCTGGGACTATGAAATGCGCAGTGGGGCCAACTTGTATTTCCCATTGCATAGTTCTGGAGGCTAAGCTCCAATATTGGGCCTAAATATTGCGTAATGGCCAGCTGGGAAATGTGAAGTCTAGCCAAGGAAAAGGCAGACATGCCCAAGGGAAGTGTTTAAAATGACCTGATATGAGAGATGGTGAAGGCTTGAGTGGATATATAACTAAGTGTGATAGAAAAAATATAGATAAAGTGCATAAAATGAACAAATAAGAAGTGAACGAGATTAGTGAGGAGAGTCGCCACAATGGTGACCATCGGTGAAAAATGAAGAAACCAGTGCAACACTTATAAAATTCAAACGATAACTTGAAATAACACTTATACATGCTAAAGCAAGTTAAAATTCTAGCATGCATGCAAAGAAACAAGAAAAACAAAACTCATGCAAGCCAAACGAAAAAAAAATGTACAGAAAAAGTGACTAAAGGTGATAAATGCAAAGCTCACACCAAAAAGCAACGATAATCATACCAAAGGTTCCTAGGTCTACTGGGGAATGATAGAGATCCAAGATCGAGGGTGAGAATGAGCTCTAGGGGAATCGATTAAATAGATTTTAGAAATTGTGGTTTATGATGCGCATGCCAAAAATCAAGGGAAAAGCGACACATGGTGAAAGTTTCCAAAAATAGCAAGTGTGCTTCCTTTGAGTTACTAAAAATAGATCCCCAAATCTTAGGGTTTATTTTTTCCTTTTTCTTCTTTTTCCCGGGAAAACCTGCCATGCACATCACTGGGAAGGATTGCAGTCTTGAAGAACTGGCAACTCCCAACTTAGTGCATTCCGATGCTTCTGAGCTCAGTGAAGGATTGTGTAGTTTCTGGGCTTGGTGTTGGGCTTCTATTAATGACTGTATAGTTTCTATGCTTAAGTCTTGGCTGCCAGTCATGACTGTGAAATTTTAAACATCAAGTTCAAGTCCGGCTCCATGAATTGCACATTTTCTGGAGGCAAGCCCAGAATGGGTGCACAAGGCTTAGATAGGAAGTTAGTTTGAGACTTAGAGAATATTTTTTAAGTAAAGAGAAAGTGAACACTAGAAAAAATGAAGGATAAACATAATTCAAAGCATTTATACCTGATAGCAATGCAAGGTAAGCTCTTGTGAAAAGAAGGTTAGGGTCCAAAATCTAGGCAATGGAAAAAATTTGGAGGGTGGTTGTAGCCACTACAACACCTTGAAGATTATGTATTAACATCTATATGAATATCAATATCTCTAATATCAATATATCTCTCTTTTCATTTGAATGCTAAGGAAAATAAGACCAAAACCCTGTAAGGGACAAATAAAATCTATAATGGTCTAGGTGAACTCAAAGGAAGTCTACAAAAGGTGCACATGGTCTTGAAGATAGCAAAGTCATTGAAGTTTTGGACTGTGAGATAAATAGGTGAATAAAATTCCATTTATTCCATATTCAAACACTTCATCTTTACCTCAAACGACATGGAAGATACTCTGAAAGGAATGCTCAGGAGTTGCAGGTTGTGTTGAAGCAATGGAGCTAGAATGATAGATTTATCTCCTCTAGAACAATCAAGTTGATATTGTTGGGTGGATGTAGGGATGTATGCATTTCATACTGGGTTTTAGTTACTATTTATAGTTGGTTTTTGTTGGAGGGTGGTAGCTATGATACAGTCTATGTGACTCTGATTCTATTTATATGCAGAGGAGCTAATAAAATTTGGAGTTGATAAAATATTTTGGGGTCCCTCCAATAGGAAGGAATCAAATTTGTGTGCTAGGATCACAACTCATAGGTAAGAACTGAAATTCCCACCCAATATATCTTCTAGGAACACTTAATATGGGGCCAAAAGTATTATAAAGTATACAACTAGTGGAGTTGTTTTTAGTAGCTTTTATACTCACAGTTCTAATGATAAAAGATTCCAGAAATAAGGTCAAAAGAGAAACATTTTAGACATCATAGAGGCATTGAGGAGTAGGTTGAAAGAAGTAATGTTTTGGCTAGATGGTTAAATGAATAAAAAAATAACGTCCATAATAATACAATCTTCAAAACTTCTCCACCAACTTATGGGAGGGGAGGATGAAAGGATAAGCATAGATAAGATGAAACTTACAGGAGAAATGAGCAAATCCATAAATACATGGAGGAAAGGCGGGAATTTAATATGGAGATGGGGTGAAAGTTGGGAAATTTAGTCTTTTTTGGTGCACAAACAATTGTTCCTAGACCCAATACATACGTTAATGTTCCAGGGATCTGTGATGGTATTTTATGAGAGTATGGCACAAAGGGTGTTGATTAGAAGCTAAACGAAGTACTCAAATATATCAATGGGGGATTCAGATCCTCTATGACTTGTTGTTAGATATTATTATAACTAGATGTTATTGTGATGTTTTATACGATTTAAAGTCACATGGATTGAAATACATCTTCACCTTTTTTTTCCTTTGAATCTCATGGATTGGCATCTCAGAAATCAGGATTCAAGGAAGAAAACGAGCGACTTACATGAATAACACATATTCAATGTGGTTGGTATAATAATTCCAAAATTTGAAATTTGGGCACCTTTATCATTAATATAAGATCCAAGGAAGATTATGACTTTCTAGAACGAAGAAATTTTTGTAGATCATTTGAAAAATCAGTGAGATCATGCTTTTGGTGTCAGAATCTACCAAAAAATCCATAATCAAGCATGACCTATTTCCTATTAAATATAGGGTGACATAACATACATGTTATCTTAGGCTAGTATATTAGAGGGCACACATTGGAAAAAATATCCTAGACAATCCAATCAAAATCATTGGGATCGGCCAAAAATATCATTAGATATAATTGTGAAAAATAGAATGTCAACGATAATCCACCTTAAAGATAGTTGACCCTACATACCTGGTGGAATATTCCTAAGAAGAATGGTATCTCTGCTAGGGGGTGATCATTTTTATCTAACTCATTTCGATTGGACAAGTCTTTTTTTAAAAGTACCAATCCGGACTTCAATATCTAACCAAGCTTACCAAATTAGTTGGGGGTCAGGGATTGGTCGATTTTTTATCTGCATGGAGGGCCATTCGCTTATCATTAACCTATATTATGATTTCGATGGTATTATTGAAGTCACGACGGTGGCAAAGTATGAAATGGCATACAAAAGCTGGAACAAGAAATCAAAGGTTATACATTGAGATGGTCGGGAAGGTTCCTCACAAGATCATGATGAGGTAGTGGCTCACAAGCCCTATAAAAAAAATATAAAACTACAAGGAAAATACCCTCTAGCGGATGTTTTTGAGGCAACCCTTATAAAAATAGCCCAGATATCCGTTTGTAGCGGAGGTCATTAGAGGATGTTGGCAGGTTGAGGTTTTTGCAGATGTTTTTTTGCAGTGTGTTACTCAATTTCATAACACACACCGGTGCACTCGATATGTATGTAATGCACCGGTGCATTATAGAGGCTAAAGAATTGTTTCAGAGTTATTTTTTATTACTACAAAAACAACGGTTCCCTTCACACATACAATGCACTAGTGCGTTTTATATAAAGTGCACCAGTGCGTGCTATCAAATGGCACACCAAGACACTATGCTCTCCATATAAACTAGCCCGCTACATCACAATAATATAGGAAACCGTAAAGAAGTGAAGTGCGCCATTGGTAAAACTGCCCGATGCGTCTTATAATCAACCGCACCGAAAAAGGGTTAATTTAAAAAGAAATTATCGGATGTAAAAAACTTCATTTTTACTTGTTACAGTGTTGTAGAGCTCTCAAGCACTGGTGTGAGTTTTTCTTCTTTGAGGCACCCTACCATCAGTGCTCCCATTGGTCGCATTGCTTCCATCCATTGCCCACTGTGTGGATTTTGAATTTTCCAAAAGAGTGGGAAAATTTGATTTTTAGTATTCCTGAGAAAAGATGCCTCCTTGATGTGCAAATGTGCAAGTAATCTACTTGTTTCTCACCAAATTAACCTTTTAGCAGATGAATTTCTCAAATTGAGTTAAAATTTACCATTTAAAGAAAAAACAATTATGTGTGGTGCGTTCAAGTCGATCGGCTCGCACCGTTCGCGGTGCTGCCTGTAAATTTACAGGTTGCACCACTAACAGTGTTAACGGAAACCGCACCAGGTTTCAGTGCCGTACCGAGAAAAATCACACCCCGTTAAATCTAAAATAGTGCGGTGTGTGTTGGTTATCGGCCGCACCGACCATTTAAAATTTTTAAAAATAACACTCTATGTATGGTTGTACAGTGATGCGGTCATTTATCGGAACGCACCAGGAATTATGTACGATTGTTGGGTAGTGTGTTGCGATATAACAACTGCCCTAGGGTAGATAGTTTCGTCAATGCACCACACAAAAATAATTTCTTGTTTTTGCGGTGCGTGATAAACAAGTATGCACTGGTAGTTGTGCATCAACGTGTTTTGGGTGCCTTTGAATGTCACATTTTATAAAATATATATATATATATATATATATTTGTAATTACATTTTTCATTTAATAAAAAAAAATAGGTTTTATGTATGAGGGAGGTTGATGTATTTAATATGTGAATCATTCAGCGAAATCAACAGAGAGAGGAAAGGCAACACCAAGAGCATATGGAGGACCATTATAACATGATACATTTGTGGTAGGCACGAGAGAGGGAGAGAATTTTGTACCCTCGCCCTATTACGACACCAACCTAGTTTCTCTTAAGGGAGGTAGGCATCCTTAAGTTCTACGAGGAGGATCCATCCCTCAAGGGGCATAGTGGATTATTAGGAAAGTTGATCTATAGGTGGGATTCCCACCGATAGGCTTTTCAGGGTGGTCCTAGCCAGTGGTACCATCCCACTGAGGAGGACATTTATTTTATTACTAGCCTATCTAGGAGAGGGTAGTATTTTCCCTAGTTCCTAGATGTCCCCTTCGGTTATGTAGCAGGGAGTCAGTTGGCGTACTCCTAGAGAAACATTAGGGATGATATACTTTCTCCTGCAGATTTTCATCTATTTGGTGGTCAGTTACACATTGCCTCATTTGGTCCAGAGGAGGTGAGGTGCCTCTCACTACTACTGACGACCATTGCACACTACACTAGTGACGGGAAAAAAATAGTTTCCCTCTTTTATTTTATGTTGATCCTTTATTCCAGATGCCATGACTTGTGAGATGGTTTGCCATTTTTTGTGGTAGTTTTGTATAGCATTAGATAGATGTCATTCTCAGGCATGTGGGAGGTTGACCTTCCCTTTTTCTTCAGAGTTATTTTGTTTATATTTTGAGAGGTTTCTAGATACGAATCCTAATTTTTCCTGCCATCCTCGTAATCCAATGTTACATGTACGGATGCAAATGTGGGGCCAAATGATGCCCAAGAAAGGCATGTCTGACTATCTAGCCAGGATATCTAGTGATGCACTAAAGCTACTAGCCAGTGTTAGAGATCACATATTCGTGATGGTTTTGTGTCCGTACGCGGGTTTGGATTAGCGAGGGTGTACCAACATCCTCTTCACAGAGGATGAGCCACCAGATGCTAGAGGTAATATTTTTGTTTTATTTAAATGAATATAGTTACATTTTATTGTCTTAATTAATTAGAATAAAATTTATTCTAACACATTATTTAAATTGCTTTATTAGATTGTTTAATGAAATTTTCTAATTATTTTTGTGTACTATATATTTTGTGGATATTGGCACATTCGTTGGGGACATGATTCCACCCCCACCGGATGATCCTGTAGATCATGACGAGGAGATGATGGAGGCCGCGGATCAGAGTGACAGACCTCCTTCGGTGCAGATACCCACGGGAATGCCACGTAGGGTGGACATCCACTTCGGGATGGAGTTGGGCGACTGAATGTGTCGACTCCTCATTGATGAGGGAGTCTGCCCTGCGACGATCAGAGAGATGCAGGCTGATCGTACACTCACAAAGCTCTAGAGGGGCATGCCCTGTGATATGATGATCCTTATGTGTCAGATCATTGGAGCTTCCATGCTACTGGCGGCTAGGAGGGATAGGTGCCATGTAGATGTGTGACAGAGAATCTCATCGGATGATAATGATCATGATGGGAGTGATCATTCTAGTACTCCACCTCCTCCTCCTTCATCTCGCGTTGGAGTTGAGCAGTCAGAATATAGTCCTGAGCAAGCATCTTCTGAGAAGGCACTATCTCAGTAGGAACCTAGTCCTGAGCAGACACCATCGAGTGATCAGGCACCTGATCTTGAACAGGCATATCCATCTGAGCAAACACCATCCACTGAGCATTTGCAACATCTCATCAGCAAGCACCTCTTGAGCAGACACCATCTGATCAAAAGGCACCTCCTCAGTAGGCACGTCCATTTGATCAGCAAGCACCATCGACTAAGAAGGCACCTCTGGTTGAGTAGGCACATCCATCTGAGCATGAGGCACCATCGACTCAGTAGAGCTCAAGTACTAGTTATAATATTGATGTAGTACCACAAGACATTTGAAATTTATATACAGTTCTATTACAGTTGTATATTTTTGACATTATATATATATATATATATATATATATATATATATATATATATATATATATATATATATATATATATATATATATATATATATATATATATATATATATATATATATATTGCATGTATTTTATGTTCATGTTGATGTACTTAATTTACATGTTTGTGTTCATCATGATGTGTATATTGTTAGGTCATGTTAGATATGTTCATTTAATGTGCTTTGAGATAGATGTGTATGTGATAATAGTTATTTGACATCAGATGTATAGTTGATGTTTTTGTTATGATGATGTTATATAATTCTTGTGTTTTGTTAGATGATCATGATCATGCTGATTAGATGATGTTAGCGAATTTTAAAGTGTATTTTAGAATATTATGTTTGTACGATGGTTATCATGATCGTGATGTTTATTTTTAATATTAAATCATGATATTTATTAAATATTCTGTATTGGTAATTGTAATTGTAATTGCATGTATCATGATTGTAATTGTAGTTTTAATTGCAATTTTATGTAAGATTGTAAAATTGTAATTGTAATAGTAATTGTAATTGTAATTGTAATTTTACTTGTATGTAAAATATTTGTAAAATTGTAATTGTAATTGTAATTGTATTGTGAAATTGTAAAATTGTAATTTTTATTGTATGTATTGTCATGATTCAATTTTATTAAAATTGTAAATTTTGTAAAATTGTAAAATTGTACTAGTGCAATTGTAATTTTAATTGTATGTAAAATATTTGTAAAATTGTAATTATATTGTGAAATTGTAAAATTGTAATTGTAATTGTATGTATTATCATGATTCAATTTTATTAAAGTGGTAAAATTGTAATTGTATGTATCGTGATTGTAATTTTAATTTTAACTGTAATTGTATGTAAAATTGTAAAATTGTAATTGTAATTTTAATTGTAATTGTATGTAAAATATTTGTAAAATTGTAATTGTAATTGTATTGTGAAATTGTAAAATTGTAATTGTAATTGTATATATTGTCATGATTCAATTTTATTAAAATTGCAAAATTTGTAAATTTATAAATTTGTAAAATTGTAAATTAATTGTCAATTTTGAACCATAACTACCGTAAGTAAAATGTATACCGTACATATTGTTATATTACCATAATTTTAAATTTGTAAATTTGTATGAATATAAATAATTGTAAATTAATAAATCTAGAATAATATGAATTTTTGTAACATGATAAAGTTTAGAAAATAATACAAATAAATTCATGTTTAGAATTATCATTATTTTATTAGATCTTAAATAATAATATACATTAATACATTTTTTAAAATTTTGAAATATATATATATGGTGCATTTATTTAAGTAATGATATTGTGAAAAACCATTTAAATGAATCAAGTAGTAGTATTATTTTAGGAATTGACATAAAAATAAAATAAAAACTTGATACTGTGCATTGCTTTCGAGATCAACATAATTGAAAATTATCAAGTGAAATGATTTTAACATTAACACAATGCAAACCAATTAATTAAAAATATATATTATAATGTTTGGAAAAAAAGAGTATTAATTATAAGGTTAAGTCCTCTTCTTTATAACAACCTATATTAAATAGCATAAATGATGAAATAACACATGTAGCATATCACTCTCTGTTCTCATGATCACCCTCATTATCTTCCAACTCTCTTGGCATGATAACACTATTGTTCTCAAAAATATTTTTTGATCTAGGTTCATGTCTCAATACGAACCACCAATCCCTATCCAACACATCTGGGTAAAAAAACACTTGGTTGTAGTGTTTGGGGAAAACATGCATTTGACAAGCCAAAATTTTCTTTCAATTTGTACAGTAACATCATTGTCTCCAACTGGGTAGACTTTGATTGACTGCCAATTCCAAAGAGAGGGGTGGTGGAAGAAAATTTAAGGCTTTCGAAAAAGGTATCAGCAATATGAGCATCATCCCCTGGCTGATCATCATTCTGGAATGCATCTAAAAACATTGTCTCCATGGCAGTCATATCCCTTAAGTAATCATCCATACCAACCTCTATTTGATTGCCTCTGTTTCCTTATTGTGAAGAACTACTATTGTTGTAGTCATTCCTAATTAGTGAATCTGGACATAGTGGGAATTGAATAGGTGGTTGATTCAACCATTCTTGGTATCATTCCTCTCCTAGTTTTTCTCTTAATTCAACCTTCTCTTGATTTGACATTATCGTGGGGTGCAAAGGAAGATGGTAGGTAGGTCATTCATCATCACTAGAATCCTAATAATTTCAAAAAATATGTTTGAACATGATTAGTACAAAATCGATGATATCAATTAGTAAGCACGTCAATGCATGATTAATTGATTTGACATGGAAAAAATTACGTTATACCAAACAATTATTACCATCATTGTCCCAGGATTGTGGATAGAATATGGCATGTTACAATTGGCAGGGTCAAGCGGCTTTCCATTTTCATCTACCAACTGTGCCTTGCGGTATGATGCTCACGATAAGAGCTTCTGACATTTTGGAACTGTTTGAATTTTTTGTGCATCTGAACTCAGTTATGAATCTTCATGAACCTGAAAATTTGTATACACTAATTTTATTCAGCCAGTTGACATGGATTAAAAAAAAAATGAACTAGATAACGAAAATATAAACAAAATATGAAGTAATTATGTCTGGAGATGGATAGGGAGAAATCTGCGATGGACTTTGAGAAATATTATGGAACGAGCTGGATTTTGAAGAATTTTCCATTTGATATAATTATGAGATTTTCTTCCTGCATTTGAGAAAAATCAGCAATAAATTTTCTTGTACATGCCTAAAAGTAATTTCGATGCCTTAAAAAATGATTTATTGTTATCGGTGCTAATGTGTTGTTAACCGCACCAGTGTGGTTTTATTACTAGACTCACCGGTGGTGTTAGTTAATAAACACACCGAATATCAGGAAAAAAAAACACATTTTATTTTTTTGAAGTAAAAAAAAAAAGCGGTAAACTGAAAAATGAGTGGAAAATGATTTTTGGAAATCTAATTTCATAGAAAAGTTCTTTAAATAGTAAAATATATTCATTATTTCATTATTTTTGCAAAATGTTTCAGGGAGGGATTTGCACGAGAGACATACTTGGAGCAAGAGAGCACGAGAGGACTGTGGAGCATAAATAATTTTGAGCAACAACACTATTCAGAGAATCAGTATTCCAAACATCTCGTGATTCACACAAAAACCATGTAGTATAGTAAAATTGTTAAATTTTATTGTAATAATTTTTTTTTAAATTGTTTTTGTTAGATTTAATACATGCATAGTAAAAATTTTAAATTTTACTGTGCATTATACTAATAAAATAATTTACAATCTCTATTCATATTTACATTTAATTAAACTTTTGAAAAAAATAAAATAAAATAAATAATAAATAAAAAATCCATTCTTACGTTAAACCCTTGCTTCTTCTTGTTTATGTGACTTCACAATTAGGGCTTTTAATTTTAGATTTATATGGCTTATATTACTATATATATAGGTGTATTACATCTAACCCTCGAGACCACTTGCAGAGTCGGATCCCAATCCCTCTCGGCCCTTGCACAATTTTTTAAAAAACGTATTTTTTTAATCGGTGCGCACTGTTTAAAATAGGGCACTTGTGCACGATTGTAGTATAGCGCACCGGGGGTGTATTGACAAAAAATATTGTTTGATAAAAATAGCTTTTTTATTAATTTATGTTTATGTTAATTGGTGCTCTAGTATTAATATAACACACCCGGTATCCTATTGACAAAGAGCATCGTACGGTGTTTCTAATGTATTGGCAGTACGTTTATAAGAACCTACTGCACTTTTTTCGGTGCATAAGTTTTGAAAGTCGCACCAGGTGTCTAATTTAGATAGATGCACCGTTTTCTTGATTTCTTTTTTTTTACCTGAAAAGTATGTTATTTATTTATAAAATATATTAATTAATGGTACAAGTTTTATATTGATAAAAAAATGACTCGCAAGAGTTCAAGTAAAAAAAATACTAATAGCACATCCAGAAAAGTAGAAAAGGCAAGTTCTTTTTAAGGCACTCAGAGATGTAGCACCATACCCTTTGTGCCCTACCTGGTGAAATGGTCGTACTCGGGAGGAGGGTATAGCGAAAAGGATCGATAGGTTTTTCGTGGATTCACTACTGTGTCATAGGATGTAATAGATTCAATCTTTGGATTTCTTTTCGGATGTCTCTAATCATGATGCCATTATCTTAGAATTTAATGATGAGCTGGAACAATATAAGTTATTATTCAAATTTAATTCAATGTGGCTAAACAATCCAGAATTCCAGGAGCTAGTTCAACACTCCTCAATTTCCATGGTCACTCCAATGATTGAAAATCTATCATTATTGATCAATTACAAACTAAGGAGATTGAAACCAAAATTAAAAGTATGGGCATAAAATCATAAAAAAAAGTTGAGGTAGGAGTTGTTCTCCATTGAAAAAAAAATCAAACTATTAATGGACCCAATTTCTCCTGGGTACTTCTCTGAGAAACACAAAAATATTATTTTGAATCTAGTGATGAGGAAAGACAAAATACTCAAAATACAGGGAGAGGAGTGGCATTAGAAAAGTCAAATGGCTTGGATCAAATGTGGATACATAAATACAAAAAAAAATCACAGAGCTACATCTAAGACGAAGAGCTTCAACTCAACATGGGCTATCGAAGGATAATTTAGGCACATCCTCACCTCGGCCATGGAAATAAGAAATGAGGCTATATTTTTTTTCAGAAAGAAATACTCAAAATAGGAAGTAGATAAAATTTCAGAAAAAATGGATTTGATCAACCTATTTCCATTGATGGTAAATGAAGAGGAGGTTGCACAAATGGATGTTCCAATATCAGAAGAGGATATGCTTCAAACACTAAAGAAAATGGCCAAGGACAATATCCCAAGGCCCGATGGTTTTCCCGTTGAAAAATTTATTTTTTTCTATGAGCTGATGGGACCTAAACCTACAAAAATGGTGGTGGAAGCTAGGTGTTGTGGGCATATTCTAGGTGCAATAAACTCACTTTCCTCACTTTAGTTCTCAAGAAAGATAAATCTCTACTCTTCTATGATTATAGACCAATATTACAAAATGATCTCAAAGCTCCTTGATAATAGAGTTAAAAAGATAATATTTCCACATATTACGTTCAAGAATTTTGGTTTTCCACCTAAAAGGAGGATACAAGGCATTGTTGCAATAACCCAAGAGTGTATCCACCCATTAAAAACAAGTTAAAATCATGCCTTATGAAAATTGATCTCATTCAGGCTTATGACTCTATGGATTGGGAGTTCCTCATCATGATCTTATATAACATTGGGTTCCCTCACAGACATGTCCAATAAAATCAATTTTTGCATCACTTCAACATCAATGGCGGTCCTAATCAATGGTGAGCCTACAAAATTTAAAAAAAAACATAGGGGGCTTAGACAAGGTTTTGTGTCATCCCACCTGTTATCTATCCTTTTCATGGATGCTTTCAGCAGAGGTATCAAAGCCATGAAGGAGGTTGGCTCAATTTTCGTTTGTGGGGTCTCAAGAGACAACTCATTGAATCATCTTATTTTTGTAGATGATTTCATATGTGTTGGGGAAGCTAAATATTCTGAGTGGGATTAATTCTAAAAGTTTTTTGAGAATTTTGGAAAAGAAATAGAATTGATCATTAACAAATACAAGATAAAAGTAATTTCAGATGAAGGGGATTCTAAGATAATACAAGATATTGACTCATTTTTTGGGGTAAAAATTCATCCAATGTATGATGGTTTTAAATATTTGGCATGTTATTTAAAACCATGCAAATATAATATCTAGGATTTAGACTAGCTTATCTCAAATTTTGAAAAAAAATTTTACCAATTGGGACCATAAATGGATCACCCTTGGGGGCAGGGTTATTATGGTGAAGGAATTTTACAAGGAATTTTGGTTTTCTGGATGCATCTATTTCCTATTCCTTAGACCATCATCGACTAAATTGATGTAATAATTACAAAATTTCTCTGGTCAGGCACTGGTAACAATAAAAAGATTCACTTTATATGCCTAAATTCAATATCCAAGCTAGTTCAAATGAGAGGATGGGACATTTGTGAATCCAGACAGTTCAACCTTTGCATTATTGGCCACAAATATATGGAGGGTTTTTAATGAAAGATGGATTTGGAAGATTTTTTTTTTTGGAAAATACATCCAACGTCATGGCCTGGAGGAGTGGGTAGCTATAGGTGAACCTTCCAATCCTAGAGAATCGATCAAATGGAAAAGTACGAGGAATGAAATCCCTTGGATATGCAGTAATTTACGATGGTTGGTGGTGGATGGTTGAAAAATCCACATAGGGTTGGATGCTATAAATGGGATTCCTGGTAGCTATATACTTTTTGCCCCAATTATTCATTTGCTAAATCAACAAGGTATTTACACTCTCTCTATTATTCATTATTGTCATCGAATGACATTTGTTGGCCCTTCTTGGCCTCGTGCATGGTAGGCTGGTATTCAAGAAGTCTCAACATAGGGACTTTAACCCTTCCTATCTCTCTACTATTTCATTAAAGTTTGTCTGGTACTTTTTTCTTGACAATGGTTTTTCTAAACCTGGACTTCTTCTACATAATTTTCCATTGTCATGCCTACAATCACTCCACAAATAAATTTCAACTCTTGCATCTTTTTTCGATCCATTTTATACTTCCCAAAACACTCTATGCAGCGAATAAACGATAATTACTGGAACTTTAAGAGGTCCTGCAACTTGTGAAAATGCACCGATAGAAACTATTGTTGGTGAAAACATAGCGTGTAAAGGTAGCGTAGTATCACAAGTGTATGGGAAGCGCCTTCCTTGTATACGCAACATCTCCAAGGTATGCACAACACCTGCACAACGCTTCCAATATATGTGTAGCGACTCAAAGGTGTTTGTGTATCACATGCACACCGAATGCGTAGTGAATATCTGTCCTTCACACCAAAACACATCACCACTTTGTTCCTATCCTTTTAAAATGTCTTAGCAAGTCACTTATTATTTGGATCTATACTAGAGCCTGTAAATCTACATTGATTTTCTCTCTTCGTAGCAATTCCATCCACCAACACTTTTCTACTGACTGTCTATATGGATTAGATTTACCCTAGATTTAATTGATATATCAACAATTTTGTTTCTCTTATGAGTGGTTTAAATCCCAATTACTATGACTCAAACACCAATTCAATTGAATTTATCATCCATTGGAATGTACAGAAAACACAAAATTCCATACCTTCAAAATTTGATCAATATTCAAATTGTAGGTTTTCCCATTGCATTTTAGCTCCTCTATTTTCTAGCACAGCATTACATTGGACAATGCAACCTACAAGCCTTTCTGTAGATGCGTTGGCCATCCTTATGCTATTTACATGTAACCACAGTACCAATTTGTACAACAACTATGTTTCTCCATTGTCAGAATGAGCTCGAATGTGTCTTTTCAAGTGCTACATGTTGCAGAGTCATGTAACATTTTGTTGCGCTCATCTCCAACATCATTGTTCCAATCCAGAAAAAACAATCCGTTGTAGATCCATGATGCTATATGATCCACATAGCTCTGTGATATGTACGATCTGACACTACAAATTTAATGACACAAGGAGATATTTGCATCTTCCATCAAACTCCTATGCAACGCATGGCCAATTGATCATGTGGAGATCAACTCACAGAAGCACACAACTATTACAGATTTAATACACAGAATCTACCCTAGCCTTCTACTATCTTTCAGGCATGATTTTCCTCGTTTGAATGGCCTCCTACATATCTCATTATGCACACTGTGTTTACGCACTGTGTTTTTGTATTTTCATTAATATGACATAATATGTTTACAAAGGCCAACAACCATACCGATAAGACCCAATCTACAAACCTGGGCCAACCTCGAATGCTTTAAAATCTTACAAATTTATACAAAGAGGAATCTGAAATAATTACAGTTTACATCGAAAAATCTCTCAATCTCTCCTAAAGATTATCCCAGATCCGTTATTTACTCAACCAAAATTCTATATTGGACCTCTAGATCCCTAAGATCCTTATGAGATCTCAACTAGCCTAATTCTCTCATGTTCTCCTACATTTGAGAACATTTAAAATAAAATATATGAATTAAACATATCTTATGTCTCTCACATAAATCCACTCAAAATTAGGGAAATACAATTAATCGAGCCTTAGGAAACCAACTTCCTAGGCAATATAACATCCCCTAGGTCTATCATATATACATGTATTTTGGAAGCAGGATGCTCCTGCATCAAATTTCCAAGGTAGAAAAATTTCCATGATCTCCTGATCATGAAGTTTTTTCTTCAACTCCTCCTGGATCCCAAAATTTGTTCTGTAGTTTTTTTTGGCTGCCTCTCTTCCTTTCTGATGTTTTGTTGTTGTTGTTATTGTTTCTTTTTGTTCTACAGGTATCCACACTTTATGCTGCATTTCCCCACTGGATATGCTCTCAGAGTCTATTGTTGTCTTTTTCTTGTTGTTGCTGATTTTTCTTTCTTGTTGTTGTCTTCTCCTTTTGAGACACTTTTCTCATCAGTTCCATCATCAATTCAATTTCTATGTCCAACTCATTTCCTTATTGGACTTATTTCTGTAGCCTTTCCTTCTCTACTTTCTTTATGCCATTTTTTCTCGACACTTCTTATTTCTCTTCCTCTGTTGTAGATCCTTTGCAGTCTTCATCATGTTTTTTTTTCTTTGCTGGTGCTTTCATCCATTTCTCCAGTAGCTACAATTCTTTCTCCCATTCACTGATATTTTTATGAGATTTTGGTTCTTATTTTTCTTTGTCCTGTTGTTGACTTTCTTCCATTGTCAACTCCTTTTTTTCTCTGCTATGTGAATTTTTGTTTCATGTTTTCTTCCTTGAGCTATCTTCTTTTTTTTTACTGCCTCAATAGCTACCATGGTTATCTCCACTATGCCTATCATTGTGATAGAATGATGGTCCTTCACTATGTTTTCAGATAACATAGTTTCTTCTTCAATTTTACCTTTAATCTACTGTTGGTTACCTTCACTTTGGAGTTGCTGGATTATTACTACCACCCTTACATCCTTACCCTCATGTTCCTTCTGAAATTTTATCTCATATCCAAACAACCTCTGTTCAATATCTTTGATCACAAAATAATATTCATTAATGCTATTCATTGTACCTGCAAACAAACTATTAGTTTGTAAATTAAAGCATTATTATGTCTCCATGACTATTAGAGACTCTCCTCAACTGTCATGTAATGTTGTAACCATTTCTTTTCTATTGCCATGTTATCCTAGCAACTTCTCCAGAAATTAAATCTCCTCTTCACATTCAGCAACAATTTTATCAAAATGCTCTTCATTTCCAGCTTCATCTTCTATATGGTCATTATGATTTAGTAATTGTTCTTCAATCTGATTTTCTTCCATAGACAATTATGTTTCAGTCATCTCCATAGAAATAATTTTTTGTTCTCTCCTTACGCTTTCAAAAATAAATACTTCATCAACTTCATGTTGTGTAACATTTTTTGACAACAATCCTTCTTTGGCACTTATAATCCCAGCATTTATACACCAATTGTTAGTTTTTAAAATGTAAGGCTCAACAGCCTCAACTAATGTTTCACATATCATCTCTTCAGGCTGAACTTCATCTCCTTCTTGGAATTGTCCCTGTTTTGTAACAACTACAAATATCAATTCATCAATAAGTTCTTTCTGCTGCAACAGATCAATTTTTTCCTCAATCAAGAGGCATCCTCCATCATACTTTGCTTCATAATTTTTATCTTCTAAGAGGTACTCTTCATTCTTCTTTTCTTCGAGACTTTCATCAATTTTTATGACAACTTCAAAAGACTTCCCATCCTCTGCAAAGCTCGCAAACACATCAAAATTATTAGATTAAAAAATATAAGGCTTTATAGCCTCTTCTTATACCTTTTTCCACCTTTCCTCATGTTGACTTGAACTATCCCAATAGTTCATGAAAACTTTAACTGATCTCCATTCTTCATCCTCACCCAGAACTTCACCCTGTTTCACTTCACAAATGGAAACTTCCATTTCCAACTCATCTTCTCTAAGTTTTTCCACCAACCACTTTACTTGCCTCTATTGTAGCCTTCTCTGTAACTTTGGACACATCACTGTCTTTTTCCTCAAGACCCAACCTTGTCTTTGGTTTTACTCTAGCAGCATCCTTAATACATTGAATTGTTCTTTTAACTCAGCAATCTTCTTATCAAGCTCCTCTTGACTCATCTGTTTCCCACAGATTTATTTAGCACCCTTCCTCTTCATCTTGTATCCTTCTTCTGAACCTTCCACATGACTTTCCATAGTCATATTTTCTTTTCTGTGAACTTTTCCTTTTTCACTAAACTTTTGCAATAGCAAGACTATTCCAACCTGCTATAATTACCTCACCAAGCCATCTCCTTTGGACTTGGACTGTTGGAAACTTCAAAGATTCTTTCTAGAACATTATTTTGAGCTTACCTTCTCCTCAAGCTTCTTTTCTTTCTAATAAATTTCTCTTTCTAACCTCAGCTGGAAAGTCACAGCTTCCTTGTTGTAAAATTCTTCCCCTGTGTGATCTTCTGAACCTGCAACCAATCAACTTCCTACTGAGTTGATCTTCTCACCAAGCTTCTCCAATGCTTGGTCTCTAATTTCTCTCTTCTCAGAACTTGTACTGAGCACTCCTGCTCTCCTCTCTGTTTTTTTTACTCACTTTTCTTAAAGGTCCTTCTATCCCTATCTATTCCTAGCCTTGGTTGGAATAAGGTTTTGCTATACTCCAAGAACTTTCAAAATTTCTTCCTATAGCCTTAATGTTGTAGTATAGTGCCAAAATTTACGCTCATTCAATTTTTGCTCATCATTAAACAAAATTTCATACCTCTTTAATCAATCTACTTCTTAGCTGGCTTGTCCTCTGCAAACTTCTCTTGTGTCATAGCTTACAACCATGATCCACTGTCACAGAAAAATCTCTCAGGTTATGAACTACCATGCTTCCACTGCGTACTCTTTCAATATACAATTTCTACCACCTTTCTTACTCTAACGTCCTTGGCCTGTGATAGAATTTCATTTTTGCTCAGATTTAATACAACTCCATCAATTTTTTTCACCTATGCTTTCAAAAAATAGTTCTTATCTGCACACATGTTTGTTCTCTAATACGAAATGATGCAATTCCAAATCTAATTCTTCCATAATCAATGCTTTATCACAAAATTAGACTACACTTCAAGTCTCAACACAGGAACTTTAACCCTTCCTATCTCTCTACTATTTCATTAAACTTTATCTGGTAGATTTTTCTTGACAATGCTTTTTCTAAACCTGGGCTTCTTCTACATCAGTTGCCATTGTCATGCCTGTAATCACTCCATAAAGAAATTTCAACTCCTACATATTTTCTCGATCCATTTTCTACTTCCCAAAACTCTCTATGTAGTGAATAAACAATAATTATTGGAACTTTAAGAAGCTCCTAGAACTGGTCAAAGCGCAGCGATAGAAACTATTATTGGTGAAAATGTAGCATGTAAAGGTAGCATAGCATCATAGGTGCATGTGTAGCGCCTTAGGTGTATACGCAGCATCTCCAGGGTATGCGAAGTGGCTACACAATGATTCAATATATGCATAGCGCCTCAAAGGTGTTTGCATAGCACATGCATAGAGAATGCGTAGCGAATATCTGTCCTTCGTACCAAAACACATCATCCCTTTGTTCCTATGCTTTTAAAACGTCTTACCATAAGACTTAGTATTTGGATCTTGTTGTGGCCAGCAACAACCCCCATTCTTATTTAGTATTACTGGTAATACTAAATAAGTGGGGACCCTTACTCAAAAAATCCAAAAAATCAATTAGTGATTGTTTTCCTTTTTAAATAAAACTTACTATCATAAACTTAGGAGAAAATTCCTTGAAAAATCTAAAAAACTTAAGTTTTATGATAGCTTAGAATTGAATCATTCTTTAAGGAATATCGCATCGCAAAAAAGCAATGAACACCTCTTTATAAGTGAAATTCTAAAAATTGCGATATGAAACTACGCGCTAAAGGAACATTCATCACATCGCATGCTTAGAATGGTATATCTTACAATGAAAACTTCAAATCACCGATGAGCGATAACATGTATCACAAATTTCATATCGCAGAAAATATGTTAACGGATGTTTGTCATATATTATGTCTTGCGATATTGCGATATAGCGATTTCGTGATGTTACAATAATTGCGCTATTTAATTCCACGAGATTGCGATCTGCGATATTGCGATTTTGTGATATTGCGAAGGAAATCGCAGATTGCCTTATCGCAGATTTTTAAAGGCTCATTACACGAAGAAAATATTTCCATAAATCGAGACCCCGTTATACGCTTTAATGTTAAATTAATGAATTGATTATCATTCATTAATGAAAAATGGTTTCGTTCTGATTGAAGAGTTATTTCACGTAAGGTAGTATATTTCATACGTCGTCAGCGTTTAAAACTTTCCCGTCACCTTTTTCTATCATTATTCTCACTTAATTCGTGAACTGCAGGAGCAAAGAGCTGAGAACTATACAAAGAAGTATTCAGAATAAAATGGGAAATAAAGACAAGGCTCCAAGTTCGAAAGATAAAGAGATGACACCCTTATACACAGACACCACATGTAACAGAGACGCTGGTATCACTACTTGGGAGGGCATGTATAATCTACTTGAAGAAGAGAACCCCAGAGTAATGGAGGTTACGGCTACTGCGAGATCACATGGGTCTTCTGAAGCATCTCTTACAGAGCTAGCTTGTTCATTTTTGCACCAAATAGCAGCGAGACCTAGAATTATTTCATACACAGATATGATTAAATGGGTGTTGGATAGCACTGATATTTAAGACAGACAGTTTAAGACTCATGGTCAAGAGCTCATTGGCTCATTTACTCCACAAGATTTGAGGCTCATGTATCATTTTCCGGAGCCACAGGAAACTTATAACAAACAATTCATGGAGAAGTTAGCCAAAGAAAATGAAAACCTAGCAAAATGCACCAAGGACTGGTCCAGGAGAGACAAACCACTGAAGAAAGATAAACATAGTATGTATAGTACTGGTTCTCTCACTTCTCCGTATTTCTTTGCTGCTGTTATGCTCTGTCGGCTTTTTGGAAAGCCTGACATTAATAAGTTTTCGCCTAAATGGCTCCCATTATTGAGTGCTGCTGTTAATGCTACCATTGTGGATTGGGCTAAGATATTATCTGATAACTTAACCATGACTATTTTTAACTACCGGTCTAAACGGACGATCTCTCGGAGGATTTATCCTCCTTTTTATTTATCTGCTTATGTGATGGATTCAATATGTTATGTTTGTAAGTTTCCGTTAATGGGTTGGAAATGGACAATTCAAAATCCCCTACCCATTCATGTTTATCACAAAGAGTTGTGGGATTCAAAATTCATTCCCTGTTTTTACAAGATTTTCCATGGCATTATGTTACCCTTGTACAGAATATTGTATGATAAATATGCTCCAAGGTTTTCTCCTGAATCAGAGATGGAAATTCTACCTGTTGCGAGTTGGTTTGGAGAAGAATTATTTACATATGTTAGGGTTTTTGAAAGTTTCCCTTCTCCTCATGTTTTACCATTGTATGTTCCTGATAAACTCATCGCCCGAGAAATTGCTTATCAAACTTGCGGAGAAGGAGGTTTGACTAAAGAGTTGAAAGACAAGAAGAATGCTATCTGACCTCAATTTCCTGTCGCCTATGGGACCTTTTCATTATTTGATTTTGGTCATGCATTTAAAGAAGTAAACAATATTACATGTTTACATTTGTTCAAGTTTCCAAGAAGACCATTCGATCCATATGATGTTGTTAAAAATTTCACTACTGCAGTCAAGATAAGAGTGTTTTCTAAAGAAGAAGATTTGTTTGATGACATATTCCAAGAAAAATGCACACTTTAAGAGATTCTACATTCGGCTCAAATACGGTTTCCTCCCGCAGAGTTTCAAGAATTCAAAATATACAGAAAAAGGAGGTTAACTACTATCCCTCTTAATAAATTGCGCTTGGAACCCATAAGGGAACCAACTCCTAGTGTTAGTATTAGTAGAAGTTCAGGTACAAACAGGTCTAAGTCAAAGTCTGGAAGAGAAACCTCTGAACACTATAAGAGTGAAGGGTCAGTAAAAGATACTGCCCAGTCTAAAGAACTCTCATAGCAACAGATTTCAAACTCTCCACAGTTAAATATTCCCCCTCTCATTGTACAACAATCATCAGTCATAACTGAATTGGATAAGGAATGGGAAACGTTCAATGATTTTATTAATATTGAAGCAAAAAATACACAGACACCTATGAGCAATGTACAGACATCAATAAATATAGTCACAGGAGTAACTACCAATGTCTTAGAGACAGAACATATTCCTATAACCCCATCTTCTGAAATCATGCTTAAGATAGAGGAAATTCCTCCTCTTGATCTGTTCTATATTCCACAACACAAGGCAGTGGTAAGAAAACAAAGAAAGAAAAGGAAATTAGAAAATGTGCCTTCTCATGATGCAGAACACCTAGATGTTCTATGGAAAGATCCTACTACTGATCCAACTGAAAATATCACTAAATTATCTCAGATCACAGGAGCTTATGCCTCTGCAGCCATTGACAAAGCATCTGAGGTACGACAATTATTGAATGAGAAAGAAGATCAGATACAGGTCTTGCAACAACAACTGCAAGAAGCCAATGCTAACAGTGAAGCTCAGAAACAACTTGAAAAATTACAGCAAGATTTTCAACAAATGCAGATTAGATTTCAGAACAGTTTGGCCGAAAAAGAGAAACGGCTACAGGTTATGCAAGAAATTCACAAAGATGATCCCAAGATTGCAGAATTTATCAGAGAGTCTATTTCCTTAAATGACCAACTACTGTAACAACAAGAAATATTATGCCGAATAATATTAGAATGGAACTCTTATTGTGAAGAAAGTGATAAAATCACTAATCATGTCGTATATTTACGACATGATTATGATTTAACTGAAAAAAGAGTTAATGACTATTTGGCTTGGCAAAATACATAAGAGGGGAAAAGAGCAGGTACACCTACAATCAGTGAAAATCACAAATAAATAATTTTTAATAATTGGGATGCACAGATGAGGAAGGCAGAGCAAGCGGCATAACAAGCAGCCACAGCAGCTAGCAGTATTATTGATTGTATAAATGAAAATTTACACAAGGAAAATTTGATCTCTGAAACTGTTCCAGGATACCTACCAAAAGCACAGCAACTGCAGACAGACTGGAAACAGAAAGCCCAAGAAAAGGAAAAATTGATTAAAGGATTAACAAAGTTAAATTGGGATTCTTACTGGGCATTTCTGGTAAAACCACACAGCCAATGCATGACTCTCGAGTGTATCATCAATTCTGCCGAAAAGATAGCGCCGGCTCTTGCCAATTCCGTCTTCACGGGACAGTTGAAATCTGAATTTGGCTAGCCTATTCTTCTCAGATCAATGCTGAACACTTGCAATTCCAAAGAACACATTCATAGTTAGTTAGTTGTTAAATTTTAATTTTAGATTTAGTACTAGTCTTGCATTTTTTGCCTAAAAATAGGACAGTCATTTAAATCGTATCCTATATTTTTGTAATAAATTATTTTTAGATTTAGTTAGTAGTATTTAAACCCTTCCCATGCATTTAGAGAAGGGTCCTGAAATTTGTCAAAAACTTGTCCTTAGAACATGCACTTTTGCACCCTCCGAGGAGGTTTTGATGAATGAATGGAATAGGATTTATTGATATCTGCATTTAATATTTGCTATTGATGTTGCACTTTTGTACTCTTAGTGGATGTTGGATTAAGAAGAGATAAGTCATTATTGCTTGAAGCTCATGAGTAGAACTAGTTATAAATGGTACTTTTATCTCTTAACTATTTCTGCCTCTGTGTTAAAAGTGATATTTATGTTTAGTTGTTTATGTATTAACACTTGAATGTTTGAGTTATCATTTGGCACTTTTGTACGGTGATAGCCACTTGTTTATGCTTAATGTATGAATAGCTTACTATGCGATATATTTTTCACAATTGTTTCATCTAATGTTTTATACGAAGTGGTTTAACTTTATTGAATTCTTTTCTTATAACAGTTGAAGGATGTTTATTACCAATTTCTATTTGAAATCATTTTAGATCGCATAAAGAAAAGATTACATCCCAGGTTTAGTTTAGAATTAGATATTTTTGTTTAATTAGAATACAATTTACATGCTATTAGATTAGAATTAGAATAAAAGAATTTCACTTAGGAACTTTCTTAGAAAGGAAATATCAATTCTCAACACACACACACACATATTCGGAAACTGGTCCCATTATCCCCAGTCAGACCCACTACACCAAACGGAAAAGGAGCTGCTAACCAAGGTCTGGACCGAGTGGGTATCCCCCTTGTTGTAGACCTGATTTTCGGGGCTTCAACATATTTGGCACTAGAAGGAGGGCTACAAACTATGAATGGCAAGTAAATCAAAATCCAAATACCATTCTGAGAGTAAATCGCCATCACCATCTTCTCTGACTTCTCCATCACACAGAGAATTTTTAAATCTAGAGCCAGAAGTCGAAAGAACAACAACCACTGCCACAAACCCTGACTTTTCAGAAGAATCTGCTATTGAACCTCCTGAATTTGAATCTTTGATTCATAAACTTCAGTTACTTTCAATATCACCTCAACGATCTGATAAATCTCAAGACAGTGTGACTTCCCAATATAATCCTGCTCATCCTCTTACCAGATTACAGAGCGAGAAGCTTGGCATTCAGCCAACTGAGTTACCTATACCTACAAGGAAGAGAGCAAGGAAATCACCTAAAGGGTCTGATAGTGAGACTCTTTCATCATCATCATCCATCTCAACCTCTTCACCGCGAAGTCAACCATCCACCCCTCCACTTCAAACTATTGTCCGACAGTCTACTGGAACTTCCACATCTCCTTCTCCAACATCTGGAACCATAATATCCTCATCTTCCTAATCATAAGGATCATCTTCTGCACTTTCCTCTGCTATTAGTTCAGCGATGGCCTCTCCATGGAATAATCCAGGGGCAGTCTTAATGCCTGCACCCTTGAGTCAATTACCAGCCCATCCTGAAAAACGGTTGCCTAAGTTTAATCCTGAAGCAGGCATGCTAGCAGAAGAACATATAAATAAATTTATGTTGTCCATAAATCTCAATGGAGTTATTAATGAAGGTGTTGTTGTCCGAAGTTTTCCCTAGGAGCAGCCGGATCATGGTATTTCTCATTACCATCTGGATCTATCACTAGTTGGGATATATTTCAAAATCAATTTTTGACTAAGTTTGGTGATGACAGGTCTACAGCGACACTGATCAATGACTAGTCTAATCTTAGCGCTCAATCAAAAGAACCTATCAAGGATTTTAATTCATGTTTCAATAAATTGTTAAATAAAATTCCTACTGCTTCCAAGCCTAGCGAAGAAGTGCGAAGTGAATGGTACATATCTGCTTTACCATCAAACATAGAAATCTTCGTTGATAGGGATAAAAAAACAACTTTAGCAGACAATATGAAGGAAGTAATAGCAGTAGAGAAATGTATCATTGCTTTACAAAAGAAAAATGTGATAGAAGAATGAAAATCCAAGAAGGTTACTTTTAAGGAAGACCCCAAGAAAAAACAATCGAAAGATCCATTTGATTTAGAAGGATTGCAAAAAGTTTTGAAAACCATGTCTAACGAAATGGTTGAAATTAAGAAACAAGTGGCAGAAACATCTTCTAAAAAGTCTTTCAAGCCTTTTAGAAGAAACCCTTCAACTGATCCAAAGCCACCAAACGCTATTACTAATGCTGAATCAGAAGAAGAAGAAGAGGAAACTGCTACTGAAGAAACTACAAAAGAAGAAGAAGTTGTAGAAGTACAAGGTATGTGGGATTTCATCCTCCCAGATGAGGAAGATCAAGAAGCATCCCCGGTTAGCACTTGAAGTATAAATCAACTTGATCCTCCTCAACCTACTCCTAAGCCAAAGAGCGCAAGCTCAATGACCAAGGATAAAGTTGCACCCAAGAAAACAACATCAAAAACAACTCAAACTAGCCCAGTCCAAACAAATTCGTCAACTCCATCAAAAACACTGATCGTTTCAGATGAAATGGAGTATAATATCATAGAAGACATGAAGAATACTAGGGCTAACATCACTTTTTATGAATTGAGCAAGTTAAAACACTAGAAAAAGGTACTTTTGAAAGAATTACATGCTGTACCAGAAAAACCTTTGCCCGATCCTGTAATTTCTCAAGCTTCCAACGAGATGGGAAGACCTCCAACTAATGTGATCAGTAAAGTTGATATAGAAAATATTTCTTTAATTGGAGGAAGGTAGAGATCTCATACTCCTCCATTTCTTCTTACTTATGAAGTTTTCAATAAAAATTTGCATAATTGTTTAGTGGATTCTGGAGCTTCATCCAATATTTTACCAAAATCAATATGTGCAAAGTTGAACATTCAACCACAAAAATCTGTTGTGCGCATAGTCCAGCTAGATCGATCGCAAGTTGAAGTGATTGGTGAATTAAATCAGGTTACCATAAGACTATCATCCAATCAAAAGGTATGTCAAGTTATCGACATTTTAGCTGCATATATTCCATAATTTTATGGCTTAATTCTTAGCAGAGATTGGTCAGAAAAACTTCATGGATAATTCGCAACTGATTGGTCGCATATGTGGCTTCCTTACAATGGTAAACCAAATCAGATAAAGGTTGAGAGAGAAAAACATCAGAAATACATAGTAACAGAATTGGAAGGAGAAAATGAACCAGTTTCATATAGCAATCATATCATTGGCAACTATTCAGTTGATTCTTTCTTAGGAAATTTCAATGCTCATACTTCACCATATTTAGAACATTCTGTTTTATCTCAAGTAGAAATTTTTTCTCAAACAGATAGTTCTAAATGCATTAATTTTGTAGATACTCCTGTAAATAAATCTTTATTTTGGAAGTTATTTTTTGATGGTTCTAAGTCTAATGAAGGAGCAGGAGCAGGTTGCATGTTAGTTAGCCCAGAGGGAAACAAAATTATGCTAACTTGCAGACTCGAGTTCGATTGCACCAATAATACCACAGAATACAAGGCTTTAGTCCAAGGATTATACAAGGCAATCGGATTAGACATCAAATATCTACAAGTTTTCGGAGATTCTGAAATTGTAATAAAACAGGTATGCAATACTATACATTGTTTATCAGGTCATTTAAAGCATTATCAATCTTTAGTTCAAGATCTCACTGAACACTTTATAGCATTTAATATTTCCTCAGTTCCCAGAATCCAGAATGCTAGTGCAGACCTCCTAGCCAACGTGGCCTCTAAGCTCATTCCTGCAGAAGACTATAGCCCTGATCGATTTTCAATCAAATTAATCTTTAGACATTCTATTCCTGATAACATTACCAATTGGAGGATTTTCAATGATGATCCTGATATTGTAAGTTTCCTCACATCTGAAGGATCTTACACTAATCAGATAATTGATGAAGACCAACATGACAGACAATTGCAATAAGATAGCACTAATAATGCTATGCCAAAGTCAGTAGTCAAGCTAGAAGACCTTTATGATTTAAAGATCGATTCAAAATATCTACCAATTAAAAACTACAAAGTTCAACTTTGAATTATGAATTAGTAAATCTAGGAACTAATACCAAACCACAGAATATCAACATAGGCCTTGGTCTAGCTCCTGAAGAAAAATTAGCGTATGTTCGTCTTTTGAAACAATACAAAAGTGTCTTTTCTTGGAACTACGATGAACTAAAAACTTATGACACTTCTATCATCCAACATACTATCCCAATGATAAATGACGAAAAAGTTGTCCAACAAAAGCTGAGAAAGATCCTTCCCAATCTAGAAAATCAAATAAAATCTGAACTCAATAAGTTATTGAAAGCCAAGATTATTTTTCCCGTTTGACATTCTAAATGGGTTTCCAATATGGTTCCTGTTAGAAAGAAGAATGGAGACATTAGAATTTGCATTGACTTTCGAAACCTTAACAAGCTTGCCAAAAGGATAATTTTCCTTTGCCTCCTATGGAGCAAATATTACAGGCAGTTGCAGGATCAGAATTAATGTCTTTCTTAGATGGTTTCTCTGGTTACAACCAAGTGTTGGTCCATCCTGATGATCAATTGAAAACTACATTCAGAACTAAATGGGGCACTTATGCATATCAAAATATGCCTTTTGGTCTGATCAACGCTGGTGCCACATTTCAGAGAGAAATGGACATCACTTTCAAGGTATTAGTTAACAAATCAGTGGTAATTTACTTGGATGATATAACTATATATTCCAAGAAACGAAGCAATAATATTAAAGACTTAAAATAGATCTTCCAACGTTGTCAAAGGTATGGAATTTCGCTTAACCCGAAAAAGTCCTTTTTTGCATTAAGCGAAGGAAAAAATTATTGGATTCATAGTGTCAAAATCTGGAATTCATATTGATCCTGATAGAATCAAGGAGATTTCTAAAATACCCTTACCTCACAACAAGAAAGCTATGCAATCTTTCCTTGGCCAGATTAATTTTGTAAAGAGATTCGTGCCAGATTTTTCAAGAATTGTATCTCCTTTACAAGCAATGATTAAAAAGAATTCAAACTTCAAGTGGGGTCAAAACGAATATGAGGTATTCAATCTGATCAAACAAGAAATTGTTAATGTTCCATCTTTAGCAACTCCAAATTTTTTCGATCCTTTTATTTTGTATACATTTTCCTCTGATAAATCATATGCTGCAATACTCACTCAAGCAAATCAAGACAAGGCAGAAGCTCCAATTTCTTTCTTCAGTTCAAATTTACAGGGGGTTGAATTGAATTATCCAGATGTAGAGAAACAAGCTTATGCTGTTTTCAAAGCAATTAAATATTTCAGACCCTTTCTACTTAAAACCCATAAAAAAATCATAGTGCCATTTCCAGCAGTAAGAAATATTTTAGTTCAGAAAGATGTGGGTGAGAAAAGAGCCAATTGGATTACTGCCTTACAAGAATATGATGTAGAAATCAAACCAGCAAGTATTGTAAGAGGTCAAGGCTTTTGCAAAATATTAGCTGGGGCATCGCTTATTTCTGAAAAACCATCTACAGAGATACAAATGTATGAGGTAAGCCTAAATGATGTTGAATCATTATATTTTGATATCATATTTTATCTAAAGAATGGATATGCTCCTCCAAATCTCGATTACACCAAGAAAAGAGCTCTGAGGTTAAAGGCTAAACAATATCAGCTTGTGAATGATGTTATTTTTAGAATGAATTATGATTCTGTTCTCCTTAGATGTCTTGAGAAATCTGAAGCTGAAAAAGTCTTGCAGGAACTTCACGATGGGCTAGCAGGTGGACATTATGCTGGAGATGCTACTGCACATAAAATCCTCTGCGCAGGCTATTACTGGCCCACACTATTCAAATATTCACATAGCTACATAAGGAAATGTCAAGTTTTTCAAACCACTGATGGAAGACAAAAGAAACCATCATTGCCATTACACCCAGTCAACATTGAACAACCTTTTGATCAATGGGGATTGGATATAATAGGTGAGATCGTTCCTCACTCTTCTAAGCAACATAGGTATATCATTACAACAACTGATTATTTTACTAAATGGGTAGAAGCAGTTCCTCTCAAGACTGATAATGCCAAGCATATCATCGATTTCATAGATCAGTTCATAATCACCAGGTTTGGTTTACCTTCTGCTTTAATGTTTGATAATGCATCGTATTTTTCTGGTAATGTTATGACTGAATTTTCACTTAAAAGAGGTTTCAAACTTAAATATTCTTCCAATTATTATCCACAGGGAAATGGGTTAGCTGAATCTACAAATAAAAACTTAATCAGAATCATTAAGCGAACCATTGATCAAAATCATAAAAATTGGCATAAGTCTTTAATATATGCTTTATGGGCAGATCGAATAACGCAGAAGGCCTCCATTGGCACTTCTCCCTTTAATTTAGTTTATGGGAAAGAAGTGGTTCTTCCAACTCATCTACCAATTCCTTCTATGGCCTTAGTTCAACATATTGATGAAGCACCAACTTCTTCCTTACAACTAAGGCAGATGGAAATAATTAAGCTAGAAGAACAACGATAAAAGGCCAAAATAACTCATGCTCATCACCAAGCATTAGTTAAAGTTTTTTTTGATTCAAACATGACATCCAGAAAGGAATTTCAGGTCGTAGATCTAGTTTTAAAATGGGACAAAGATCATGAGGAAAAAGGGAAACATACGAAATTTCAACGAATGTGGCTTGGTCCTTTCCAAATCATAGAGATCATAGGTCCATCTACTTTTATGTTACAAGATTTAACAGGAAAAGGAGAGTCTTTACATGTTAATGGACAGATCCTCAAAAAATATTTTCCATAGAAGATCACTCTTCTATTTTGTATATTAGGTTTATTTATTGTCATAATAAAACTGGTTGTTAATGGTTACATTTGGAAATTCATGAAAATGACACAAATTCTCTTTTTGGTTTTTGTTTTTTCACTTGTATAGATAGAATTATTTTAGAAAATTGATCATTTTTATTTAAAGATGCAGTTAAAAGCTTTAAACCTAGAAATGATATTAGTTTCAACTTTGAAAATTTTGATAAAAAAGCAACTTTTAGTGGGAAATTGTTTTATGTCAATCTAATGAAAGTGTCAATAACAAAACAAAGATTCTCTGTAGAAAATTTATTTCCAAAAAGCTCTACCATTTTCGTCCAGAGTTATCTTAAGGAAACAATGACTTCCTCCCTACCTAGAAAATTACAATGTTCAGGGAATAATCCAACAATGCACTTTAACTTAAAGAGTAAGAGGTCTCATCACGAGCTGACTTATCATGATCATAGATATTATAACTTGATGGATTTTCCAATACTACATACCACAACAGGGCAATGACTCAAGATTATTGCAATCGAAAGACAAGGGGTCTCATCACGAGCCAGATTGTTCAGCAAAGTTATAAATCAAGTGAATGACACTGTCATAAATTGGCTACCAAACCAAGACATTGTTCTTTAAGGATAAAAAAGAAAAATTAAAGAAACAAGTGTAGATATGGATTTCTCTTTGAAAATTGTATATTTTCCTAAGTAGGACACAGGATCATTGCTGGGTAACAGGTAACCTTGTCGAGGCTTTAAATGCCTGCTGGCAGCAGTGGCTCTACCTACGACAAATGAGCATATTTAAAAAATTGATTTATAGAGAAGCCTTTTGTTTTTATCTTTATAAACCAAGTAATGACTGATGTAGATACAAGGAATAGCTTGAGGAAGTAAATAATCAAAGTTGAATATAGAAGAAACAAAATATCATTGATAGATAGAAGCATAATATACTTTGTCTTTCTATAATAAAGTTTGATTTTTTGGACAATTTTCTATTTTGAAAGTTTAGAAAATTCAAAAGAAAAAGTAGAGATAACTGGTTCTTCCGAGTGAATCGCCAATTGTTGTGGCCAGCAACAACCCCCCTTCTTAGTTAGTATTAGTGGTAATACTAAATAAGTGGGGACCCTTACTCAAAAAATCCAAAAAATCAATTAGTGATTGTTTTCCTTTTTCAATAAAACTTACTATCATAAACTTAGGAGAAAATTCCTTGAAAAATCTAAAAAACTTAAGTTTTATGATAGCTTAGAATTGAATCATTCTTTGAGGAATATCGCATTGCAAAAAAGCAATGAACACCTCTTTATAAGCCGAATTCTAAAAATTGCGATATGAAACTATGCGCTAAAGGAACATTCATCGCATCGCATGCTTAGAATGTTATATCTTATGATGAAAACTTCAAATCACCGATGAGCGATAACATGTATCGCAAATCGCATATCACAGAAAATATGTTAACGGATGTTTTTCATATATTCTGTCTTGTGATCTTGCAATATTGCGATATAGCGATTTTGCGATGTTACAATAATTGCGCTATTTGATTCCACGATAATGTGATCTTCGATATTGCGATTTTGCGATATTGCGAAGAAAATCGCAGATTGCCTTATCGAAGATTTTTAAAGGCTCATTACACGAAGAAAATCTTTCCATAAATCGAGACCCCGTTATACGATTTAATGTTAAATTAATGAATTGATTATCATTCATTAATGAAAAATGGTTTCGTTCTAATTGAAGAGTTATTTCACGTAAGGTAGTATATTTCATACGTCTTCAGCATTTAAAACTTTCTCGTCACCTTTTTCTATCATTATTCTCACTTAATTCGTGAAATGCGGGAGTAAAGAGCTGAGAACTATACAAAGCAGTATTCAGAATAAAATGGGAAAGAAAGAGAAGGCTCCAAGTTCGGAAGATAAAGAGATGACGCCCTTATATACAGACACCGCCTGTAACAGAGACGCCGGTATCACTACTTGGGAGGGCATGTGTAATCTACTTGAAGAAGAGAACCCCAGAGTAATGGAGGTTACGGCTACTGCGGGATCACATGGGTCTTTTGAAGCATATCTTACAGAGCTAGCTTGTTCATTCTTGCACCGAATAGCAGCGAGACCTAGAATTCTTCCATACATAGATATGACTAAATGGGTGCTGGATAGCATTGATATTTCAGACAGACAGTTTAAGAATCAGGGTCAAGAGCTCATTAGCTCATTCACTCCACAAGATTTGAGGCTCATGTATCATTTGCCGGAGCCACAGGAAACTTATAACAAACAGTTCATGGAGAAGTTTTCCAAAGAAAATGAAAACCTGGCAGAATGTGCCAAGGATTGGTCCAGGAGAGATGAACCACTGAAGAAAGATAAACATGGTATGTATAGTACTAGTTCTCTCACTTCTCCATATTTCTTTGCTACTGCTATGCTCTGTCGGCTTTTTGGAAAGCCTGACATTAATAAGTTTTTGCCTAAATGGCTTCCATTATTGAGTGATGCTGTTAATGCTACCATTGTGGATTGGGCTAAGATATTATCTGATAAATTAGCCACGGCTATTTTTAACTACCGGTCTAAATGGACTGTCTCTCAGAGGATTTATCCTCCTTTTTATTTATCTTCTTATGTGATGGATTCAATCTGTTATGTTTCTAAGTTTCCATTAATGGGTTGGAAATGGACAATTCAAGATCCCCTGCCCATTCATGTTTATCACAAAGAGTTGTGGGATTCAGAATTCATTCCCTATTTTTACAAGATTTTCCATGGCATTATGTTACCCTTGTACAGAATATTGTATGATAAAGATGCTTCAAGGTTTTCTCCTGAAGCAGAGGTGGACATTCTACCTGTTGCGAGATGGTTTGGAGAAGAATTATTTACATATGTTAGGGTTTTTGGAAGTTTTGCTTCTCCTCATGTTTTACCATTGTATGTTCCTGATAAACTAATCGCCCGAGAAATTGCTTATCAAACCTGCGGAGAAGAAGGTTTGACTAAAGAGTTGAAAGACAAGAAGAAGGCTATCTAGCCTTAATTTCCTATGGCCTGTGGGGCCTTTTCATTATTTGATGTTGGTTATGCATTTAAAGAAGTAAACAATATTACATGTTTACATTTGTTCAAGTTTCCAAGAAGACCATTCGATCCATATGATGTTGTTAAAAATTTCACTACTGCAGTCAAGATAAGAGTGTTTTCTAAAGAAGAAGATTTGTTTGATGACATATTCCAAGAAAAAGGCACACTTAAAGAAATTCTACATTCGTCTCAAATACATTTTCCTCCCACAGAGTTTCAAGAATTCAAAATATACAGAGAAAGGAGGTTAACTACTATCCCTCTAGATAAATTTCTCTTGGAACCCATAAGGGAACCAAATCCTAGTTTCATTCTCAGTAGAAGTTCAGGTACAAATAGGTCTAAGTCAAAGTCAAAAAGAGAAACCTCTGAACACTCTAAGAGTGAAGGGTCAGTAAAAGATACTGCCCAGTCTAAAGAAATCTCACAGCAACAGATTTCAACCTCTCCACAGTTAAATATTCCCCCTCTCATTGTACAGCAATCATCAGTCAGAACTGAATTGGATAAGGAATGGGAAACGTTCAATGATTTGATTAATATTGAAGCACAAAATACACAGACACCTATGAGCAATGTATAGACAACAATAAATATAGTCACAGGAGTAACTACCAATGTCTCAGAGACAAAACATATTCCTATAACCCCATCTTCTAAACTCATGCTTAAGATAGAGGAAATTCCTCCTCTTGATGTGTTCTATAGTCCACAACACAAGGCAGTGGTAAGAAAACGAAGAAAGAAAAGGAAATTAGAAAACGTGCCTTCTCATGATGCAGAACACCTAGATGTTCTATGGAAAGATCCTATTACTGATCCAACTGAAAATGTCACTAAATTATCTCAGATCACAGGAGCTTATGCCTCTGCAGCCATTGAAAAAGCATCTGAGGTACAAAAATTATTGAATGAGAAAGAAGATCAGATACAGGACTTGCAACAACAGCTGCAAGAATCCAATGCTAACAGTGAAGCTCAGAAACAACTTGAAAAATTACAGCAAGATTTTCAACAAATGCAGATTAGATATCAGAATAGATTGGCTGAAAAAGAGAAACAGCTACAGGTTATGCAAGAAATGCACAAAGATGATCCCAAACTCACGGAATTTATCATAGAGTCTATTTCCTTAAATGACCAACTACTGCAACAACAAGAAATATTATGCCAAATAATATTAGAATGGAACTTTTATTGTGAAGAAAGTGATAAAATCACTAATCATGTCGTAGATTTACGACATGATTATGATTTAACTGAAAAAAGAGTTAATGACTATTTAGCTTGGCAAAATACAGAAGAGGGGAAAAGAGCAGGTACACCTACAATCAATGAAAATCACAAAGAAATACTTTTTAATAATTGGGATGCACAGATCAGGAAGGCAGAGCAAGCGACAGAAGAAGCAGCCACAGCAGCTAGTAGTATTATTGATTGTATAAATGAAAATTTACACAAGGCAAATCTGATCTCTGAAACTATTGCAGGATACCTACCAAAAGCACAGCAACTACAGACAGACTGGAAACAGAAAACCCAAGAAAAGGCAGAATTGATTAAAGGATTAACAAAGTTAAATTGGGATTCTTACTGGGTATGTCTGGTAAAACCACACAGCCAATGCATGACTCTCGAGTGTATCATCAATTCTGCCGAAAAGATAGCGCCAGCTCTTTCCAATTCTGTCTTCACAGGATAGTTGAAATCTGAAGTCGGCCAGCCTATTCTTCTCAGATCAATGTTGAACGCTTGCAATTCCAAAAAACACATTCATAGTTAGTTAGTTGTTAAATTTTAATTTTAGATTTAGTACTCGTCTTGCTTTATTTTTTGCCTAAAAATAGGACGGTCATTTAAACCGTATCCTATATTTTTGTAATAAATTATTTTTATATTTAGTTAGTAGTATTTAAACCCTTCTCATGCGTTTAGAGAAGGGTCCTGAAATTTTTCAAAAACTTGCCCTCATAACATGCACTTTTGCACCCTCCGAGGAGGTTTTGATGAATGAATGGAACAGGATTTATTGATATCTGCGTTTAATATCTGCTACTAATGTTGCACTTCTGTACTCCTAGTGTATTTTGGATTAAGAAGAGATAAGTCATTCTTGCTTGAAGCTCATGAGTAGAACTAGTTATAAATGGTTTTTTATCTCTTAACTATTTCTTCCTCTGTGTTAAAAGTGATATTTATGTTTAGTTGTTTATGTATTAACGCTTGAATGTTTGAGTTATCATTTGGCACTTTGTACGGTGATAGCCACTTGTTTATGCTTAATGTATGAATAGCTTACTATGCAATATAATTTTCACAACTGTTTCATCTAACTTTTTATACGAAGTGGTTTATCTTTATTGAATTCTTTTCTTATAACAGTTGAACGATCTTTATTACCAATTGTTATTTGAAATCATTTTAGATCGCATAAAGAAAATATTACATCCCGGGTTTAGTTTAGAATTAGATATTTCTGTTTAATTAGAATACAATTTACATGTTATTAGATTAGAATTAGAATAAAAGCATTTCACTTAGGAACTTTCTTAGAAAGGAAATATCAATTCTCAAGACACACACACACACATATTGGGAAACTGGTCCCATTATCCCCAGTCAGACCCACTACACCAAAAGGAAAAGGAGCTGCTAACCAAGGTCCAAACCGGGTGGGTATCCCCCTTGTTGTAGACCAAATTTTCGGGGCTTCAACAGATCTATACTAGAGTCTGCAGATCTACATTGATTTTCTCTCTTCATAGCAATTCCATCCACCAGCACTTTTATACTGATAGTCTATATGGATTAGATTTACCCCAGATTTAATTGATCTATAGAAAATTTTGTTTCTCTTATGAGTGGTTTAAGTACCAATTTCTATGGCTCATGAACCAACTCAATTCAATTTATCATCCATTGGAATGTACAACAAATAGAAAAACACCATACCTTCATAATCCGATCAATATTCAAATTGTAGGTTTTCCCAATGCATTTGAGCTCCTCTTTTTTCCAAAGAAGCATTACATTGGACAATGCAACCTACAAGCCTGTTTGTTGATGTGTTGGTCATCCTTATGCCATCTACATGTAACCACACTCCCAATTTTTACAACAACTGTATCTCACCATCGCTAGAATGAGCTCGAATGTGTCTTTTTCAAGTGCTACATGTTGCAGAGTCCTCTAACACTCTCTTGCGCTCATCTTCAACATCATTGTTCCAATCCACACAAACAGTCCAATGTAGATCCATGCTACTCTATGATCCACATAGCTCTGTGATATGTACAATCTGACACTAAAAATATAATGGCACAAGCATATATTTGCATCTTCCATCGAACTCCTATGCAAAGCTTGGCTAATTGATCATGTGGAGATAAACTCACAGAAGCACACAACTATTACAAATTTAATACACAGAATCTACCCTAGCCTTCTCCTATCTATTAGACCTAATTTTCCTCATTTTAATATCCTCCTACATACCTTATTACGCACACTGTGTTTTTGTATTTTCATTAATATGACAGAATATGTTTACAAAGGCCAACAACCATACTCGTAAGGCCCAAACTACAAACCCAGTCCAACCCTGAATGCTTCAAAATCTTGCAATATATACAAAGAGGAATCTAAACTAATTACAGTTTATATCCAACAATCTCTCAATCTCTCCTAAAGATTGTCCCAGATCCATTCTTTACTCAACCAAAATCCTATATTATACCTCTATATCCCTAACATCCTTATGATATCTCAACTAGCCTAAATCTCTCATGTTCTCCTACATTCGAGAACATTTACAATCAAATATATGAATTAAACCTATCTTATATCTCTCACATAAATCCACTCAAGAATTAGGGAAGTAAAATTAATGAAGCCTTAGGAAACACAATAAACCCTAGGTCTATTATATATACATGTATTTTGGAAGCAAGATGCTCCTGCATCACGGTCCATTTCCCTTGTTGACCTGGATGGCATCTATCCAATTTGTTTTTTTTAATGGAGCTTCCTCCGATGGTCGATGTGGCTATGGAGTACTTCTTCATATTGTTCCCTCTTTGGAATAATGTTTCTATTGGTTTGGGGGTATTGGTGACAAATATAGTGCTGAGATGATTTCATTCTGGGCAGCACTACAATGTGGATTCTAGCTCGACATAAAGAAGATCATGGTTGCCGAGGACTCTCTTTCATTAATTCATTTGGTCCAAGGAAGGAATACATTGGAGGTCCCTGATTTATGTAATTAGATGTACCACATTCAGACTCTACATGCCTCCTTCCCTAAAGCCTCATATCAGCATGTATGTCGAGAGAAAAATATAGATGTTGATGCTCCAAGAGAGGCTTGTCCCTCCTCCCAGGACTTATGAATTTTTAACATCTAGATGATAAAACGATCTATGGTCAGGGTTCTTTTGAGATCTAATCTTTGGGACCCTTGGAAATTGTTTTTCGTCTTCATACACTAGTAATTTAGTCTCGTTTATCTAACTTTTTTGTCTTCTCTCTCAACTGCGACAATCTGGATTATGATTATGTTCCACTAATTATGATTTCTCGGCTTATATTTTTTGGGTAATGGGGGACTTTTATCTTTCCCTCCTCTTTATTTCAATGATGTACTTCTTGTTTGGGTTTGTTGTATGGTTTTCGGTAATCAAACATTTATAGTTTATGATTCTCTTCAATGTAAACATCCTCTAATAATGAAAACATGTTTTATTTTTTTCCTATGAAAAAACAAAAACTAAAAATAAGAACAATACCCTAATTGAACTAATAAATATAGAAATAAAAATCATATCACATTTTAAAATATCTATCAATTTGATGCATTATAATTCTTCTCTAATCAATTAGATTCTTCCATATATCCTTTCCATCACCAAAAATAAAAACATCATGAATTCCTTCTCTTTTTTAGAATACTTATGAGATGACCATCTATCACATAATTCATAATATATATTTTAAACCACAATATTATTCTGTATGATCCTATTCCAAGAAAAACCAAAGTGATTGTCCCAATGTTATACATAATGATATAGCTACTTTATTGTAAATGAAAAAGATTATTATATCCTTGATTCCTTACTATAAGTACTTACTCTTATGTTGTTATCCATATTTATGTGTGTAAGTTTGAGATATTTTTTTTAAGGATTTATGTTTTTTCTATTTAAAATATACAAATCTATTATTAGCTAAAAATATAATAACAAATGTCATTATCAAAATAAAATAATGAATTAAATATTTAATGTAATAATTTTAATCATAATATTTGTATAGTTTTTATTATTAAATTATTATTACTTTTTTTGGTAAATATTTATAGAGAATTAATGACTTATAAGCATGGAGTTATGATTGGAATCTAGATTGGAGAAAAAAATTGCCAAAAATTCAACGTGCTCAAAATCACACCAAACCAAAATGACTGGATCGGGCATGTCGCCGTGTCAAACAGACGAGTTTTTAAAAAAATAGTCAAATAGGGTCAAAGGTCAAAAATTTGGGCTCTCCTCCATTTCACCCAATGGCGCGATGACAAGTGTCAAACTCTGAGTGGGCACATGTCAATTTTTATTGGTTTTTAATAATCCAATAGGAAGAGGACACATGGCAAGCCCGAAGGCTGTCATGTGCCCCCCATCCAAGGCAAAAATTTGGCAACATATACAAATTCGGAAGTTAAATTATATTTCAAAGGTTGGATGTAATGTTTTGTGGAACAAAATTTTCTAGCGGAGATCGGGGTCAAACCCGCGACCTCCCCCACATAACCCACAAGCTTTACCACATGGTCTATGCAATAGATCTTATAATAAAAATGCCACAACGTGTATTTAAGTTTTAAAATGGATTTTGGTGGAGTTTAAAGGGGCCATCCCATAGTTTCCATAAGACTGTGGCCTAGAACCAGGAGCGGAGCACTCCATGTTAATGTGCAGATTAGAGTTAATACACGGTATTAACCCTTAATTAAATGCAAGTTACGGTAATCAAATGTTTAAATGTGCACTTTGTTAATTGTGCTTAATGTGCTAAGCATCCATTTAATGCACGCTTAATAGTTAATTAACTCCAATTTAGTTTAGCGGGTTCGGCTATTTTTGGTGCCACTTCCAGATTTGGCGGCATTAACTAGAGTTTCTCCGGTTTTAGTGGAGATTCCTAGGGAAATATTGAGGAAGCCATAACTTTGGCATATTTTGACAAATTGTGGCTCAAGAAGAGTCATTCCTAGATGATTTGGATGCTCTGAGCATGATGGTGTTGGTTTCAGAGGCGTTGGATCACTTCTATAATTTTATTTTCCACTTTGAATATTAAAGAAGCCTATGGCCACCAGGAGAGGAGGTCATGTCTAGATCAGCTAGAGACCATTTTTAGAGATTGAATAGTCTATTTTGAGGTTTTTGGGTCTTAGGAAGCCAATAGAGTAGGTTTGAAAGTGATCGGAGCATTATAGGTGCATGTAATCATACATTTCACCATTAATCCCAAGAGGGCCTACCCAGTTGAAGTAGGTCCATGGAAATGTATCCCACGAGGGGTGAACTTCATTATCATCTATTCCATAATGTGTTTGTTGTGTGTTATTTTTCTACATTTATTTTTCATACATTAGGATTTAACAGCTAATTAATTCATAAATTTCTCATAAAAAACTCTAAAACTTGACAAAAACCACTTCACAAATGGCTAATTTGAGAAGATCCTAAACACACTATTTTTATACTAATGAGGAAGCTAGCACAGCAAAACTAGTTTTCTCATATTCAAATCAATTTGGTATCAGAGAACAGTTTATCTCATTTTAGCCAAGGTTAGCTAGAAAAATTAGCTATTGGTTCTGTATCTGTGCAAGGAATTTAATTCTATGCAAGTTTATGTGTGTGAAAAGAAGTTCAAATTGAGGAACCAGTTCTCAAATCACAACAAAGAATATTTTATGCATTGTAAGTGTTATGGAAGCTTCATCAAGAATTTTTTCTAGTCAATATTCCTTAGCAAGACTCTTTGATAAAGAGATGTTGTAGAAGTTCTACATCATGAATGATATGGTGCAAGAGATGTATGAAGATAAGATGGAGAGCATTACACTTCAAGAGCAGTTGATTGCCATGAAGGAGGAGAAGCAAGATATTCTTGAACAGATGCGTGATATGGAGACTCAGCTCCATATTGCAAATGAAACCTTTGAAAAGATGCATGATATGGAGACTCAGTTCCATGATGCCAAGGAAGCCTTAGCCAAGTATTTTCTTGAAAAATAGGTACGCAATTCAAGTTTATCTCCAATTTCCTCTCAAGATAAATGTGTATGTTCTTTTGAAAGACACACTAGAGGAATAGGGTCCAAATTATTGATGCAAATGGGCTATGAATGTAAAGGATTAGGAAAAAAAGCATAAGGCATTGTTGAGCCAATTTTTGTTGAGGAAAGGCCTAGGTATTTGGGTCTTTGTTATGGACAACATGACGGAGAATGCTTCAAATCTAAGGAGGGACATGAAGGTGTTCCAAGAAGGACTTTCGTTACATGTTCATTACCTCAAGCTTGTGAAGTTTATGTTCATGAGGAATGCAAAATTTTTACACCCACTTTGCAAGAATATGCTCATAAGCATGCAACCATTGGAAATGAAAAACAAGAGGATGTCATTGTTGGTATTCCAAAGAGAGCCACTAACTCATCAAATTCACCTCCTCAAGAAGGTGACAAAGGTGAATGTTCAAGGTATAAATATTCCTTTAATCAAGTTTCTTTTGATTATGATAAACATGGTAAATATTCACATAAAATTTGGAGAAATTTTGCATGTTCCTTTTGTGGTTTGAATAACCATAATGTTTCAAGATGTTGGAAGATTATAGCCATGCACAAGAAACATTCTAAACAAAGGATAAAGAAAGCCAAAGGTCCATTGGACAAGGAAAAACATGTTGAAAAGAAGATGAAATTGTTTTTCACTCATTGCCTTAAGCAAGGTCATCTTGTAGACAAGTGTTGAACTTTGTATCCAACAAGTTGTTGGCTCGAGGGGTCCTGACCCAGGTTCGGAGCTCAAGGTTTGCCAACAAACCCCTATACTACTGGCCCTTTCGGCAATGACCTACTTGAGCAAGTCAAAGTCTCACCTGAAGTAGTATGGGTGGGTGTTGGAACCAGGTTTCCGCACCCTAAGAAAGGATAGGTAAGGCAAGTAGAGCTGCATTTGGCCCTGTGATACCCAGATCACTTTTTTCTTCGCAGGGCCAAGTGGGTCTCTATTCGCATCCACGTGTGCTAGATCTATAATTATATGCTTTTATGACAGTAGCATAGTATTGCATAAACAGAACATAACATATCTAGATACAGAAACACACTTACACAGATCTTCGCTACTTAAATACAGAAAACACACAATGCAGTAACTACCAATGATTCACACAAAGATTACTCATAGATTCAGTTTTCTATCAACCTTTCTTATTCATCAATTCCTTCTTGCAATTCCCTTCCCAGCCTGCACACACAGCAGCAGGGTCTGCACACAGTTGGACTTGGAGCTCCACGCACACAGCCAGTAGCAGTCCTTTCCCCAAAAACCCAAACAGATAACTTAAACCACAATTCACATCAATAGCTCTTCTTTTCTCTACCTTACAATACAAAATGTTCCTCTATTTATAATAATCTAGCCTAGACATTCCTATGGTCCGCAAACTGTGGTTTTCGGACCCCTGGTTTACCCTTTTACCCATTATAATGCTTTCGGGGCTTTGACCCACCCCAAAACCCCTATGCTAGATTAAATATAATCAAAAGTATTCAAAATGGACTAGTTTCGCAGCTCGTAGGAGACCCTGCTCCAACAGTCCCCCAACACAATCTTGTGACTCATCTTGAGTCACTGCAGTGGTGCAGCCTCGATCTGCGCACGCAAGGTATCAAGAGTGTGGAAGAGCAGAGGGAGCACTTCCTAACTCTGGGCAGTAGCTCGCTGTGCAATGTTGACAAGCGTCAGGGAGGCAGGGCCATCTGGAGCCGTGGTAACCTGTTCTAGCATCCGGTGGAGGCGCACAATGGTGGTATGAGCATCCTGAGAGATCTGGAGGGCAGTGTCGCCCCATGGTTTCAACTGTTTCCGAACGACATGCTTGGCGCGGCGAAGATTCGCAATTGTGTTCATGACAGATAGACGCTGCGCAGAGACGTTGGAGGGCAAGGAAGCTCTGACCTAATCGAAAGTAGCTTCTGCCTGCCGTAAGTCTTCCTAGATATGTTGAAGCATACGATGGCACCGGACCGCTGTCTAGAGCTGTGTAGCTATTTTGACCAACTGCATGCCCTGAGTAAGCTACTCCTGAAAAATATTTGTTGCTTCTGTGACCAATGCAACCAGTTGTGCCCGAACTGCCGGAGGTATTTCACACTATTGTCGTGTAGTCCGGTCATGGTGAAGGACCTCTTGCAACACCACGGTGTATAATCCTTGTAGTGCCTCACGGGATAGCTGCACCAAATTTATTTGTATGTCCGTAGTTGTTGGAGCATGATCATTAACTAGGACAGTGTGAGGGAGCGAACAAAGATGGCTTCTGCTGGTCGGTAATCTGGGATTACGAAGAAGTCGCAACATATCCTGAAATCTCATCGTTCCTTCCTTGCGCAGGACTAGTCGTGACCTGATTGCGACACTATTGGTGGGGGACCATGATAATAGCATACCCTCCTCTGCTGTGTTATCCAAGGCCATCTGGCTGGGTCTCGCGGTCGTCCCCGGGTCGTGAAGGTCAGGAACTCCTATCACGCAGCTATGGTGCCCCTCCGTGTGGGGTTCACATTCAATTTCCTCTGTAGGGGACCAACGACCAATCATTTGATCAGTCTTGACATCCCCAGACCGTCTTAATATGATGTATGTTGAACAGATAGGGATCGAAGCATTTGGTGGGTTAGGGACCGCCATAGCAACAAGAGGACAGGCATCCCAGAAAACATCAACGATCCCAATAATCTAGTAGGCGGATAACAGGGGCATGGTGTAGAGACAATATGTAGCTTGTTGCGAAGTTATCCTACTAACTGCACACTATCCGGAGCTATCTAATGGTGGAGTAACCCATACGTGAAACTTACCATCGATCGTCTGGAACAAACTTACCATAAATGGCCGCATTGATGGCCTGCCGCCCATTTTGCATAACGGGAAGGCTCCTTTCATATCAAAGTGGGGTGGTCTGGCGATATTTATTCATACCTGAGGACTCTCCCATGGATTTTCAGACCTCGGATGACGCCTACATGCTGTTAGCGTACCTCGAATTAAGGTTGACGCCAGGTGTTTTGGAACATAGTTTACGTACCAGTCCAGCAATTTGGCCACCAACCTCCTCGATAGGTGCGCTTTTCCCTTGGTCGGGATGTCCCTATACGGCAGGGCTGTGTCAAGCGTCCTCTTGCCATCTATCACTGGAAGTGTTCGAAAATTCTCCCAATTGCGCATGGGATGGTGCAGCTCCATAGTCGAATGCAAGCCTGGCTCATTGGTAACCAGGTGAGCTTGTCCGGGTGGGGTCCTATCGCACCATTGAGTTTCACATGTTAGCAAGTATCTACGTGGGTCTTCTGACTTCGGGATCCGTCTGGCAGCTGGGGTTCCCAATCGCAAGTTTATCCCACTCTGACACTCCTCCCAAGTGTGAAATACTGGCCCTTGCGTATCCCACCAACGCCGAGGGGTAGCGGCAGTGCCCGTAGCCTGCGTTCCTTGGGAATTTTGGCTTCAACAAACTTCATAATATTACCTACATCGTCATGGTAGGGTAGGTTTCTTACCTTGGTAGAGATGCGGCGGAAATTCCTGGTGGTCCGAAGACATCGTAGCGGCGAAACCTCGTGCAACCGTCCTTGCTATTTTTCCATTTCCTCATCAGAGTCAGAAAAACATTCACTATCCTTTTCCCAGCAGAGTACTCCTTCGGCCGTGGGGTTAACCCAATCTTCATCCCACGCAGTCAATTTGTAAATGTGATCTATTTCCTCCTCCTCGTAGGCTGGCTCTGTATACCGCGCACCTTCTGCTGGATCTAGTGGTACTATTACGCATGTATCGTTGTTCTCAAACATCATGCTGCACTTTTTGAGATTGATGACACCCCCCATGTCTATAGCCCAGTCCAGTCCTAGGAGTGCGGGGTAGGGATCTGCATCTTCCACAATTTCTATTACTTCAAAGTTAGTTAGGACCTTTACCCTTGCGATATCAGCCATGACTTTTGGTAGCCTACCCAGAGGAATGCTTTTTTGTTGATTTTCCATTCACAGTTGGATGGTGGACCATTCTAATTTAGGCTCTCCCATTCGTTGCCATGTCTTCTTTGGTAATACGTTCTCATCTGATCCAAGATCTAAGATAGCTTGATCCATCTCGTAGTCACCAATCTGTTCAGTCAACCGCATTTCTCTTCCAGTGCGTTTTTTTATAGATGTATAGTTTATGTACATCCTTGGTCTCAGGAATCAGATTGGGCCGAGCTGTGCAGGTATTCATTAATGCTTGGAGGTTCTCTACATCCTGCGGGTTCCGTAGCAACTTCATACATGCCTGCAAGAAGGGCTCAACCCCCTCCCCTATCTTGAGGTGTGTCGGCAGCTGCACAGGGGTTGCTAGTGGTTCTTGTTCTTTGAGGTTCACTCCTTCCCGAGAGGCAAGCTCCTCCTTTTCTCCTTGGGTGACCATCCTGCTGCGTGTCATGACTTTTACACTCGGATCTACATTCCTTAGCTCGGTTTTAACTCTTTGCACATTCTACATAGGGGTGGGTTGTTTTTCCTCCATCTTTGCTATTAAAATTGGGAAATCCTCCACCACATGGTCTAGCTGCCTACAATACTTGCACGATGGCCTGGTGAGATTTGGAAATTCTCTGGCGAAGTGTCCTATATCTCCACAGTTATAACAGATTAGTTGCCCATGTCCTCATCTTGCACTTCCCCCCCGACCTCCTCTGCCCTTGGATGGTGATCCTTCGAAGTGCGTGGAAGTTCTTGGCTACGCAGGGTATGATTGTACCCTATACAAGTTCCCACGATCTATCACCAAGTCATAAATACGACAGTTCTGCTCATCGTGTCCCACCGACCAGCAGAATCTACAGCATTGTTGCTTCAGTTCTGGGACATACGAACCTAGCCGAGGGCAATGGTTCATATCATGCAATCCTACTACACGACAGTCGTCGCACCATAGCGTAGGTCTGCTCGAGCCTGGTCGTGATATGATGGGTTCCCCACTTTCTCCTGGGCGTATCGAACTAAGTCCTCCCACCTGCATGTAATCTGCCACTAGAGGGCACTGATCCTTCGTCTGGTCAGATACCTGACATCGTATGCACCATAGATCTACGCGACTGTCCTTTCCTCACTCCTTTCGTAGGTTCTGTATTTCCATATGCATAGCCCCATGTTGTTCTTGAATTTGTTGTACCCCTACCGACGTATCCTCTCTGGGTGCAGCTTCCAGTTTCATAGCGACTTCCACAGCTTTCTCCTGCGACTCAAAGGTTTGGTGACTCATTCACATGCGCAGATGAGGTAATAACATAGTGATGAACCATTCCATATGTTGTCTATCGTCATACTCGAATCCTCCTTCCCTGATTTCTCTCTTCAATTGCTGATCAGCCTCCCACACTGACTCATACGCACCTTGTTTTAAGTCCTTTACTTCTGCTACCAGCTGAGAGTAAGATTTTGGCTTTCGGAACTGTTTCTTCAGAGCATTTTTGATATCTTGAATAGATGCAATTCCATTCTGGGTAATGTATCTCATATACTAATCCAGTGCCCTATCCTCGAATGCCAGGGAAAACTGCGCCCTCTTCACTGTATCGGTTGCCACATTCTGCGTAGCCTAGATGGAGCCTGCAAAAAACCAAAATCGGTCCATATCTTCATCCCCTACCCCCTTGAAGGTAGGTAGTCTCAGGTGCGTATCCATATCGTTGTTTAGCGGGGTCGGTGGTATGGGCGAGTTCTTACCTTTGTGCGACCTGGGTGGCGGTGTAGCCGGGGGTTCCTACGCAACTGGTTCTTGCAACAGATTATAGGTGGATCTCCCCCCATCAAGGTTGGTCCAATAGTATTTACCACTACACGTCGCGCTCTCGTCTAGATCCGAGGTCATTCAGTCGATATGACTACACAGAATGCTCTTTTCACACAGTAATATCTTAATCGGTAATGGCAATGTCCTCAGAAATTTTCCCTGGAACCCTTTAAAGAATCTTCATTCAACCTCAGAGTATGAGAAAAACTGATCAATGGCAAATTCCATCACAAATCCTCCTAGAACACTGTCCACCCAGTGATCTACTGTGCATGTGATAGTATTATCAATCCTTTCTAGCTGTTGGATCAGCTCTGGGGTCCACTGAGTGATTCGTTCATCCTTCCAACACTTCTGGAATTCTACATGTCTGGCCAGCCACTCTTGAAGCTCGATCGCAAAAGTCACAAAGAATATTATGTAGCTCTCTGTAAGAATGTACCTATTTTTCCACCTTTTCACCGTAAACTTTTCACTGTGATTCTCTTTTACCACGAATTCCTGGATCTACCTTTCGAGTCAGTCTTCGATTTCCTTTCTTTTAGGCTTCCAGTATTCTCTTGTCATTACCGAATTACTTTCTCAAAATTCTCAAGGTCCCGTCAACGGAACCATTTTTTGGCTCGAGGGGTCCTGACCCAGGTTCGGAGCTCAAGGTTTTCCAAAAAACCCCAATACTGCTGGCCCTTTTGGAAATTACCTACTTGAGCAAGTCAAAGCCTCACCCGAAGTAGTATGGGTGGGTGCTGGAACCAAGTTTCCGCACCCTGAGAAAGGATAGGTAAGGAAAGAAGAGCTATGTTTGGCCCTCTGATACCCAGATCACCTTGTTATTCGCAGGGCCAAGTGGGTCTCTATTCGCATCCACGTGTGCTAGATCTATAATTATATGCTTTTATGACAGTAGCACAATATTGCATAAACAGAACAGAACAGATCTAGATATAGAAACACACTTCCATAGATCTTCGCAGCTTAAATATAGAGAACACACAATGCAGTAATTACCAATGATTCACACAAACATTACTCACAGATTCAGTTTTCTATCAACCTTTCTTATTTATCAATTCATCAATTCCTTTTTACAATTCCCTTCCTAGCCTGCTCACACAGCAGTAGGGTCCGCACACAGCTGGACTTGGAGCTCCACGCACACAACCAACAGGAGTCCTTTCCCCAAAAACCCAAACAGATAACGTAAACCACAATTCGCCTCAATAGCTCTTCTTTTTTCTACCTTACAATACAAAATGTTCCTCTATTTATAATAATCTAGCCTAGACTTTCCTATGGTCTAGAAACCATGGTTTTTGGACCCCTGGTTTATCCTTTTACCCATTACAATGCTTTTAGGGCTTTGACCCACCCCAAAACCCCTGCACTAGATTAAATCTAATCAAAAGTATTCAAAATGGACCAATTTCACAGCTCGTAGGAGACCCTGGTCCAACACAAGTCATCCACGACATTTGAAGAAGGTGGAAAGGGATATTGAAAGTAATGGAAAAGAGGATTCCATAATCGATGTGGGTAAAGATAATTCCAATGATGATGTGTAGTTGAAAGAGGTGCCATTGAAATGGTTTGGTAAGAGATGGTTAGATTTATTATCTAATTAAGGCCTTGCATGTCTTTTGATGATTGATGCATTTATTTTCCAATTGAATGCATGTTGCATCTTTATGCCAGGAAGGTGTTTGTACGGGAGAAGAATCGTCAAGTTATTTTAAAAAGTGTGTGCATTACTTTTTTTTGACTTGAGTGTCAGTTGTTTGAAGAGGCATGTTTTGTCGACTTGTGTTTGGTCGATGGTTTGTACACTGAGATGTAAGAGTACATGGTGATGTTCACATGATGCGAAATCTATTGCTTTGAAGGAGCAAAAGGATATTTCATCAAGCTATGTTTCTTGCATGATGTGTTTTTGAGATTGATGGTGTTTGTGACAAGATGTCGCAGGATTTTGGGAAGGTCCACTCGTGAGTGAGAGGCTCGTGATTAGCCTTCATTCCCAAATCATGGCCTAAGCAGCCATTAGGGGAATTTTGAGGTCTAAAATGAGCATCCTAAGAAAAATATACAACCAAAATAAAATTTGTAAGAACCAATAGGATTCAAGATGATTATGTCAACCATGGGGGACAATTCAGCATTTTTTAAGTAAAAGGGTAAAAAGATTAAAAAATAATAAAATAATAAAACTATTTTTTCAACTCGTATTTTCAACTTGTCTCCCAAATGTTTTACTCTAATTTCGAGAGGGAGTACTCATTGGATGCAAAATTTAATTAATCATCCTAGGAGTACCCATGTTGCATACTTTTGATGGACCCTGCTACACAAAAAATGATAAATACATAAAAAACGTGATTGCAATCACGTTTTTCAAGTATTTCTCATATTTCATGGAGTGATCCATAAAAAGTATTCAACACAGGTACTCCTTGGATGAGGAATTAAATTTTGCATCTAATGGGTACTTCTGCTCCAAATTTGAGTAAAAAATTCGGAAGATAAATTGAAAATACGAGTTGAAAAAGTAGTTTTTTCTTTTTTTCCCTCCAAAATTTAATGATGTAATCAAATATTATTTTATTATTTCCACTATTATTTTATAATTTCCTTAGGAGGCCCATTTATACCTCAAAATTATCCTAATGATGTCAACACTGGAGGATGATGGGAAAGAGGGACAAGATGCCAAAAATATTGCAGCAAAAGCAATATCCATTGTAGACCATTTGATGTGTTGATGCCAAGAATCAAAGGAGTTGGCGAATGCATTCTTCCAGATGTGGAATTTGGAACCGTGGGGGTAAAAAGAATGGTCATTTCTTTTCTTATGATTATTGATGTTTGAACTCATTGTTTTAGTTCACTGAGATGGGCTTAACTTGGGAAAGTGGTTTCCAAGGAGAATCTTGCATCGAATGCATGTTTGTGCAAAGGAGGAACAAGATTATCAGTGGGAAGGCCATCAGTTAGGTTTCCAAGAACTGAGGGATCACTTTGGTACAACAAAGTGTTTTATTAGTCAGCAACCAACCAACAAGTGTTGGATTGGGTCAGCAGAAAAAGGAGGACATTTTTTGAAGCGCTAAGCCATTTTCAAGGCAAGGCATATCAGTGAACCCAAGTGGTTGTCATGGAGATTTTTCCAGGTAGAATCAAGTTGATCGAACTTGGGAAAGAGATGAGTGTTTAGCTGTCATGAGATAACCAGCTTTTGTGGGTCCAAAAGCCTGTCAATGGGAAGAGGTGATCAGAATTTGGAATGGGGGAAAAAATGTGTCAAACATTCAAAGTGCTCAGAATCACACCAAACTAGAACATCTCGATCGGGACCATCGCCAGGAATCTAGCCTAATTATTTTCACTCAAAACAAAGTATGTATGAGGAAGTTAGAGCCTGTTGATTGTCATGTCAACATGCGATTAAAAAAAAATGGTCAAACAGGGTCAAAGGTAAAAAAATTGGGGTTTCCTCCATTTCACCCAATGGTGGGATGACAAGTGTTGGACTATCAGTGGCTCGAATTTCTGGGCACATGTCAATTTTTAGTGGTTTTTAATAAGCCAATAGGAAGAGGACATGTGGCAAGCCTAGAGGCCACCACGTGCCCCCCCTCCAAGGAAGAAATTTGGCAACATATCCAAAGTCCAAATTTAAATTATATTTCAAAGGTCGGATTTAATGTTTGGTGGAACAAAATTTTTGGGCGGAGGTCAAGGTCGAACCCACGACCTCCCCAACACAACCCACAAGCTTTACCACATGGTCTATGCATTAGATCTTATATTACAAAGGCCGCAACATGTATTTAAGTTTTAAAATGGATTTCGGTGGAGTTTAAAGGGGCTAGCCCACAGTTTCCATCGGACCATGGCCTATAACCAGGAGCGGAGCGCTCCATGTTAATGCGAAGATTAGAGTTAATACACATTATTAAACCTTCATTAAATGTAATTTGCGCTAATCAAATGTTTATATGTGTAGTTTTTTAATTGCGCTTAATGCGCTAAGCATCCATTTAATGCACATTTAACAGTGAATTAACTCTAGTTTAGTTTGGTGGGTTCCGCTATTTTCGGTGCCACTTCCAAATTTGGTGGCCTTAACTGGAGTTTCTCCAGTTTTAGTGGAGATTCCTAGGGAAATATTGAGAAAGCCATAACTTTGGCATATTTCGACCAATTTTGGCTCAAGAATTCATTCCTAGATGATTTGGATGTTCTAAGCATGATGGTGTAGGTTGTAGAGCTTTTGGAGCACTTCTGTAAGTGTTTTTTCCACTTTTAATATTAAAGAAGCCAATGGCCACTGGGAGAGAAGGTCATGCCTACATCAGCTGGAGACCATTTCAGAGATTGAATAGTCTATTTTTGAGGATTTTGGGTCTTCTGAAGCCAATGGAGCAGGTTTCAAGGCCATTGGAGTACTGTAGGTGCATTGAATCAAACATTTGACCATTAATCCCAAGAGGTCCTAGCCAGTTGAAGTAGGTCCATGGAGATGTAGCCCAAGGGGGGTGAACTCCATTATCAACTATTGTGTAATGTGTTTGTTGTGTGTTATTTCTATGCATTTTATTTGTTGTGCATGAGTTTTTAACAGCTAATTAATTCATAAATTTCTCATAAAAAACTCTAAAACTTGACACATAAACCACTTCACAAATGGCTAATTTGAGGCGATCCTAAACACATTATTTTTATATTGATGAGAGAACTAGCACAACAGAACTAGTTTGCACATATTTAGAGCAAGTTCATTAATAATACACTCATTCACTATCAATCCAAAATTAGATAAAATTTTATTATTAAATTAATATAAAAATTATATTTTACATTATTTTAAATATCTTACATAAAGTTTTCTTCACAAATTCATATATATATATATATATCCTTTGCCAATAAGGATTTACTCTTCCTTTTATTTAAACATACAAACCAACTTCAATTAAAAAAATCACTATAAAATATCATTATCAAAATAATAAACTAATTATTAAATAAAACAATTTTAATTTAATATTTTTTATTTTTTATTTATAAAATTAATATAAATTACACTTTACTTATCATTTTCCAAAAATATATTAATTATTTCATTCCGGAACATTATTCAACTTAAAGCAATATCCCTTGAATTTCTAAATGAAAATATTTAATATATATTGTAATTTTTTAAATTAACTATGCCGTAAGACATTCTTATTTGAAAACAACTTTCCTAGCTGCATATGTGTCCATGTCTAAACCATTGGATCAAATGTTAGATGATTGAAATGTTTTAGGCCATTAGATCCACAAGTAAATAGTTTTATATATTTTTTTATAATGTTAGTTTCTTCTTTTCTTTTCTTTTTAATAAGTTAGATTGATTTTAGGTGTATAATAGAAATGTTGCAATGTCATGTTTAACATTTTGATTATGTCAAATTACACAAAAATAAAAATAAAAGTAAATTAAACAGAAAGATTGACATATTGTAATGAACATTTAAACTAGGCCAAAATACAATAAAATAATAAAATAAAATAATAATAAACTATAAAAACAACCCATGGTATTGACCTTATTTGAAAACAACTTCCCTAGCTACCAATGTGTCCATGTCTGAGCCATTAGATAAAATGTTAGACGATTGAAATGTTTTAGGCTATTAGATCCATGGTATTGACCCATGGTATTCATGTGGAATATAGTTTATTAATTTATTTCACTTGTAAAGTTTGTAACTACATTCATACTCTTTCTGATTATTTTTGTTAATGAACATCAAATTTCTTCTGCTAAAAGAAATATATATACATATCTTTAATTACCTAATTTTAGCTAAAAAAATATTACATGTTTTTTACTTTATAATCATAAACAAATTTCATATTAGATGATGTCAAACTTACTGAACTTTTTATTATGAAATTTTAAACAAAGTTTTTCACTCCATAATTTTAGTTTTTATATTTTTTTTTTTATTTTTTAGTTCAAACAAAACTTACAAAAGAAAAAACTCACTTAGTCCTTACTGTAAATTATAGTTTTACAAAATTGGCACTATGTGATTAACAATAGAGTAAGTTGACATAACCCTAAGGGGTTCTTTTACAATTTTTATCATAACCTTTCCCTTCATCCAATATATATTGTAGAGTCTTCTAAAGAGAGAGTGTATTATAGTTTATAACCTCATCCACAATCAAATAAAATGGCTAGGAATTTCACAAAGTATTAGTTTGTAACCAAATCCACAATCAGATAAAATGGCCACTGATGTCACAAGTTATCATTCACACAGTGATCTATTCACTTTCTCAGTTGAAATGGATCCTATTAGATGCATGGTGGCCAGATACACTAAAAATTCAAAATAGCTATCTTTTATGACATCTATATTCTCTCCAAACCATCCAAATTTCCCATCTTATACAACAATTTCTAACAATAACCGCTCAATTTACTCCCCATTTTTTTAGCAATCTTTCAATTTGGCATTGAATTCTTTATTAAAAAAGTTGTTTTACTTAGTAGGGAGTACAATAATTTTTTAATCAAATAATAGGAGAAAACATATGTTCTTGCTTGAGCAATATTTCAATTTGACATTCAATTCTTTATTAATAAAGTTGTTTTACTTAATAGGGAGTACAATAATTTTGTAATCAAATAATAGGAGAAAACATATTCACAATATAAATTATTTGAATAAATAGATGTGTGTAAAATATTTTAAAAGAAGCTAGATTTGTAATTATAAAATATAAAAATATAACTTAAAATTGTGAAATTACTTTGTATTTTTTGTTTCTTATATATAGAGAGAAATAATAAATCAAGTTTGGAGTTAAGAAAATAAACCATAACATAAAGAACAATATCTGCTTCCAAAAATGTCTCCATATTAAAATGACATTCACTTTCTTGTATACCAAGACTATTGTTATTCATATACGATATACAATTTCTCACAAGCACGAAATTAGCGCTCTGATATGTAGAACTTGTGATGCAGGAGCATACAACTAGGGAGGCAAATAGTCAGCAGGTTTTCCTGTATTTTGGTGATGTGTTGTTTTAACAGGTCTTTGAACCTGTCCAGGTTTAATTTGTTTGATCTTGAGTTAGTGGATTAGTTATCAGTAGGGGTTTGTTTTAGTATAACCAACTTTTTATTTTTAATTTTTATTAAGAAACTGTAGTAGGGTTACTAGGATGCTTTAAATTTCGTTAGTGATAAAACGAAAATAGAAATAATATGTAAAGTGTAATGTGTAACTGACAGTGGGGCAGTGACCAACTGGTAACGAATTTTCCCTCCACAGGGCTACAAAAAGAAGAGTAGGGTCACTTTACAGGAGTTCTGCAAACCTATCATAAGAAGAAGAGAAATAAAACAAGTAGCAAATTGTTCAGCAAATCATTTGTGTTGGTTGTTGATTAACAATTTTGTTGTTTACAGACTATCGTGCATAGCATTGACAATTTATTAAAATAGAACCACAGTAACCAGCCATTAAATTCTTTCATTTCTTTTCCCTCATACAAAGTGTACAGTTTTGGTAGTACAGGAAGACAGCGCTACGAGTTATTTACACAATACAGAGATCGAGGAAGGAATCGGCCAAACCACACCAACGAGAAGACGCGGAAACAGAAAATCAAATAGGAATTAAACATAGGTAGTCAATTCAACCTACAGGTAACAGTTATTACGCCATTATATTTCTTGAGAAAATTGAAAACGAAAATTGAAGTTTTCTTTCCAAATATATTAACTAGTCACATTAAGAGTCTGGAACTTACAGTTCCACTGATTACATCACAAAAACGAAATTCTTTGGAACAAGAAATTACAGTTAGGGTTTGACCCAAAACCCTTAGGGTTACAGAAACTGAGTTTGTAACAGCCATAAGTTACAGGAGGGGTTCCTCGAAACCCAGAAGAGTAAACCTGTACAAAATTTGACTAGGTCGAAATAAGGGGAAACATAGCCGGATGATACATAGAAAACCTACAGGTTGCTACAGCCAAGACGCTCAGAAAACATTGGAACGAGACTGCCTGTAAGACCTAAATAAATTACAGTATAAAAAGGAGGGCTGAAACGTAGTTGGATGCTACCCGTGGGAAAAGGAGAAACGAGAGTAACCAAGACCGAGAACTGGATCACGAGACAGCTGCATTACCTGCACAGAACCAAGAAATGGCGTTAACCCAGATTGCCATTGTGACCCATTCGGAATAATTGAAGGATTGAGGTAGGAATCAACAGCCTTACCTTGCGGAAAAAAAAGAACGTGGTGATTCTTGGCTGAATGAATAACTATTACCAGAAAGACGACCAGACCTACTCACGAGGAGCCCAAAGGTTAGATTGCGAAGGAGGAGAATGTGAAAATAAATCATGGAGGGCTGACTTACCAGTTAGAGCGCCTGACGAAGCTGAGTGAATCCGTGAGACATCACAGCTGAAACCACCTGTAGACAGACGAAGAGTGAAATAAATAGTTGCAGAAGTTAAGCACAGAAAAATGAAACAACGGAAATAGTGGGAATAAACAAGTTACAGTGGAAGAGACTGGTCGTGCCGAGGAAACTGAACAATTTACCATTGTTTACACAAATTCCAGTTCGTCGTTGAACATCAGTTACAGGGAGGGTCGAAGTTCACAGACCAAAAGTGCACAGAAAACCCAAAGGCGGAACCCTCACACAGAGACATGGGATAGAATACAAGTGACCGCCAAAATGGAATGATCCCAAACAATAGGTGAGGAAACCAAGTGGCACGACGACCGAACCGAAAACATTTACTGTAGAATTAAATGCAAATCAACATGGCACCAACATAAATCTGACGGAGGTCGGGAACCCAAGGTTTAACATTGTTTATTTATCCATAGTATGATGTGTACAAACTCACGGTTTTATTAGAATGCCACGTAATAACACGTTGGCATTTGTACAAACACATTTTATATGTTATAACAGTGAATTTGGGGTGTGGGCTGGTGCTTACCCATCGAGTGGTATCGGAGCAAGTTTGAGGTCACGAGAATATGGAAGTTGGCAGACGAGGAAGAGGAAGAGGAAGAGCAGTCCGAAGAGTAGCAGAAGAGGGACTACAAGAAGAGATTCGAATTTTGAATCAAAGATTGGCAGCAGTAGAAGCTGGGGGGAGGGTAGACCCAGCGGATGACAGTGATGAAGATGTTGTAGAACCAGCAGATGAATTCGAAGGGGTGACACCTGAACTTAGATTGTTGAAATCAGTTTTGTTGTCCAGTCATAAGCCAAAACATGAACTTTCCACTTATGACGGAAGTTTGTCGGCAGATGTGTTATTGGATTGGATGAGTGAAGTAAACAAATATTTTAAGTTTGAGGAAACCAGTGAGGACAAGCAGGTGAAGTTCGCTGCCACCAAATTGAAAGGACATGCGTCCTTGTGGTGGGACAACGTTCAGGCAGAAAGGAAAAGGCTATATAAACAGCCTATAAAGAAGTGGACCAGAATGGAGGCAAAACTGAAAGAGAAGTTTCTGCCTAAAGATTATCAAATTATGCTGTACAGGAAAGTACAGAACTTGAGGCAAAGGGGGATGACGGTCAAGGAATATACAGAAGAATTTTATAAGTTGAATTTTAGGGCAGGGTATATGGAAGATACCGTAGAAAAAACAGCAAGGTTCATGAATGGGCTGAGAGGGGAGATACTGGATGAAATCGGTATTCTCTCACCCAGAACTTTAGATGAAGCATACCAGTTTTCCTTGAAGGCAGAGGAGAAAATAAACAGGAAGCAGAATGCCAGAAGAGGAGGTGGATCTGGTAGAGGAAAGGGGAAGGCCTTTGGCAGAGGCAGAGGTATAGGTTCCAATGAAGAAGGTAGTAGTTCCAAAACTACAGGGACAGCAGAGAAGGACAACAACACTAGAGGAGGACGACCAAACCAGCGAGGGAGAGGTAATGGTCGGGGCAGAGGAACTGTCCAGTGCTATAGGTGCCACAAGTGGGGGCACAAATCGTATGAATGTCCTGAAGGTGAACCAGCATGTGGGAGAGGAGCTTATGTTGCCCAGCCTGAGGAAGCGGAAGCACCACCTCAGGAAGTGGAAAATGCACCAGAGACAGGGGAAGCCTTGGTGCTGAACAAGGTGTTGATAAAACCAGCAAAGGAGATTATGGAATCAGATCAAAGAAAGGCTTTGTTCCGGACAGTTTGCAAATCACAGGGAAAGTGCTGCAAACTGATCATTGACAGCGGAAGTATTGATAATTTGGTGGCCACGGAAATGGTGGAGAAGTTGGGACTGAAAAAGCTGAAACATCCCACTCCCTACAAAGTGTCATGGCTGTAGAAAGGTCATCAACTGTTAGTTGATGAACAGTGCGAGGTGGAGTTCCAGATAGGCAGATATAAGGACAAAATTATCTGCGATGTTATGCCAATGGATGTCTGTCATATACTGTTAGGAAGGCCCTGGCAGTTTGACAGAAAAGTAGTTCATGACGGAAAAACGAACTGCTATAAGTTTGTCAAAGATGGGATCAAGCACACGCTTGTACCCATCAAAGAGGAAGGTACAGAAGAAGCTAGTGGAGTAAAAGCGCTGCTGATGGGTGGAAAAAAGTTTTTGAAACAGATCGAAAATAATCATGTGAATTTTGCTGTTGTGAGAAGGCACAGAACAGTGGTACTGCACACAACGATTTCAGATTTACCTGAGGAGATTCAAGACATGTTGCAAGATTTTGGAGATATCATAGTGGACGATCTTCCAGATGAACTGCCCCCCGAGAGAGGTATCAGCCACTGTATTGATTTTATACCAGGAGCTAGCTTACCAAATAAGGCAGCTTATCGTATGAGCCCGAAAGATCATGAAGAAATTCGGAAACAGGTGCAGGAATTTCTTGATAAAGGGCTGATCAGAGAGAATATGAGTCCCTGTGCGGTTCCGACAGTATTAGCTCCTAAGAAAGGTGGCGAATGGCGAATGTGTACAGATTTGAGAGCTATTAACAAGATTACGATTCGATATAGGTTTCCACTACCGAGAATGGATGACATGATGGACTGTTTGAGTGGGGCAGCATATTTTTCGAAGATTGATTTGAAGAGTGGCTACCACCAGATCTGAATTCGAGAAGGGGATGAATGGAAGACAGCTTTCAAGACGAATCAAGGGCTGTATGAATGGCTGGTGATGCCATTTGGGCTAAGCAACGCCCCCAGTACTTTTATGCGTCTAATGAATGAAGTATTGAAGGAGTTCATTGGAAAATTTGTGATTGTGTATTTGGATGATATTTTAATTTTCAGCAAAACGAAGGAAGAACACTTCCGACATGTTCGAAGTGTATTGAGAAGCTTGCAGCAGAACAAACTGCTGATAAATTTGAAAAAATGTACTTTTTTTTAAAAAGAATTATTTTATATGGGTTTTGTGATTGCAGAAAATGAATTGAAGATGGATCCGGAAAATATTGCAGCAATAGTTAACTTGCCATCCCCAAAGAATTTATTCGAGGTTCGAAGCTTTCATGGTTTAGCAAGCTTTTATAGGAAGTTTATCAGAACTTTTAGCGGGATCTGTGCACCCATGTTGGACACAATCAAGAAGGCAAATCAGCCTTTTTGCTGGACTGAAGCAGCAGAAAAAAAATTTCACGACTCTGAAGAAAAAGATCACTGAGAGGCCGATCTTGAGGTTGCCAGATTTCAACAAACTTTTTCAAGTTCGTTGTGATGCCAGTGGTACAGCCATTGGGGCAATTCTTAGCCAGGAGGATAGACCGGTTGCTTATTTCAGTGAGAAATTAAACGACAAAAGACAGAAGTATTCGTCTTACGACAAAGAATTTTATGCTGTCATTCAAGCCTTGAAGCACTGGAGGCACTATTTGTTAGGTAATGAGTTTGTGTTATTTTCTGACAATTCTGCTTTACAGTATGTTATGCAGCAGCACAAGTTGAATCACAAGCATGCATATTGGGTGGAATATCTGCAAAGCTTTACATTTGTATTGAAGCATATCAGCGGGCAATCCAACAAGGTGGCAGACGCATTAAGCAGAAGAGTTTTGCTCTTGCAGGAGAGTACGGTGCAGGTGCTGGGTTTTGAGCACTTGAGGGATCTATATCAGACAGATATAGATTTTAAGGAGGCACATGAGGCATGTTAGAACCCTTTACTGCGGAATAACAGTTCGTGGTTGGACTAAAATCTGCAAGAAGGATTGTTATTTAGGGGAGGACAGTTGTGTATTCCCGATTGTTCAATGCGGGAGAACATTATTTGGGAGAAGCATAGCGGAGGTCTAGCCGGACATTTCGGTATAGACAAGACATTATCCCAGATAGAGCATTTCTATTATTGGCCAAATTTGCGGCGAGATGTGCAGAGGTATGTAAGCAGGTGAAAAATGTGTCAGTTGGCAAAAGGTCACAGCCAGAATGCAGGACTCTATACGCCATTGCCCATACCGAGTAGGCCATGGGACTCAGTCAGTTTGGACTTTGTTCTGGGTTTGCCTAGAACACAGCGAGGATTTGATTTAGTGATGGTAGTGGTGGATAGATTCTCAAAGATGGCGCATTTTATACCCTGTCGGAAAACCAGTGATGCTACTCACGTAGCCCACTTGTTCTTCACAGAAATTGTTCGACTGCATGGCTTGCCGAGGTCCATTATTTCAGATCGGGATGTGCGGTTCACAGGACACTTCTGGCGTACCCTGTGGAAAAACCTAGACACCCAGTTAAATTTCAGCTCCGCTTATCACCCACAGACCGATGGGAAAATAGAGGTGGTAAATAGGAGTTTGGGGAACCTGCTACGAAGCTTAATCGGAGAAAATTCACGGATGTGGGATCGTGTACTTGCCCAAGCGGAATTTGCGTACAACGATTCTCCAAATCGCAGTATGGGATACAGTCCTTTTTAGGTTCTGTACGGCATGCATCCTCGCGGAGTGCATGAACTGCGGGATTTGGGAAAGCTCGAGAAAAGAAGCGCAGATGGAGAAGATTTCACTCAAGCAATGAGTGATCTGCATGAGCAGGTGAAATTGAAGTTAATAGACAGCAGTCAAAGATACAAACAGCAGGGAGATTTGAAAAGGAGAGAAGTTCAATTCAATGTTGGGGACGAAGTACTTGCTCACTTGCGCAAGGAACGGTTTCCGAAAGGGCAGTATAACAAATTAAAGTTTAAAAAGATTGGCCCCTGCAAAATTCTTCGCAAGTTTTCTGCCAATGCCTACGAAATACAGCTGCCACCCGGAATAGGCATTTTGCCCATTTTTAATGTGGCAGATTTGTTCCCTTACACTGCCAGTCCCGAAGACAAAGAGGCAACAAGGCCAGAACGGAACACCCCAGTTGAAGAGGATTTTTGGTTAAAACAGATACCTGCAGCGCAGCCCCTTGAGATCGAGGGTATCCTCGACACACAAGTAGCCAAACGAACACGCAGAAAGGACTATTTATAGTACCTGGTCAAGTGGAAGAACCGTCCTATTGAGGACAGTTCCTGGCTTGACGCAGCACAGATTCAGAAAACTGGCTATTCAGTGGATGACCTCATGGAGCGGAGCCATGACTTTTTGCTACCCCGGGAGCCTGATGCAGGAGCATCCGACTAGGGAGGCAAACAGTCAGCAGGTTTTCCTATCTTTTGCTGATGTGTTGTTTTAACAGGTCTTTGAACCTGTCCAGGTTTGATTTGTCTGATCTTGAGTTAGTGGATTAGTTATCAGTAGGGGTTTGTTTTAGTATAACCAATTTTTTATTTTTAATTTTTATTAAGAAACTGTAGTAGGGCTACTAGGCTGCTTTAAATTTCGTTAGTGATAAAACGAAAATAGAAATAATATGTAAAGTGTAATGTGTAACTAACAGTGGGGTAGTTACCAACTGGTAATGAATTTGCCCTCCACTGGGCTACAAAAAGAAGAGTAGGGTCACTTTACAGGAGTTCTGCAAACCTGTCATAAGAAGAAGAGAAATAAAACAAGTAGAAAATTGTTCAGCAAATCATCTGTGTTGGTTGTTGATTAACAATTTTGTTGTTTACAGACTATCGTGCATATCATTGAAAATTTATTAAAACAGAACCACAGTAACCAGCCATTAAATTCTTTCATTTCTTTTCCCTCATACAAAGTGTACAGTTTTGGTAGTACAGGAAGAAAGTGCTACGAGTTATTTACACAATACAGAGATCGAGGAAGGAATCGGCCAAACAACGCGAACGAGAAGACGTGGAAACAGAAATGCAAATAGGAATTAAACACAGGAAGTCAATTCAACCTACAGGTAACAGTTATTACGCCATTATATTTCTGGAGCAAAATGAAAACGAAAATTGATGTTTTCTTTCCAAATATATTAACTAGTCACATTAAGAGTCCGGAACTTACAGTTCCATTGATTGCATCACAAAAACGAAATTCTTCGGAACAAGAAATTACAGTTAGGGTTTGACCCAAAACCCTTAGGGTTACAGAAACTGACTTTGCAAAAGCCATAAGTTACAGGCAAGGTTCCTCAAAACCCAGAAGAGTAAACCTGTACAAAATTTGACTAGGTCGAAATAAGGGGAAACATAGCCGGATGATACATAGAAAACCTACAGGTTGCTACAGCCAAGACGCTCAGAAAACATTGGAACGAGACTGCCTGTAAGACCTAAATAAATTACAATATAAAAAGGAGGGTTGAAACGTAGTTGGATGCTACCCGTGGGAAAAGGAGAAACGAGAGTAACCAAGACCGAGAACTGGATCACGAGATAGCTGCATTACCTGCACAGAACCAAGAAATGGCGTTAACCCAGAATGCCATTGTGACCCATTCGGAATAATCAAAGGATTGAGGTAGGAATCGACAGCCTTACCTTGCGGAAAAGAAAGAACGTGGTGATTCTTGGCTGAACGAATAACTATTACCAGAAAGACGACCAGACCTGCTCACGAGGAGCCCAAAGGTTAGATTGCGAAGGAGGAGAATGTGAAAACAAATCATGGAGGGTCGACTTACCAGTTCGAGCGCCTGATGAAGCCGAGTGAATCCGTGAGACATCACAGCTGAAACGACCTGTAGACAGATGAAGAGTGAAATAAATAGTTGCAGAAGTTAAGCACAGAAAAACGAAACAACGGAAATAGTGGGAATAAGCAAGTTACAGTGGAAGAGACTGGTCGTGCCGAGGAAACTGAACAGTTTACCATTGTTTACACAAATTCCAGTTCGCCGTTGAACATCAGTTACAGGGAGGGTCGAAGTTCACAGACCAAAAGTGCACAGAAAACCCAAAGGCAGAACCCTCACGCAGAGACACGGGATAGAATACAAGTGACCGCCAAAATGGAATGATCCCGAGCAATAGGCGAGGAAACCAAGTGGCACGATGACTGAACCGAAAACATTTACTGCAGAATTAAATGCGAATCAACATGGCACCAGCATAAATCTTACGGATGTCGGGAACCCGAAGTTTAACATTGTTTATTTATCCATAGTATGATGTGTACCAACTCACGGTTTTATTAGAATGCCACGTAATAACATGTTGGCATTTGTACAAACACATTTTATATGTTATAACAGTGAATTTGGGGTGTGGGCTGGCGCTTACCCATCAACTTGGAGTAAACTATATTTCTGTTAATAAAAATTCTCTTTATTTACATCTATGCTAGATAGATTGTACTTGAATGTATTTAAAATATCTTATTTGAGTTACATGCTCATTTCATGCTGTTTCAGAGGATTATTAATCACCAAAGGATTTTCACCCCCAATTTCCTATTTCAATATCTATAACAAATTTTTTATATATGTGAACATATTATGTTGGTTTATATATATGTTTTCACCCCACAACTACCTATTTCAGTATCTATAACAAATTTTTCCAGTTGATAACTCTTATCATCAATATCTTTGAAACCTCCATGGCCTTCTTCCATGAAAGCAAAAATTCCCTTTCAATCCTTCACAATGGCTCTTTATCTACAACAACTTATTTCTTCTATGCTACTCTTTCCTATGATATTCCCTTACGGCATTTCTTTTGCAACATGTGGTGCAATTACTAGTGTATTATAAAATTCATTTTTCTTGGCGTACAAGAAAGTCTATTTAATATTGTAACTAGACATTAATATTTTAATTCATTGTGATTTGATTATAAGAGATCTGACTGGACAACACAGACAATTTACTGCACACGAGTGATGAAATTTCGAAAGAGACTCTCCTTTAAACGACGCCTTTGGCTGATTGAGCCATAGTTTAAAAAACCCAAAGAATAACTCAAAATTTTGGTAAATTTATATAAAGATTTTTGAAAATATAAATTGCAGTAGTTAAATTTCAGTAGTATTTTTGGTGCCATAAATTTTTTTGATGATATTGAATCTATTTTCATCATTTAAAAAAAATGTAATTTAAACACTCTAACTACTTAATTTTTTTGAATTTTTATTTACCAAATTCCAATAAAAAACTGTAGTCAAAACTATTCTATTACATCAATAAACAACTCCAAAAAATTATATATCTGCAACCGTAAGCAATATCATCAACATATTGTAATGACGTCTCATGAAACGCGTTGCCATCACGGGAACTGGTTAAACGTGTAAGTTACTGTTATTTCTCGTCAAAAGTCATTGACGGTAAAAGACGGAAATAAGTTCACGCTTGATTGTCTAAGTGAGTATTCACAATGTTAAGCCTCAAGTGCGTGGGTGTAGATTATTTGGGAAACGGGTATTTTTAATTAGTGAGTTGTTTTAAATGTGATTTTTTTTTTTATTAGAATATGGCAGTAAAATTTTAGACGAAATTTTAAATTTTGTTATTTAAATTGGTTTTTTTATTATATATAAATTTAGTAATTTGAAAAATTTTAGAGTACTTTGATTGTGCAGATTTTTACAAAAAAAAATTCAAAAAATAAAAATAACAAAATTATTGGTTAAAATCTCTTATTAGCTTTGTATGTTCTCTTAATTAGAAACACTAAATGTATATCCTAAATAGAAAGATGTAAGCCAAAATCACAAAGCAAAAGAAATCATGATGGATCAAACTTCACTAGTTAATTTTAAATTATTATTTGGGAAGTAATTATATAGAGGAACTTTTCTTAAGTTATGTATTATTAGTAGTTTTTTTTTGTTAGATAAATATGTAATATGTATGAAAAATACAATTGGTCAAGAATAATTAATGGAGTTGTTTTTAGTGTTTTTTTGGTGTTTGAATTGCACTTCGATTGTGTAAAGGTTATTCATCAAATTCTTGATTTCAATAAATTTTTGCCATATAATAGAGAAATTAAATCCACAAGAAAATTTTCAAAAAATCTAACTAAAAACAATTAAATAATTAAATTTATTTATATTATTATAATATACTAAAAATTTAAAATAACTCTACTATGAATTTCGATCCTATTTCAATATAAAATGGTTTTCAAATCTTATCATAATATTTATAAAATAACAAGCTAATGAAAATTTATAAATCAATATTAAATTTATATTGATGAAGTCCTTAAAATCAAACAAACTTTAAATAAAATTTTTATAATATATATATATATATATATATATATATATATATATATATATATATCATTTTTAATTTATTATATCCAATAATATAATAATACCCAACTTTATCCCTTAAAATACACACAACCATCATCCTATTATATCGAACCCCATCGATTATTTTTAAATTGAAAATGCAGCTTCCCTACTTATGCGTGCTGTCTTTTCTTACGCGTACGCGCCAAAACGAGCAAGGAAAACCACGTTATTCTTTTTATTTATATTTTTGAATAATATAAAACTATTGTATAGCTCATTATTAATTTTTTTCTTAAAGAGTTTTGAGAAGACTTTTTTTATGAAGGTTTTTTTTAATATATTTTATTATTTTATTATGTAGAGTTTGTATTTTTTTTAAATTTATTAAGATTATAATTTTATCAGGAACATAATAACTTCACATCAAAAATTTTCTATTCAAGACTCCGTAAACATTATGAACACTCTGCTACACAACCAAACAAATATATTTTATAAATTAGAGTAAAATTAACATTTTAAAAATAAAATATTATAAAAGATTTATAATTTTCCCCTGTATATCTCTGACGAATCTCGTCAGGTTAATGACGGGAACTCGTTCAATGTGTTCGAATGAGGGAATAAGTTACCGTTATTTCAAGTCAGACGTCGGCGGGCGTAAAAGAGCGCACATGCGACATTTTGGAGTTCCGTCATCTTATATAAGAAAACCCTGCGCATATCAAACATTACACGAAGCCTTTGCATTCGAATTGTGGTTGAATGCCAGTTAATGGCATTAATTGAATCTGGGATATTTTGTTAATATACAGAGGCAGAGAGCTGTAATTTTTTTTCTAAGATTATCACACACAACAGAGTGTTTTAGAAAAGCAGAGAGTGTTTTAGGAACAACAGAGTATACACAACAGTGTATGTTGTTTTAGAAAGACAGAGTAGTTTTTCTGTGTGAGACAGAGAACATTTTTGTTTGGCACTGTGTTTTGAAACAGTCCAGCAATTGTAATCCCTCTCTTGAGGAAGAATCTGTAACAAGTTTTTTTTTGAAATAGAAATTTTTTTTATGTGGAAACTCTGTCACTGTATGCAAATTTTATTTGTATTTCTCTATGTTAAGGAAGGCAGTTTTATTATTTTGGAATTCTGAAAATTCCAACATGGTATCGGAGCTAGTCCAGGCTATTTGAAGGTCAAATAAGCTGAAGGAAAGGATTTCTTTGTTGCAGCAGCTATCCAGCAGTGTGAAGACTCAGCCAAAAAGAATCCAAAGGTATGAGTTTGGGAAATATCCATCTCCCACAATTCAATGGAAAAAATTATGACTACTGGTCAATAACTATGAAAGCTTTATTTACCTCACAAGAGTTATGTGAATTAGTTGAGGATGGCTTTGAAGAGCCAGCAAATGAAGCAGAGTTTTTTGTTTTAACTCAGGCAGAAAGGGAGTCACTGAAGAACAATAAGAAGAAAGATGCCAAGGCTCTTTTCTTCTTGTATCAAGCAGTGCATGAGAGTGTGTTTCCAAGGATAGCAGTAGCCAAGAAATCCAGTTAAGCATGGGAAACTCTCAAGATAGCCTATCAAGGTATGGAAAGAGTGAATACAGCAAAACTTCAGTTGCTGAGGAGAGACTTTGAGACTCTCTGTATGAAAGAGTCAGATAACATTGACTCATTCTTCACTCATGTGATTGGAATGGTCACACAAATAGGATCTCATGGAGAGACTCTTGAAGATAAGAGGATTGTGGAAAAACTCTTGAGAAGTGTACCCTCAAGATTCGATGTGATTGTCACCACCATAGAGGAGACTAGGGATCTCACAAAGTTTTCAGTGGATGAACTACATGCATCACTGATGACCCATGAACAGAGATTGAGTAGGAGTGAAAACTCATCTCTTGAACATGTATGAACCCGGATACGGCCCCCGGAAGGAAAGGGCAAGCGGAGGAAACAAGGAAAAGGCGGGCTTAAAAACGGAGGTGGAAGAAACGGAGGTCGACAGAAGCCATGCTCAAGGAAGGGGCAGCAATCCAAATCAGCATCAAGGCCAAGGCAGCAGCCAGCAGAATGGTCAGCAGAATGCTCAAGGACAAAGGTATGATAAGTCCAATGTCCAATGTTACCATTGTAAGAAATATTGTCATTATGCTAATGAATGTAGAAAGAAGAAGCAGAATGATATGAGAAGTGAAACTAGTGAAAATTTCACAAAAGAAAATAGCAGCCAAAGTAATTTGTTTTTAGCTTGTAATATGGCTGAAGAAAAGAATGAAGATTTATGGTTTCTAGACTCCGGTTGTAGTAACCATATGACATGAAACTTAGCAATGTTTTCCATGTTAGATAATAGTGTGCAGTCACAAGTCACACTAGGAACTGATAGCAAAGTTTAAATACAGAAAAGATGTAAATGTTTTAGTTGGGTCGAAAGAAAACTACATACTTCAGGATGTTTATTATGTTCAGGGAATGAGTACTTAACCTCTTAAGTATTGGACAGCTTGTCCATAAGGGGTATAATGTTTTCTTTGATAATGATGTTTGTACCATCATGGATAAACCACCCAGCAAACAATGTATTGCTGAAGTGAAGATGACAAGGAATAGAATGTTCCCTCTCAGAATGAGAGCAGATCTGATGAATGGTGAAGACAAAGCAGCAGTTGCACAAGAGACTTTCCAAAGCGAACCAAAAGATGATAATTGGTTATGGCACTTGAGATTTGGACATCTCAACTTTGGAGGTCTTAATCTGTTGAACAGAAAAGGGATGGTAAGTGGTTTACCATTGATAGAGAAACCGGACAGCCTTTGTGAAGGTTGTATTCTTGGGAAACAACATAGAGAAAGTTTTCCTTCCGGGAAAAGCATAAGGGCAAAAGCACCCTTAGAGATTGTCCACTCAGATGTGTGTGGACCGATGCAAACTCCATCACTTGCGAACAGCCACTATATCTTAACATTATAGATGATTTTACGAGAAAAACTTGGGTTTACTTTTTGAAAAACAAAAGTGAAGTGTTTGAAAAATTTTGCAATTTAAAAGCACTTGTTGAGAATCAAAGTGGGCTGCATATCAAAGTCTTAAGGACTGATAGAGGAGGTGAGTATATATCTAAATATTTTCTACGTTTTTGTAGAGAAAATGGTATTCAAAAGCAGTTTACAACTAGATATACTCCGCAGCAAAATGGAGTAGCCGAAAGGAAGAACCGAACCATAATGGACATGGCGAGGAGTATGTTAAAGGAAAAGCATTTTCCTAATGATTATTGGGCTGAAGCTGTACATTGTGCAGCGTACATCTTGAATAGATGTCCTACAAAAGCAGTTATGAACAAAGTGCCGGAAGAGGCATGGAGTGGCACAAAGAAAAGTGTCACACACATGAAGGTTTTTGGATGTGTGGCTTATGCACACATTCCGGATCAGCTAAGAAAGAAGTTGGACAGCAAGGGGGAGAAGTGTATTTTCATTGGATACAGTGAGGAATCCAAGGCCTACAGGTTATATAACCCATCCAACAAGAAGTTTCTTGTGAGCAGAGATGTTCAGTTCATTGAAGAGGAAGCTTGGGATGGAAGCATAGAGAAAACGGTGAATGTTAAACACTGTTTATCTCATGATGAGAATGATGATGAGTTGGCTGAAATACATCCCCAAACAGCAACACCAACACCGCAAAGTACACCCTTGAGGAGAAATGAAAGTGCTTCTCCAAGCACACCACAAGGAGGAAATTCAAGTGCTTCTTCAAGTACTTGTACACCTACTGTAAGAGGTAAGAAATTTAGAAGTTTGAAAGAGATTTATGAACAAGATATAACAAATGAAGGTATCAATTCTTTGTTTGCTTTATATTGTCATGTTGATGATCCTGTTCATTTAGAAGAAGCTATCAAGGATAGGAAATGGATAGAAGCTATGGATGAGGAAATAAATGCCATAGAGAGGAACAAAACTTGGGATTTGGTTGAACTCCCAAAAGGTAAAGATGTCATTGGTGTTAAATGGGTCTACAAGACCAAGAAATGTCTTGAAGAAAAAATAAGGCTTTACGAGCAGACTTGTTGTCAAAAAGTTTATAGCGAGAAGCATGGCATGAATTGTGAGGAAACTTTCTCATAGGTTCACGAGAATGGAAGCGAGCGAGACGGTCTTATCATAGCCGACACAAAACAAGTGGAAAGTTTGCAAATGGGCGGTAAATCGACGTTTACAGGCAGAAGCAATTAATGAAGAGGTTACATTGAACAACCTCTCGGCTATGAGAAGAAAGGCCAAGAGCACAAAGTATGCAAGTTGAAAAGTTATTTATGGGTTGAAGCAAGCGCCAAGAGCGTGGTACAGTAGGATAGATTCATATCTATTGGAAAATGGTTTTGAAAAGTGTGAGGGAGAACCCACCCTCTACATCAAAGAAAAATATGGAAAAATATTGATTGTAGTTTTATATGTTGATGATGTTATTTTTACAAGTAATGATGATTGCCTTATTGAGAATTTTAAAACAGTCATGAAGGAAGAATTTGAAATGACTGACATGGGTTTGCTGAAATACTTCTTGGGAATAGAAGTAGAACAAGATGAAAGTGGGATTTTTATCTCACAGGCAAAGTATGTTAATGAGGTGCTTGAAAGATTTAACATGCAGGAAAGCAAAGCAGCGATCACTCCCACAGTGATGGGATTAAAACTCAGCAGAGAGGAAAGCAGTAAGGATTTTGATCCTAGTTTGTACAAGAGCATAGTTGGCAGCCTCATGTATTTGACTGCAACTAGGCCGGACATAATGCATGCTGTTAGTTTAATTTCCAGATTCATGGAAAAGCCAAAGGATGCACATTGGCAAGCAGCAAAAAGAATTCTGAGGTATGTTAAAGGTACTAAAAGGTTTGGTATCTTTTATACTACTTCAGAAAATTCAGATTTAGTTGGATACACTGACAGTGATTGGGCTGGAAGTGTAGATGATCGGAAGAGCACTTCCGGTTATGTTTTTCATATGGGTTCAGGAGCCATTTCATGGGCTTCTAAGAAACAGCCCGTTGTAGCATTATCTACAGTAGAGGCGGAATATGTGGCAGCTACAGCAGCAGCGTGTCAAGCAGTTTGGATGAGGAAAATGTTGAGAAATTTATGCCAAGAGCAGACAAAAGGGACAGTGATTTTTTGTGACAATAGCTCAGCTATTGCATTGTCTAAAAATTCATTCTTTCATAAAAGGACAAAGCACATTGACACCAAGTTTCATTTCATACGAGAATTGGTAAGCAATGGCGAGATTATTTTGCAGCATTGCAGAACAGAGGATCAATTTGCAGATATCCTCACAAAGCCACTTCAGCAGAAAAGCTTTGAACATTTCAGAAAATGCATGGGTATGCAAGAAAACCCAGCTGTTGAATTTAAGGGGGAGTGTTGAATTTTAAATTCAACTGCAGCAACGCTACAGGAGTTTCTGTGGAGCATTAACATTGAATCGCGTTGATTTTGAAGCTTATGTCAGCAAGAAAAATCTGGACCCGAATTTTTATAGGGTGAATTTAATTTGGAATTCGCATAACAAATTGGGCCTACGTCATCATCCTATTTTGGAACGCGAAGAGCTTTTTCATTAGAGTTTTATTTACTTTTTGAAATCCATAAAGTTTCATAAAGTTTTTAAAGACCTTCGGTAAAAATTTTTTACTAAGGTTAATATATATTATAAATATTTTTAATATTTATAATATATATAAATAATGTTTTATTTTTAAATGATATGTTCTGGAAAGCTTGAAAGGCCCGAAAGCCAAAACAAAAGGGGCCGTGAATGTAATTTTTATTTACAGTGTAAATTTTTTTAGAGAACAGTTTCATTGTACAACAGTGCGGGAAGATAAAATTCATACAGCGGTATGATCACTGGTAAATTGAAGATTGACGGTTAGAGGTGCCAGCGAGCAATTTTCCATCAATGCATTTTAGAGCGGCGCTGACAGAAGTTAATGGAGACCATTAATGTTTTTCCAAGCGGTGAATTTTGTGGTTGAATGTCAGTTAATGTCATTAATTGAATCTGGGATATTTTGTTAATATACAGAGGCAGAGAGCTGTAATTTTTTTTCTAAGATTATTACACACAACAGAGTGTTTTAGAAAAGCAGAGAGTGTTTTAGGAACAACAGAGTATACACAGCAGTGTATGTTGTTTTAGAAAGACAGAGTAATTTTTCTGTGTGAGACAGAGAACATTTTTGTTTGGCACTGTGTTTTGAAACAGTCCAGCAATTGTAATCCCTCTCTTGAGGAAGAATCTGTAACAAATTTTTTTTTCAAATAGAAATTTTTTTTATGTGGAAACTCTGTCACTGTATGCAAATTTTATTTGTATTTCTCTGTGTTAAGGAAGGCAGTTTTATTATTTTGGAATTCTGAAAATTCCAACAATTTCCATGGCGATTCTCAATTCGTTTCTCCAGCCTCTTCTCCTTCTCGTAATTTCCTTAATCTTTCTCCGACTGCTTCTCTGGGAGGTCTGGCTCTACAGGAACCTGCCACCAGGCCCCCCGGCATTGCCGATTGTAGGGAATCTCCTTCAGATTGGATTTGACAGCGGCGCGGTCGAGAGCTCAGTGAAGAAATTCCATGAGAGATATGGTCTGATATTCACCATGTGGCTCGGTCACCGACCTGTTGTGATGATCGCCACCCGCGAGCTTGCCCACGAGGCGCTCATACAGAAGGGCTCCATATTCTCTGACCGCCCACCCTTTAGCGGGTTGCGGAAAATCTTCAGCAGCAACCAACACAGCATCAATTCCGCCGCATACAGGCCGCTATGGCGGAGTCTTCGCAGGAATCTAGTTATCGAAGCCCTGAGCCCTTCGGCGATGAAGGCCTTCGGGGAGGTGAGGGAATGGGGCATCGACCACCTCGTGGAAAATTTGAGGAACGAAGCGGCACGCAATGAGGGAGCCATGACCATCATGGAGAAGTTTCGAAACGCGGTGTTCTGTATTCTCCTGTGGATGTGCTTCGGCAGCAAACCGGAAGAGGAGACGGTAAAAGCCGTGCAGCGCGTACTGCGGGAGGCCCTCTTGGCCGTTAGACTTCTCGACGAAACCTTACCCATTCCGGCGTTCTTCTACCGGCGGCGCCTGGCGCAGATGGTGGACTTACGTCATAGGCAGACAAAAACTCTGCTCGCTCTCATAAACCATCGCCGCGATGCGCCACTTCCGGCCAGCGTCGCGTACGTGGACACGCTGTTCAATTTGACAGTGGACGGCGGCCGAAAACTCGACGACGACGAGCTCGTGACCCTGTGTTCAGAATTCATCAACACCGGCACCGACACGACCATGACATCCCTGCAGTGGCTGATGGCAAATCTAGTTATCCATCGAGATATATAGGCCAGATTATATGGCGAGATCGTTAGCGTCACTGGTAGGGGGAAACCAGTGGAGGAAGACGACTTGCGGCGGATGCCTTATCTGGAGGCCGTGGTGAAGGAAAGCCTGAGACGTCACCCTCCTACGCATTTTGTCCTCAACCACGCCGTCACCCGGCCCTGCGAACTTGCCGGCTACAAGGTCCCCGCCGACGCGTCCGTCAATTTCTACGTGGCGGGCATAGGGTTGGATCCGAAAGTGTGGCCGAATCCGTCGGAATTCAAACCGGAGCGGTTTATTGATGACGGCGTGGAAGTGGATTTGACAGGGACAAAGGAGATAAAGATGATGCCATTTGGTGCAGGGTGGAGGGTGTGTCCCGCCTTAGGAATGGCTATGCTCCATTTAAATCTCATCATCGCTCGACTGGTTCAGGAATTCGCGTGGGAATGCAAGCCGAGGGAGACGGTAGATCTGTCTGAGACGCAGGAATTCACCATGGTTATGAAATGCCCTCTGCAGGCGATCATAAAGGAGAGGGGAGAGGAAGATAATTAGAGTGCTAGAATCTTTCGTAACGGGTTCGATCTCATCAGTGCTTGTAGACTATAAATAAAATATTGGAAGCAATTGCGTGAGAGTATGTTTATGTGAAAAATAATTAGATTAATATGGTATCTTTGAGGTTGATAATTAAAGTGAGTTTATGTGAAAAATAATTAGATTAGTATGGTGTCCTTTGGGTTTTGGGTGTATTTGGCTTTTTTGGAGTTGTTAGTGTTGAAATTTGATGGAAATAAGTGAGGTGAAATTTTGATTTAAATTGGTTTTTTTTATTGTATATATGGATTTAGCATTTTCAAAAATCTCTAGGGCATTTAGATTGTGCAAAGTTTATCTATCAAATTTGTGATTTCAATAAATTCCTGTCAGATTTTAGATAAATTAGACCAGGAAAATCCACCTGAAATATTTTCTTCTTCTACCTCCTTTCAAATTTTACAAAGAGACGTTATGGCCCATTGTAATAAGGTTCAGCCCATTGTAATAAGGTTCAGAAGGGTAAGATTTTTATTGGAGTTTGGGATTATGGTTTCAGAAATTATAAGATTTTGATTAGAATTTGAGATCTTGATCTAAATTATGAATTTCTGATATATGTAGTTTACAAACTATTACATATATATTTAAAAATTACTAGTTTTCCATAATTTTGTGTTTTTTAAACATAATTTTTATAATTTAATTTAATAATTAGTTATTAATAATAATAGGCATTATTTTCAATAGTACATATGTTTTTTAACTTTTTATTTTATTTAAAAAAGTGATTATATGTATGTTTTTATTTATCTATTAATTTTTTTATAGGTAATAATAATAATAATAATAATAATTAACATTCGATATTTAATAATAACGGGGAAATTGTTTTTGGCATTTGGAACATTGGGAGAATCACATGATCGTTGGAGAAATTTTCAGATTTGAATTGTTTTTCACTCTTAAATATACCAAAATTAAATGTGCGAAAATATATTCTTCTAAATAAAGCAATAAGCCTATAGTAATTTTAATAATAACTGGGAAATTGTTTTTGACAATTAGAACATTGAGAGGGTCACGTGATGATCCAGGAAGATATTTTTAGATTTGAATTGTTTCTATTAAATGTACCAAAATTTAAATCCATGAAATTATAATTTTCACAATAAGGCTATTTAAATTGTTTTTGGCATTTGGAATATTGGGAGAATCACATGATCGTTGGAGAAATTTTCAGATTTGAATTGTTTTTCACTCTTAAATATACCAAAATTAAATGTGCGAAAATATATTCTTATATAGTAATTATTAAATGTGCGAAAATATATTCTTCTAAATATATTCTTATATAGTAATTTTAATAATAACTGGGAAATTGTTTTTGACAATTAGAACATTGAGAGGGTCACGTGATGATCCAGGAAGCAATTTTTAGATTTGAATTGTTTCTATTAAATGTACCAAAATTTAAATCCATGAAATTATAATTTTCACAATAAGGCTATTTAAATATTCCAATTTCCATAGGTGATTTTCACAGTCACCATTAATACGAATTTATAAATTTAGGGTAATAATAAAAGTTTTTTTTTGTAAGCTTGGTAGTTCCTTTCAACTTTCACTTTTCTCATCAATTGAACCTGTGATGAGTGCTATAACAGCCCGTCTTATCACCATTTAACCAAGACCCCACGGACGGGTAATAATAAAAGTTAGATACACTATAAGAGAAAATATATTTTCTAGACTTCAACCCAACTTCCTAGAAAAGCTACTTTTGTAAGGAATTATGTAAAAGAAAAGCTATTTTTTTCTTAGCACATTATAAAATGTTTTGTTTATTTTAAATTTTATAATTTATTAGCCAATTATAATTGTTGGATGACTTGCCTTAATAAATGTTTTAGATCTACTTTTGTAAGGAATTATTATTTTTAAACTGTAAAAGAAAGCTATTTTTTTCTTAGCACATTATAAAATGTTTTGTTTATTTTAAATTTTATAATTTATTAGCCAATTATAATTGTTGGATGACTTGCCTTAATAAATGTTTTAGATCTATTATATTCAAAGTCTCTTTACTATATTTAACATTTTTTTTATAAAGAATGAGTTAAAATTAAATTTAGTTCAAAATCGGCTTTATCCAAATTAATACGATGGTTTATATCATGCAAATGAAATTAAGAATGTGTAAATTTAAAATAATATTTGTTCTACCTATTCGAGCAAAACAATCACATAATAATCATTATGTTTCTATATTTCAAACAAATCTTTTAATTTTAATTTCGAGAGTATTAATAAAAACCTAAAAAATAAATATGGTTATGCTAGTTGTGTTTGTTTAATTTTATTGTTTTTTTAATTAGCAATTGTAATAGATGTTGCAAAGGAAAGGCCCTAATGCAATATTATATAGTACTAATTAATGCTTATTTGAGAATTGTTGAAAGAAAGAAAAATATCAACAAAAGGTAAGAACCATGCTATAATGAAAACTTACTACGATACTGCAATGAAATCTTACTGTACAATTAGGAGGCCTATATTGAAGTTAAAAAAGTGATTATATGTATGTTTCTATTGATCTGTTAATTTTTTTATACTTAATAATAATAATTTTAAAAATAAAATACAAATAAAAAAATACAATACAAATTAACATTCGATATATAAACATTCAGCAACAGAAGATATTTTAATAATAACGGGGAAATTGTTTTTGGCATTTGGAACACTCGGAGAATCACATGACCGTTGGAAAAAATTTCAGATTTGAATGGTTTCTCACTCTTAAATATACCAAAATTAAATGTGTGAAAATATATTCTTCTAAATAAAGTAATAAGCCTATAGTAATTTTAATAATAACTGGGAAATTGTTTTTGACAATTGGAACATTGAGAGGGTTACGTGGCCCTAGGAAGAAAATTTTAGATTTGAATTGTTTCTGTTAAATGTACCAAAATTTAAATCCATGAAATTATAATTTTCACAATAAGGCTATTTAAATATTCCAATTTCTTTGAGTGAACTTCACATTCACAATTAATATGAATTTATAAATTTATAGTAATAATAAAAGTTAGATACACTATTATAAGAGAAAATATATTTTCTAGGCTTCAACCCAACGAATTTTTTTTTTAAACTATAAAAGAAAAGCTATTTTTTTTTGCACATTATAAAATGTTTTGTTTATTTGAAGTTTTATAATTTATTAGTCAATTATAATGGTTGGATGACTTGCCTTAATAAATGTTTTAGATCTATTATATTCAAAGTCTCTTTACTATATTTAACATTTTTTTTTATAAAGAATGAGTTAAAATTAAATTTAGTTAAAAATGGGCTTTATTCAAATTAATATGATGGTTTATATCATGCAAATGAAATTAAGAATGTGTAAATTTAAAATAATATTTGTTCTACCTATTCGAGCAAAACAATCACATAATAATCATTATGTTTCTATATTTCAAACAAATGTTTTAATTTTAATTTCGAGAGTATTAATAAAAACCTAAAAAATAAATATGGTTATGCTAGTTGTGTTTGTTTAATTTTATTGTCTTTTTAATTAGCAATTGTAATAGATGTTGCAAAGGAAAGGCCCTAATGCAATATTATATAGTACTAATTAATGCTTATTTGAGAATTGTTGAAAGAAAGAAAAATATCAACAAAAGGTAAGAACCATGCTATAATGAAAACTTACTACGATACTGCAATGAAATCTTACTGTACAATTAGGAGGCCTATATTGAAGTTAAATACCATGTCTAATTATTCCAACATGAATGGCTACATGATTTCATACCTTTGAAATCAAAGGCCATTTTTGTACAATTCCTCCATATTTATTTTTCATGACTTTCCACTGCTATACACAACCTGAATTAGTATAAAGAAACATATAGTTTGAAACATGGACTACGAAGGAATATGTAAGTTGTTACTCACTCAGTTCCCCAACAGAGTCATAATTATGTTAGGTCCTCGTAATTTGTCAGATTGGCAAGACCAAATGTACAAGGGTAATATCAAACCAATCTTTGGAGTCCTAGGACCTAGCCTTCCTGGACTCAGAGAGGGCTCTCTCTATATTTGTGTAAAAGATGTGAACTTGATTGATTTTAGGGTTTTAATTTTAGGCTAGTTAAAAGGATAAGGTTTGTTTGTTTGTTTGTTTTGGTTGGGTTGCTTGTCAAGCAGAACAGATAGAGTAGGAGAGGTTTATACCATTGGGCTATGGAGTCTGCAAAAGGTTTAGAAAAGTACAACAATAGGTCAAGGGTGTTTAGGAGGGAAAGTTTAACAAAGCCAAATGGATCTTCAAAGCTTATGTGAGTGAAGTGAACATTAAATTGTGAACAAAGTAGATGCAAAGGGTAATTAAGAGTCCTTTAACATGTACTTATAACAGGAAAATTCTTTAAGAACACTGTGCATAAAGAAATAATCAAAGATAGGGCATACCATAAGCTTCTTTGACCAAAACCTAGCAAGTAAACATTAAGACAACAATCTAGCAAACCCTAGAGAGCAATAAAATTCTAAAGTCTCTAGGGATTTCACCTTTAGGCAAAGAAAACATTTAAGATAACATATAGTAATGATCAAAGAGTAAGGAACTCCTAAATTCCTTAATCAAACTATAAAAAACTTTAAAGCAACCATTCAAGATGGAAAAAAGGGCAGGGTAAACCATAAACCTCTTCAGTCAAACCCTAATTAGCAATACTTTGAAGAAAAGACCTCAAAAAAAATGTTTAAGTGATTCCAAAGGGCAAGGCTAACCATAAACTATTGTGGCACTGGCTCCATTAAATCATTCTTGAGATAAACAAGCTGAGTGGGATTAGAGAGCAACTAAGAATTCTCTAAAATGACCTAACAGAGCAAAACATGAAAGAAAGAGAAGCATACAGACTTAAGCTGCTTTTGACATCATATCTTAAGCTAAAATTTCTATTCTATTGCAAGAGAAAGATGACACAATATGTAAAACATAAGATAAAAATAACAAAATGAGAAAGAAATCACCATCATCCATGTTCATGAATCCTGTAAAGTGCTTGTCTTATTGATATTCAGTTCAAAACCTTCACAATGCTCCAAAGCCAAAAAATCCTCATAACTCAAAGACTATGAGGTTTTTCTCCACAATCAACCAAAATGTACAATGAGGCCTCAATGCAGTATTTAACTAGCAAGGAGGACCAAAACCCTAACTAGGGTTTGAAAATATCATTAACTACTCATAAATACCAAATTTGTCCTATGAGACCATGAAACGCCCAAGGCACAAATATCCTAATTCATTAAATGTAAAAATAAATCCTCAACCAACTTTGGCAAAAAAAACCGACTTTGAGGCTCCTCAATAACTTTCAAAATATCTCCAAGTGTGTTTTGTTGACTTTTTTTCAAGGGCGCAACACTGAGGTTCAAGGGCGCATCGCCAACACTAGGAAAACTTGTCCAACCTACTTTCCAAAACTCCCTTTATTTTTCTTCTTGGACTTCATTTACCTGCTCAAAAATGCAATCTCCCAAGACTGCTTAGGGCATAGCGCGAGCTCCTCAAATAGGGAAGAAAGGTGATTTTTTGGGTGTTTTGGCACTTTTGGAGGACCAGTTTTGCTCCAAATGAGCTGAAATTTTCTGTGAGTGATGTCCTTGGCAAGATGAACATGAAAATGTAAGCCATTCCTCCACTGGGTGCCCCAAAAAAGAGCACAGTGCCAGTGGCTTTACGTCTTTGGCCCTTCAAAACAGTCAAAACACCAAAATTTACAAAAAGATGCCAAAATTTGAATTTGCGTTGCTAATTATGTTTGGGATGCTTGTAGGGGATGGATCAGCTAGGTTACCAGGGTTTTATTTTTCTTTTTCCTCATTGGGCCCACCATATTCTTCATTGGCCTTATTTTTATTAGCCTTACGACTTTCTTCATGGCTCTTTGAACCACTGCCATCTTCACTCTTTGTCCCACTATCATCATCCTCACTGTTATGTGCTTCATCATTATTTTCCTCACTGCTATCTTGGCTTTCTACCCTATTTCCATCATCATTTCTGCTCTCTGCCTTATTACTACTGCCAACATCATCACTGTCGATCTCTACCTCATTTCTCTCTCTCTCTCTCATTGACATCTGACCTTCTCCTTCACTTCCACTGTCTCCTTATTTTGACATTTTGACCACTCTACTTTTGAAACCCTAGGATTGCAAATGAAACTGATATGGAAGAGGGTAATGGAATGGCAGTATTCTTGTGAAATGAGATGAATGAGAGGATATATAACTTGATGACAACCCTTAAAATAGTGTAAGCACCCTTTCCAATCACTGATTTTCTTTATAGGCAAATGGAATGAGGTTCAACAGTGATGTCAAGTTTAAGTCTTAGGGTAGCCTCCTAGGGTTTTTTTATCATTTAATCAAAAATCAAACTTGAGGGAAGAGATCAGAAGTTGCAAAGAAGACAATGACAGGTCGGTTGAGGCTTAGGAAATACTAGAAAGGGCTTAGGAGAAGCAGGTAGAAGTCAATGCAACAATTCTTTAGAGCTTGTCAGAGTTGCAAAAACAAGGATAGTTGAGGATCAATCAAGAGTAGGAAGAGAAGATTAATTGAGCCTATTGTAGACGATCTCATTTCAGATGCAGGTTGGCTAAAGGGGATATAGTTAGAGGTGGAAGATAATTGGATACACCTGACAGGAGGATTGTTATGTGTGGGCATCATTCTAGTTCCTCATCTAGGATACATCATCACAACTATGACCATCATAGTCGTTATAAGAGGAGGGATAATTTTCCAAAGGATTTCAATAAATTTGATCCTCCTACATTCGATGGAGAGATGAAGAAGTCAAAATATGTTGAGGCATGGTTTCTTGGGATGAACAATTATTCATATTCCATAGATATTCAGAGAACATGAGATCCAATATAGCCACCTTCAATCTTAAAGGGAAATCATATATCTATTTGGAAGATGTGAATAATTTCAAGGGTATTCGGGAATAATACTTGATTTTATATGAGTTTGAGAGACTCTTCAAGAAGAAGTACCTATAGGAGAGATACTACAATGACATAGCTAATCATTTTTATGAGTTTCATATGGGTCCTATTACAGATAATGAGTATACTAGCAGGTTCTTGGAGTTGTTGAGGTATGTGCCTTATCTCAAGGATGAGAGGGCTAAGATTCAGAGATTCATTAGTGTATTTCCAGCAACATATAGAGACCAGATTGAGTTTGATGAACCTAGATAATTGGTGCAGGTAATTCGGAAGTTCAAGCATTGTTATGAAAAATCAAAGCTCAAATCTGGGCCTAAGCGTGATTTGAAAGGAAATGATAAATTTAAAGGGAAGTGGCCACCGAAGCAGAGAATACCTCAAGATACAAGTGAGAAAGAAGATGTGGCTCCTTACAAAAATTTTAATGCAATTAAGAAGGGACATGGATCACAACGTGGAGAGAAGCAGACTAGAGGTGATGGTACGGGACCCTTGCAGTGTTGGATATGTGGAAAATATTTTTGAAATAAGGGTTGTCCATTTTACCAAGGAGGTAGGCCTCAAATCTATAGTGCTTAGGAGGTGCATGTTAGCACTGGTATTTGCATCCCACCCATCCCACCTTATTTAACTCTCCTTTCACCTTATCTCCGTCATTATCATTGACCTCAATTCGTTTTTTAAACATTTTTCCCAAGATTCCCATAGTCATCATGGTCATCATTCAGCTCATTCTTCTCTATTGTGCCATCATTAGGTCATAGGGTCAAAATCATGAAAATTGGTCATTTCACCATCAAATTCATATTTTGAAGGATTAGTAATAGTCAAAGGTCTTCAAAAATTTCAGATTCTAAAACTATCATTTCTAAATAAGTGGCTTTGTGTTTACCATATTTATCTCTTAGTTGTGCTTGGAAAGCTCATTTCCCTCTCCTAGGATTTTGAGGGAATGTTTCTTGGTTTCATAACTTCCATGGTTAAATAATTAACAAGACTTGTATCCTGATGCTCTTACACCTTACCCTATCCTTAATATACCTTCATAAACACGTCCCATCACTCCTATCCCTCAAAATCATCATTTTTCCACAATCCCTAGCCTATTGCTACAATTTGACACTTTTTCGAGACTAGGCCCGTGTTTTTCCCTTTTGGACTCCTTCGCCTCACTCAATCCTTGAAATTACACTTTATCCTACTCTGTAACATCTCTCCCTATCCCCCAAAATTTTCCCAGGAATTTATACAATTCTTAACCCCTTCATTCCCCTCCCTCTACAAGGAAGTCCTAAATCCCCTGTTTTGCCTACACCAAACCCTAATTTCTCTTCCACTGAGCTAGTGTTTGCTATGGAATTAGAGACATCAGAGAAGATGAGGCATAATGGAGGTCATTACAGCAATTATGAATCCATACCAACTCATAAAAATCATGCCTCCTTCATTTTCCAAGAAGTCATTCCAAGGGACAAATCATTTGCCACACATAAGGCTAGTTTTACTTCAAACTATGTTTCTGACCAAACAGACATGAAATTAACAAAAGTGAGAGAGGTTTATGTCCCTCATAGGTCAATAAAAAAAAACCTCCTTCATATTTTATATAGATATTAAGGTTTTTTCTAAATGTTAAAAATACAGGTGCTACACGAGGTTTGCTACATTTCTGGAGTGGCCTTGGGAAAATCAAGTTTTCTCCTAGTTGGAGTATCCAAACGAATTTCTTGATGATTCAAATGATAATTAGACATATATATATTTCCAATGAGCTATCATGACCTCAATTTGGAGTTGATGAAGGCCTTCAAAAGCTTCCTGCACCAGAACTCTACATTTCTGCACCCTCATTCAGCACGTTTTGACCACTCTTGGGAAAAAAACAACTTTTGAAAAGGCAAATGAACTCCAAACAGAAAAAAAAATGTATATTTGGAAATTAAACAGGATAAGCTTTCCAACAAGCTATCCTATGCCCCATTTGGACATCGGGAAGGCGTCCAAATATGGTCTGCAAAAAGGTACTGCAATGGCGCTGCATGTTTAGAGGATGTTGCCTCCTTTTTTCACATTGGTGATGCGCGTTTACTAGTCTTGGGAGAACAGGTCTCTGACGGGGCAGATGGACACCATTTTGGAAAATAGAGGTATATTTGGAAACTGAACTCAGAATTATTTCCAATGAGCTATCATGGAACTGATTTGGACATCAGGATGGCCTCCAAAAGTTGCCTCCAAGACAGGCTATTCTTTCTGTCATGGCACTGCATGTTTAGCAGGAAAATGCAATTTTCATCATCTTCAGTAAAAGTTTGAATTTTTGACTTTTTACTTCAGAAAATGAGAAAATTACTGATTTAAATGGTCATGGTGAATATAAATGTCATGTTTTTAATTTCATCTAAGGTAGATACATTAGGTAAGTCATCGGTTGAGGTCAAATGAATCAGTTTCCTCCCTTTTAGAGGCAAGTTGTTGGGTCTTCCTAGTTTTCAGTTTATTGTTTGGGATTAGGTGAAACTGGTCCTCATCTCATGGATTCGAATCCCTGAGGCCAAGGAGAGTGGTTTTGAGGTCTAGATAATGTATTTTCTCTATCAATTATATATGTTGGACTTACTTGGAGATTTGGGCATCTCAAGAGACATATTTGTACCAGTTTAGCTCAGACATTAATAGAAATTTGCAGCTATTTCTTAGGGATCCATGTGATGTGCAGTGTTTGACATATTTTATTCTTTGTTATCATTTGTATGAATGGATTTTAAGCTCATAAACCATTTTCATATCTATGATATGCTTAATTTCAATTTGAAAAGGCAGAATTCATGTTTCATGCTCTGTTTTGGGAAATTTAGCATAATTTGTTTATTTTCTTCAGTTTAGGGAGAATTCATCTTGTATGCTCTTCCTAACTCCTCACCATTCTCTTCACCTCACAATAAGCATATTTTCATGTCAAAACTTTCTACCTATCTTGCCCTCTTGAACCCCTGTAAATTTTGACCTAATTTCCTTGCCCTATTTGTTTGACTCCTTCTGATCCAGAAAACCCTACACAATCAAAATCAAAACCCTTAGCTACTATACCTAGCCTAAAATCTTCTTTACTCAGTCATCTTTATTGTGTTCTATATGGAGAGAGCCCTCTCATGGCCTAGTAGGTCTAGCTACTTGGCTAAGCATGGTTTGAGGTTACCTCGGGATTGCCTCTCTTAGCCTAAGGTTCAATTTGAGTGATAACATTTTAGCGACTCCGTTGGGGAACGAAAGGACAAATATTCCCTGGGAAAGAACAGAAAATTTTAGATCTTATTATTGATGGTGGACAACAATTAGATGCATATGAAGGCTGACCCATTCACCTGGCGACTCCATTCATTGAAAGATCCAGAAAATCAACACCTCATGGTGACTCCACTGCATGAAGGTCAGTAGCTTCAAGATTTTTCAAGATGGAAACTATTGCAAGAAGGTATTCTCCCATGAGCCAAGATCACATTCAAAGTTTCCCAAATAAAATTCCTAAGGTTGATTGGCAAAGGAATTTGCCTATGTTCAAAAATGTGAAAGGTAATGATCCTTCTCTTCATCTGGTGAGATTTCACATGCATGTGTGTAGATTAAAGATTGATTTTCTTGAAGACTACTTGATGAAGATATTCATGGCCATTCTGGAAGATGAAGCTCGATCTTGGTATGAAATTTTTTTGTCTGCTTGTATTTACTGTTTAAATTATTTTCATACCATATTCTTTGAAAGGTATAAAGAATCTTGTCCATCCTTAATATTAGTTCAGAACTGCTATAAACATGTTGATAGTTTTATTGAAAATATTGAGAATTTTTATGGAGATGATGAATTCATGGACGATGAGATCATGGAAGCCCTGTATGAAAATCCATTTCAGTAGTATAAAGAAATCTTAGAGGATAATTATCAATATGCTCATGAAATTTTGCAGCAGGTTGAAGATCTTTGTACAGTTGAAAATGATGGAAGACAAGGTCTTATTTCAGATCTGATTGCAGAAAAATATGGTATGAAGGAAAATTAGCTTCCAATCTCAGATTGTGGTAAAGTCAAGATGGATGATCCAGATCTAGATTCAAATTGTGATGATGAAGAGTATGTTGTTCTGGATCACATGAAGGAGAGCTCTATTGTTGAGGTTACCTCAAATGAAGAAAACAGAGTTATAGATCTAAGTGTTCTCAGCCCATTAGAACAAAGTATTCACGAGGAGGTAATCCATTTCCTTTATGAAAAACAAGATGAGATATTTGTTTGAGTAAGTGAAAAATGTTCTTTGGATGAATTTGTGGTAGATGATAGAAATGTCAGTTTTGGGTTTCAAGAACAATCTAAAATTTTCCCTCTTATGACTGGTGAGTATGATAAGAAACATGACAATCTAGTTGCCATGTCATATGAAGATAATCAACAAATATATTCAAATTGCAGAGGACCAAAGCATTGAGGACTCTCATTCAAAATTTTCTTCCCATGTCTCATGCTTTGAATTGTTTTTTCAAGAATAAATCTGCTCACCTACTTGTTCAAAATTTTTTGAAGACCGAGAACACACTCTTGTTGAGGTACATTATGAAAAGAGATAAGATTGAAGAGAAAAAGCTACCTTGTTTATTCCAGTTTAGCGAGAGGTAAATTTTATTGATTTTCAAGATCCCTTCGATAGTCTTTTGCAAGCATTAGAGAAGATGAATTTTGTCTCATTTGTCAACATAAGTCTTGGTTTCAATTTTATTATGATTTGCCTACATGTACATCATTCTGCTTGCTCAAAGAAAGTGAGAGAAGAAATTTAGTAAGTATCCATCTCCTCGATTGGTTACATTGGAAGGATCATTTCACCTAATCATCAATTGTACAGGGTATTAGAGTAGGTTGGTATCAGTTTAGTTTGATTTATTTTATTTTCAACAAATGTTGATAGAATTCATCAAGGTTTGAAGCCTGAGGTGAAGGCCCTAATGCTTTGATGATCTGTTAGTGTGGATTGAAGTTTGCAATTTGTTTTAGTTTCATTTTATAGATTGGACTCCATTGCCCAATGGATAAAGGCACTGATCAACGAGTTCCCAGAGGTCTGTGGTTCTAGACACCTCCTTCGCAGTTATCTTTCATTCTTGGAGCTGACATTAGCACAGGTATTTGCATCCCACCCATCCCACCTTATTTTACTCTTCTTTAACCTCATCTTTGTCATTACCATTGACCTCACTTCATTTTTTAAACATTTTTCCCAAGAGTCCCACAGTCATCATGGTCATCATTCAGCTCATTCTTCCATGTTGTGCCATCATTAGGTCATAGGGTCAAAATCACGAAAATTTGTCATTTCACCATAAAATTCATCTTTTGAAGGAGTAGTAATAGTCAAAGGTCTTCAAAATTTTTAGATTATAAAACTATAATTTCCAAATAATTGGCTTTGTGTTTACCATTTTTATCTCTCAGTCGTGCTTGGAAAGCTCATTTCCCTCTCTTTGGGTTTTGAGGGCATTTTTCTTGGTTTCATGACTTCCATGGTTAAATCATCAATAATACTTGTATCCTGATGTTCTTACATCTTCTCCTATCCTTAATATACCTTCCTAAACACTTCCCATTACTCCTATCCCTCAAAATCATTATTTTTCCACAAGCCCTAGCCTCTTGCTACAATTTGACACTTTTCCGAGACTAGGCTTGTGTTTTTCCCTTTTGGACCCCTTCCCCTCACTCAATCCTTGAAATTCCACTTTATCCTAATCTCTAACATCTATCCCTATCCCCAAAAATTTCGCCAAGAATTTAGACAACCCTTAACCCCTTCATTACCATCCCTCTACAAGGCAGTCCTAAATCCCTTGTTTTTCCTACACCAAACCCTAATTTCCTCTTCCACTGAGCTAGGGTTTGATATGGAATCAGAGACATCAGAGAAGAGGAGGCATAAGGGAGGTAATTTCATTAAGTATTAAGCCATACCAAATCATAAACATCATGCCTCCATAATTTTCCAATAATTCATTCAAAGGGACAAATCATTTGCCACACATAGGGCTAGTTTTGCTTCAAACTATGTTTCTGACCAAACAGAGAGGAAATTAAAAAAATGGAGAGACAATTTTGTCCCTCATAGATGAATAAAGAAAAAAATCCTTCATATTTTACACAGGTATCATATTTTTTGAGAAATTTTAAAAATACAGGTGCTACATGAGTTTTGCTGCATTTCTGGAGTGACCTTGGGAAAACCAACTTTTCTCCTAGTTGTAGTGTCCAAATGAATTTCTTTATGAGTCAAATGACAACGAGACAGAGAGAGTTTTCCAATGAGATTTCATGAGCTCAATTTGGCATTGAGGAAGGCCTTCAAAAGTTTCTTGCACCAGCACTCTGCATTTCTGCACCCTGATTTAACACGTTTTGACCAGTCTTGGGAAAATCAACTTTTGACAAGGAAAATTAACTCCAAATAGAAAACCAAAGGTAGATTTGGAAAGTACAAGATAATATTTCCAATGTGCTATCTTGGGCCCAATGTGGACACTAGGAAGGCCTCCAAATGTGGTTTTCATGAAGGTGTTGCAGTGGTGCTGCACATTCAAGAATGGTGTTGCGCGTTTAGAAGATACTGCCTCCTTTTGTCACCTTGGCACTGTGTGTTTACCAGTCTTGGGAGAACAGGTTTTTTACAAGGAAGATGGACACCATTTTGTAAATTGGAGGCTTATTTGGAAACTATACTTAGAGAGATTTCAAATGAGCTATCATGGAACTGATTTGGACATCAGGAAGGTCTCCAAAATTTTCCTAGAAGACAAAAAAAATTTCCTGTCATGGCACTGTGTGTTTAGTAGGAAAATGCAGTTTTCATCATCTTCAGTTAAATTAGAAAATTACTGATGTAAGTGGTCATGGTGAATTTAAATGTCATGTTTTGACTTTCATCTAAGGTAGATACATTAGGTAAGTCTTCAATTGAGGTCAAATGAATCAGTTTTCTATCTTTTAGAGGCAAGTTGTTGGGTCATCCTAGTTTTCAATTTCTTGTTTGGGATTAGGTGAAACTGATCCTCATCTCATGGATTCAACCCCTTGAGGCTAGGGAGAGTGGTTTTTGGGTCTACATTATGTATTTCCTCAGTCATTTGTAGAGGTTGGACTCACTTAGAGATTTGGGCATCTCAAGAGACATATTTGTATCAGTTTGGCTTCGACATTAATAGAAATTTGCAACTATTTCTTTGGGATCCATGTTGTATGCAGTGTTTGACATAGTTTCTTCTTTGTTATCATTTGTATGAATGTATTGTAAGCTCATAAACCATTTTCATGTCTATGATATGCTTAATTTCAAGTTGAAAAGGCAGAATTCATGTTTCATGCTCTGTTTTGGGAAATTTAGCATAATTTGTTTATTTTACTCAAATTAGGGAGAATGTTGAGATTTCAACAAGATGATGAGCTTAGTGGAAAGGAGTTGCCTTCACTAAGTGGGCCCGCAGGCTATTTTTGGCGGAAATTCTATTTTTAGACATATGGATCATGTTTTATGAGTTGCAGGATGCTATTTGTGGATGGTTGGTAAAGTTGGAAAAAATAGATGGACTTCTATTTTTAGACATACTGGGCAGAATCTATTTTTAGATTGCCAGTCTAAAAATAGATATGTCGAATATTATTAGCTCTTAAAAATATTTGGACTCTAAACATTATCTTATTCTCTTGGAGCACTTCAGTTAAGTGCACAGATGTGGCACAGGAGCTGACAGAAGGAATTATGCTATTCCTGAGGGTTAAGTGGAGCTATTGAATGGATACTTCAGTTAGAACTCATGTGACAGAGTTTGGTGGAGTTGATTGAGGAAGTTAGTGGAGTTGTATTCAATTTAACTAATCTAAACATAGTTGAGCTATTTGTATCTAGTTTAACTAATTGATATAGTTAGTGAGAGTGGTGTGAATTAATTATTAATTAATTCACTAATTATAAACTCATTAATCAACTAAATAATACATCAGTTAACTTCAGTGCATGGACAGTTTCAGTGGAGACTAGTGCAGAGATAGGAGAAAGAGCAGGTTAACTATCAATTGTGACTATACTGTTGCATATTTGCAACAACCAGTGATTGGAGGAGCCCATGAGGATTGCGCAGTACAAGCCAGGTTGTTCAAGTTATTTAATGAGCAATCCTACAACATTGATTACGCAATGGAGGCTAGTTATCAGGTGGCGGATATTGGAGCATGTGTTTTGCTAGATCTAGCTTGATTAGTGTGTAGCAATTGGAGGTTGTGCTGAGAGCTTGTGAGGAGATTTGTAAAATGATTGTTACATGATCTCTATGACATATAATATGCAGATAGTTGGGGTTTTTCATCTTTAAGATTTCCCATTACATACTGTGTTCATATGTGTGAATTTTTATGGTTTTAATGTGTGCATGCAATTGATTTTATTTCTGCATGTGATGATAAATGGTAGAAGAGATTCCGTATTGTGCATGAAGTTAAAATAATGTGTGATCAAGAGAATATCGGTGAATAATATATTAGTTATTCAAATTTCTACATGGTATCAGAGCGATATTGATCACTGGAGCAATTGCAAAACATTGAAGCGGTTGAGTTTTGAGCTGGTGGAATTCGAATTTGCAGCAGTGTTTTCTTGTTGTCGAAGTGGAGATGTCTTTCAAGGGATTGCGATTGTAGTATTCCCTTGAGGGAAACTCAAATTATATTGCATGGAAGGACAAGATTGAGGCGGTGCTGGATGACAATGGGTTGAAGGAGTTCATAGATGCAGAAATTCCAAAGCCTACTTCTAGTGATGTTGTCATACTTGACGCATGGAAAAATAAGATAGCAAAGTGTCAAAGGATTCTGTTGGAAGGTGTGAAGGATCACATAGTGTCCAACCTTCATGGTAAAGCTTCTCCATTCTTGATGTGGAAAGCTTTGACAGATTTATTTCAAAGCAAGAGCGACCAGAGGAAGTTGGTGCTCAAGGATAAACTTAGGAACATAAAAATGGAGAAAGGCGACAGTATGCCCAAGTACCTCATGAAGTTCATCCAATGCAGGGATGAGTTGGGAAGTGTGGGGGTTACTATTGATGATGAGGACTTGGTGAGCTTGGCTCTCCTTGGGCTTCCGAAGAGTTGGCATTCCTATCAGGACTCTATCAATGGTCGGGAGAAATTGCCAGGATGTGAGCGACTTTGGTCGGATCTTGTGCAAGAGGAGATAAGGCGGAGTACCAGGGATGACTATTCATCAAAGAACTTTGATGAAGAAAATTTCTCGTTGGCTGCCAAAGCAAGGAAGGGGAGGAGCAAGAAAGCTTCTCAATCCAGTGCGAAAGGCAAGAAGTAGGACATATCCAAGGTGAACTACTTTCACTGTCACCAACACAGACATTACGCTACTAATTGTCCATAGAAGAAGAAAAATAAGCAGGCTGCTAGATCTACAGCTGGAGAGGCCTTAGCCTCGCAGTTTGAGCTGGATTTTTCACTGATCGCATGCTTTATCTCAAGTGTGATGGGTTCAGTGTGGTTTCTTGACAGTGGTGCGTCTTTTCACATGACAGGAGATTGAGATTTTTTTACTGATCTGGATGAGAAAGATCTTGGAGTGCACATCAAGATGGGCGATGATGGTAGATACAGTGCGACCAGTATCAGTACCATTTCATTTGAGAGGGAGTCTGGTAAACCCTTCATATTGAAGGAAGTGATGCATGTTCCAAGATTGAAGAAGAATCTTATCTCAGTGGCGATGTTAGAAGACAAGGGATATGATGTTGTCTTTAGCAAGGGAAAGGCTTTCCTGCGCAGTAAGGCAACTGGTGAGACCCGGAGGATAGGGGTTAGAGTTAAGAACCTTTATCAATTGCAGGTAGATGGCTGCACAGCAATGGCAGGCAAGGCAGAATGAGTGGTGAGCCGGGATGATGGCGAGTTGTGGCACCGGAGATTGGGCCACCTTCACCATGGAGCTTTGAAGATACTGCAGCAGATTTCTACTGGGCTTCCTAAGGGTACTCTTGCATAGTCAGATCAGTGCAAGGGATGTACCTTGGGAAAATTTGTGAAAGCCACCTTTCACGAGAAGGATAGTCGCGCCACGACGATCCTTGAGAGAATTCACACAGACGTGTGTGGACCTTTGTCAGTAGCTTCGACAGCAAAGCACAGGTACTATGTGATATTTGTTGATGATTTTTCTCGTAAGTGCTGGATCTTCTTCATGCAGAAGAAGAGCGAGACATACTCAAAGTTCTGTGAGTTCAAGGCACTGGTTGAGAAATAATTGGGGACGTAGGTGAAGGCTCTTAGGAGCGACAATGGTGGTGAATTCATCCCTGGTGAATTCAAGTACTTTTGCAGCGCAGAAGGAATTCAAAGAGAGCTCATAGCACCTCATAACCCACAGCAGAATAGGGTTGTTGAGCGAAATAACAGAACGATCATGGGTGCTGCATGGGCAATGTTGCATGATCAGGGCCTTCCTATACACTTGTGGGGTGAGGCATGCAATACTGCAGTATATGTGTAGAACCGTTGTCCTCACAGGATACTTGGCATGAGTACACCCGAGGAGGCGTTTTCTGGTAAGAGGCCTGATATTTCCCATTTGAGGATTTTTGGTTCACCTGTTTACATTCATGTGACGAAGGATGCCAGGAAGAAGCTGGAGCCGACTGCGAAGGTTGGGATATTTGTGGGGTACACTGATACGCCCCACAACTATCGTGTGTATTTGCCAGACAGTCGCAAGACTGTTGTGCGACGGGATATCAAATTTCAGGAGGAGAAAGCCATGAAGTGTTTAGCAGGGGGCCGCATCCGGACCCTGAGATAAAGTCTCGGGATGTGGATCAGCCACAAGATGAGGTTCATGGAGTGGAAGAGACCACTCAACGGCCTCCCAGCCATGACGAGCGGCCTTACTATAGAAGCTAGCGAGGCGTAGAGGAGCGAGAGAAGGTTGTGGGAGCACCTACATCACGAGGCGCGGTGAAGTGATCCCACTGGCCAGGGTATACGGATACATGGCTCTTATGAGCAAGTGTATCATGATGGAGCCATCCTCTTTCGAGGAAGCTGTGGAGGATCCCGCATGGGTAGATGCCATGGTGGAAGAGTATGATTCGATTGTCAGAAACAGTGAATGGGAGATTGTCCCAAGGTCAGAGGGGAAATCAGTGGTGGGTTCGAGATGGATCTACAAAGTGAAGCAGGCAGCTGAAGGGAGTGTGGAGAAGTACAAGGCAAGATTTGTTGCTCGAGGCTTTTCACAGATTGAGAGGATCGATTATGAGGAGACCTTTGCACCTGTCGCAAGGTATTCTTCCATACGAACGATTCTTGCTCTCTCAGCGCAGATGGGGTGGCACATTCATCAAATGGATGTGAAGATGGATTTGAAGGTTGCGTTCGTCAATGGGGTGATTAAGGAGGAGGTGTACATAGAGCAAACTCAAAGGTTTTGATATCTTCGTAAATGGCAGAGTTTCATGTTAATCCTTGAATGAAGACACTATGTGGGTTGGAAACAAGCTGCCTCGTGCTTGGTACACATGGATAGACAAATTTATTTCCTTTGGACTTGGATCCTCCAGAAGTGGTAGAGTCTCCCTGGTTCCAATTTATTGGTGGAGGAATGGTGCTGATCATTTACCTTTATGTAGATGATTTGATTTGATGAGTGATGTTGTTGATACTCTAATGCAAGGATGATCTTGCGAAAAGAGTTTGAGATGAAATTGGGCTGAATCTATTGTTTCACGGGATTGGAAATTTGGTAACAAGAATGGACTATTTGTTTCTCGAGAAAGTATTCCCGGGAGATATTTGGAGAAGTTCAACATGCATGGCTACAAGCACAGTGATACTCCTCTTCCTAGTGGTTGGAGGAAGGAGGATGCTACTTCGACGGAGGTAGTGGATGCCACTGTTTATCAATAGTTGGTGGGGTCGCTTATGTATATGGTCAATACACGACCCGACATATGCTATGATGTTACCAGCTTTCAAAAGCTATGGTTAAGCCTACCAAGCTCTTTTGGAAGGGAGGCAAGCACGTATTGAGATATCTCGGAGGCACATCGGGATATGGATTATGGTACAGACAGTCAGATGAGGTGAGGCTATGTGGCTTCACGGATGCAGGTGGCGAGACGATGGACGAAGAACTTATCTCCCCGAAGGGATTTTCAGTATCGGGTCGATAGCATTTTCTTGGTACAGCAGGAAGCAGAGATCCGTGGCACTCAGTTCAGCAAGGCCGAGTATATGGCAGCAATTTTGGCTGCATGTGAGGCTATATGGATGAGGAAGATCCTGGTCGGGTTGTTCGATTCACACTTGGATCCTACTGTGATTTATTGTGATAATCGGAGTTTCATCAAACTCTCAGTTAATCCAGTATTTCATGATAGATCTAAACACATTGACATCTGGTATCATCATATCAGAGATTGTGTGCAGCGGAAGATCATGTTACTTTCATACAATCCCATGGAGGATTAGGATGCTAATATCTTGATGAAGGCGCTCACCAGGAGAAAATTCGAATACCATAGAGGTAGGATAGGGGTGGAAGATAATCCTTATCTTGTTGAGAGGGATTGTTGAGATTGCAACAAGATGAAGGGCTTAGTGGAAAGAAGTCACCTTCACTAAGTGGGCCCGCAGGCTATTTTTGGTGCAAAGTCTATTTTTAGACTATGTCTATTTTTAGACATATGGATCATGTTCTATGAGTTGCAGGATGCTATTTGTGGACGGTTGGTCAAGTCGGAAAAAATAGATGGACTTCTATTTTTAGCCTTATTGGGCGGAATCTATTTATTTTTAGATTGCCAGTCTAAAAATAGATATGTCGAATATTATTATCTCTTAATAATATTTGGACTCTAAACATTATCTTATTCTCTTGGAGCACTTCAGTTAAGTGCACAGATGTGGCACAAGAGCTAACAGAATGAATTACGCTATTCCTAAGGGTTATGTAGAACTATTGCATGGATACTTCAGTTAGAACTCATGTGACAAATTTTGGTGGAGTTGATTGAGGAAGTTAGTGGAGTTGTATTCAGTTTAACTAATCTAAACATAGTTGAGATATTTGCATTCAGTTTAACTAATTGATATAATTAGTGAGAGTGCTGTGAATTAATTATTAATTAATTCACTGATATAAACTCATTAATCAACTAAAGAATACGCAGAGTTAACTTTAGTGCATGAGGCGATTTCAGTGGAGACTAGTGCGGAGATAGGTGAAAGAGCGGGTTAACTATTGGACACTGACTATCTTTGTGTAGATATTGCAACAACACGGTGAATGGAAAGCCCATGAGGATTGCGCGGTACAAGCCGGGTGGTTCAGTTATTTTAATGAGCCATCCTATAGCATTGATTACATAATAGAGGCGGCTATCGGAGTGGTAGGGTGGAGCATGTGTTTTGCTATATCTAGCTTGATTAGTGTGTAGCAAGTGGAGATTATACTGAGAGCTTGTGAGGAGCTTTGTATGATGATTGTTACATGATCTCTATGACATATATAATATACATATAGTTGGGGGTTTTCAGCTTTAATATTTCCCATTACATACTGTGTTCATATGTGTGAATTTTTATGGCTTTAATGAGTGCATGCAATTGATTTTATTTCCGCATGTGATGATCAATGGTAGAAGAGATTTTGTATTGTGCATGAAGATAAAATAGTTAGGAGAATATCGGTGAATAATATGATTATTCAAATTCCTACATGGTATTAGACGATATTCATTATTGGAGCAAAGGCTCGAGCTGTTAAACGGTTAAGTTATGGCACTGAGTAAAATTAATTCTGTGTGATGTTTTCTTGGTGTCGAAGTTGAGATGTCTTTCAACGGATTGCGATTGGAGTATGCCCTTGAGGGAAACTCGAATTATATTGCATGGAAGGACATGATGGAGGCGGTGCTGGATGACAATGGGTTGAAGGAGTTCATAGATGCAAAAATTCCAAAACCTGCTTCTAGCGATGCTGCCACACTTGACGCATGGCAAAAGAAGACAGCAAAGTGTTGAAGGATTTTGTTGGAAGGTGTGAAGGATCACATAGTATCCAACCTTCATGGTAAGGCTTCTCCATTCTTGATGTGGAAAGCTTTGATAGATTTATTTCAAAGCAAGAGCAACCAGAGGAAGTTGGCGCTCAAGGATAAACTCAGGAACATAAAAATGGAGAAAGGTGACAGTATGCCCAAGTACCTCACGAATTTCATCCAATGCAGGGATGAGATGGGAAGTGTGGGGGTTATTGTTGATGATGAGGACTTGGTGAGCTTGGCTCTCCTTGGGCTTCCGAAGAGTTGGCATTCGGTTCTTGGACTCTATCAATGGTCAAAGGAAATTGCCCGGGAGATCGGAGCGAATTTGGTCGGATCTTGTTTAAAAGGAGATAAGGCAGGAGTACGGGACCAATATTCATCAAGAGCTGCGATAGAAAATTGGCCACCATGCCAGAAGCAAGGAAGGGGGAAGAACGAAAGCTTCTCAATGCGTACGAAAGGCAAGAAGTAGGACATGTCTAAGGTGAAGTGCTTTCACTGTCACCAACACAGACATTATGCCACAAATTGTCCGCAGAAGAAGAAAAATAAGCAGGCTGATGGATCTGCAGCTGGAGAGGCTTTAGCCTCGCAGTTTGAGCTGGATTTTAGGCTGATCGCATGCTTGGTTTCAACTATGGCGGGATCAGTATTGGTTTCTGGACAATGGTGCGTCTTTTCACATGACAGGAGATCGAGATTTTTTTACTGATCTGGATGAGAAAGATCTTGGAGTGCACATCGAGATGGGCGATGATGGTAGATACAGTGCGAACGGTATCGGTACCATTTCCTTTGAGAGGGAGTCTGGTAAACCCTTCGTATTGAAGGAAGTGATGCATGTTCCAGGATTGAAGAAGAATCTTATCTCTGTGGCGATGTTAAAAGACAAGGGATATGATGTTGTCTTTAGCGAGGGAAAGGCTTTCCTGCGCAGTAAGGCAACTGGTGAGACCCGGAGGATAGGGGTTCGAGTTAAGAACCTTTATCAATTACAGGTAGATGGCTGCGCAGCAATGGCAGGCAAGGCAGAAGGAGTGGTGAGCTGGGATGATGGCGAGTTGTGGCACCGGAGATTGGGCCACCTTCACCATGGAGCTTTGAAGATACTGCAGCAGATTTCTACTGGGCTTCCTAAGGGTACTCTTGCGCAGTCAGATCAGTGCAAGGGATGTACCTTAGGAAAATTTGTGAAAGCCACCTTTCACGAGAAGGATAGTCGCGCCACGACGATCCTTGAGAGAATTCACACAGATGTGTGTGGACCTTTCTCAGTAGCTTCGACAGCAAAGCACAGGTACTATGTGATATTCGTTGATGATTTTTCTCGGAAGTGCTGGATCTTCTTCATGCAGAAGAAGAGCGAGACATACTCAAAGTTCTGTGAGTTCAAGGCACTGGTTGAGAAAGAATCAGGGAAGCAGGTGAAGGCTCTTAGGAGCGACAATGGTGGTGAATTCATCTCTGGCGAATTCAAGGACTTTTTTAGCACAGACGAAATTCAAAGAGAGCTCATAACACCTCATAACCCACAACAAAATGGGGTTGCTGAGCAGAAGAACAGAACGATCGTGGGTGCTGCATGGGCGATGTTGCATGATCAGGGCATACCCATACACTTGTGGGTTGAGGCATGCAATATTGCAGTATATGTATAGAACCATTGTCCTCACAGGATAATTGGCATGAGTACACCAGAGGAGGCAGTTTCTGGTAAGAAGCCTGATATTTCCCATTTCAGGATTTTTGGTTCACCTGTTTACATTCATGTGACGAAGGATTCCAGGAAGAAGCTGGAGCCGACTGCAGAGGTTTGGATATTTTTAGGGTACACTAATACAACCCACAACTATCGTGTGTATTTTCTAGACAGTCGCAAGACTGTTGTGCAATGGGATATCAAATTTCATGAGGAGAAAGCCATGAAGTGTTTTCTTGAGAGGGAGCCACACTTGCATGCACATGAGGAGCTATTAGTTCCTAAGGATAAGTCTCAGGATGTGGATCAGCCACAAGATGAGGTTCATAGAGTGGAAGAGACCACTCAAGCAGCGCCAACCATCAGAGAGCAGAAGCACACTACAGAAGCTAAGCAACTGGCTAGAGATGCAGAGAGGATTGTAGGAGCACCTACATCCTGACGCGAAGAAACGATCACCGGCCCCACGATATCTTTGAGATACATGGCTCTTATGAGCAGTGTATAAGTGTATCGTGACGAAACCATCATCTTTCGAAGGCAGCAGAGAGATCACATGGGTAGATACCATGGTGGAAGAGTATGATTCGGTGTCGAGGAGCACGGTGCCTGGAGGTGTCCCCGAGGTCGGAGGGAAAGCCAGGTGGTGGGTTCCGAAAGGTCTACAAGTAAAGCCGAGCGGTGACGGGAGTGTGGAGAGAAGTACAAGGCAAGATTTGTTTGCAGGGCTTCTCCTGGGTGAAGAGATCAGTATGGGAGACTATTGCACATCTGGGGTATTCTTCGGTCCTAGAGAGGAGCCAAATAGTGTGAATGGGGTAGCATTCATCCGACGGATATGAAAATGCCGTTGTCCTCATGAGGTGATTGAGGAGGAGGTGTACATAGAGCAGCCCGAAGGTTTCGATATCTTCAGCAGCGAGTCGCATGTGTGCAGGCTCAAGAGAGCATTGTATGGGTTGAAAGAAGCACCTCGTGCTTGGTACACATGGATAGATAGTTATTTCACTGGACTTGGATTCTCCAAGAGTGAGGCGGATCCTAACCTATACCAGATTGTGGTGGAGGGTAAGTTGCTGATCATTGTACTTTATGTAGATGATTTGATTTTGACAGGTGATGAGTTGTTGATACTCTCATGCAAAGATGATCTTGCAAAAGAGTTTGAGATGAAGGACTTGGGCCTCCTTCATTATTTCCTGGGATTGGAAATTTGGCAGCGCAGTGATGGACTGTTTGTTTCTCAAGGAAAGTATGCCTGGGAGATACTGGAGAAATTCAACATACATGGCTGCAAGCCTGTTGATACTCCTCTTCTTGGTGGTTGGAGGAAGGAGGATGCTAATTCAGTGGAGGTAGTGGATGCCACTGTTTATCGATATTTGGTGGGGTCTCTCATGTATCTAGTCAATACACGACCCAACATATGCTATGCTGTTAACCAACGTTCACAAACTATGGTTAAGCCTACCAAGCTCTACTAGAATGCAAGCAAGCATGTATTGAGATATCTCAGAGGCACATTGGGATATGGATTATGGTATAGATAGTCAGATGAGGTGAGGCTATGTGGCTTCACGGATACAGATTGGGCAGGGAGCCCAACGGACAGAAAGAGCACATCTAGAGGGATTTTCAGTATCAGGTCGACTGAAGTTTCTTGGTACAGCAGGAAGCAGAGATCCATGGCACTTAGTTCAGCAGAGGACGAGTATATGGTAGCGATTTTGGTTGCATGCGAGGCTATATGGGTGAGGAAGATCCTGGTCGGGTTGTTCGGTTCATACTTAGATCCTACTGTGATTTATTGTGATAATAAGAGTTTCATTAAACTCTCGGTTAATCCAGTATTTCATGATATATCTAAACACATTGACATTCGGTATCATCATATCAAATATTGTGTGCAGCGGAAGATCATGTTACTTTCATACATTCCCGCAGAGGATCAGGATGCTGATATCTTGATGAAGGTGCTCACTAGGAGCAAATTCAAATACCACAAAGGCAGGATAGGGGTGGTAGATAATCCTTATCTTGTTGAGAGGGAGTGTTGAGATTGCAACAAGATGATGAGCTTAGTGGAAAGGAGTCGCCTTCACTAAGTGGGCCCATAGGTTATTTTTGGCGCAAAGTCTATTTTTAGACTATATATATTTTTAGACATATGGATCATGTTCTATGAGTTGCAGGATGCTATAAAGGATGGTTGGTCAAGTTGGAAAAAATAGATGGAATTCTATTTTTAGACATAATTGGCGGAATCTATTTTTAGATTGCCAGTCTAAAAATAGATATGTTGAATATTATTAGCTCTTAATAATAACGAACCAATACAAATCTGTGTCTTGGAACACAATTTCAGTTAGGTACATATGTGTGAGGCTAACGAAGAATTCCAACTATTCTGGGGTTCGGTGGAAAAATTGTAGATGCTGATTAGAAAAAATGTGATGGAGTTTGGTGATTGATTGAGGAAGTTAATTGGAGGAGTTCTGTATTAAGTTTAATAATCTAAACATAGTTAGAGCCTCTTTGTATCTGTATTTAACACAGTTAATTAATTAGTGAAATTAATTGAATCATTATTAATTATTAGAGAAATATTATAAACTGTTAATCAACTAAAGACCATCCGATTATCTTAGGTGCATGTATTGATTTCGGTGGAGATCGATTAAAATAGTGTGTGATGTGAATCTAGAAGTGAATATCTCTACATTTATTCTAAATTTCTCAGAAGACTCATCTTGTGCTCTTCCACTAACTCCTCCTAGTCTCTTCACCTCATAGGGTATGGGTGGGGGATGAAATAATAGTGGGATGAAAATAATAGGAAATAAGTGGCTTTGTGTTTACCATATTTATCTCTTAGTTGTGCTTGGAAATCTCATTTCCCTCTCCTAGGGTTTTGAGGGAATGTTTCTTGGTTTCATGACTTCCATGGTTAAATAATCAACAAGACTTGTATCCTAATGCTCTTACACCTTCCCCTATCCTTAATATACCTTCCTAAACACTTCCCATCACTCCTATCGCTCAAAATCATCATTTTTCCACAAGCCCTAGCCTACTGCTACAATTTGACACTTTTTCGAGACTAGGCCTGTGTTTTTCCCTTTTTGACCCCTTCCCGCCACTCAATCCTTTAAATTCCACTTTATCCTACTCTCTAACAAATATTCCTATCCCCAAAAATTTCCCCAAGAATTTTGACAACCCTTAACCCCTTCATTCCCCTCCCTCTAAAAAGCAGTCATAAATCTCATGTTTTGCCTACACCAAACCCTAATTTCCTCTTCCACTGAGCTAGGGTTTGCTATGGAATAAGAGAATAAGAGAAGAGGAGGAATAAGTGACTTAATTTCAGCAATTGTGATTCCATACCAACTCATAAACATCATACCTCCATCATTTTCCAAGAAGTCATTCCAAGGGACAAATCATTTGCCACACATAGGGCCAGTTTTGCTTCAAACTATGTTTTTGACCAAAAAGACATGAAATTAATAAAAGTGAGAGAGGTTTTTGTTCCTAATAGGTCAATAAATAAATGCCTCCTTCATATTTTACACATGTATCATGGTTTTTGAGAAACATTAAAAATACAGGTGCTACACAAGGTTTGCTACATTTCTGGAGTGACCTTGGGAAAATCATGTTTTCTCCTGGCTGGAATTTTCAAATGACTTTTTTGATGATTCAAATGATAACTATACAGAGAGATATTTCCAATGAGATAACATGAGCTCAATTTGGAGTTTAGGAAGGCCTTAAAAAGTTTCCTACACCAACACTCTGCATTTCGGTACCCTCATTCAATGTGTTCTGACTAGTCTTGGGAAAATCAACTTTTGACAAGGAAAATGAACTCCAAACAGAAAACCAAAGGTAGATTTGGAAAGTAGACAGGATCATATTTACAACATGCTATCTTGGGCCCAATTTAGACACTGGGAAGGCCTCCAAATTTTGTCTAAAAAAAGGTGTTGCAGTGTCATTGCGCATTCAGGAATGGCATTGTGCGTTTAGAAGATGCTTCCTCCTTTTTTCACCTTGGCGCTGCGCGTTTACCAGTCTTGGGTGAAAAGGTTTTTGACAAGGTAGATGGACACCATTTTTGAAACTGGGGGCATATTTGAAAACTATACTTAGATATATTTCCAATGAGCTATCATGGAGCTGATTTGCACATCAGGAAGGCCTCCAAAAGTTGCCTTGAAGACAAGCTATTTTTTTTTTCATGGCACTACGCGTTTAGCAGGAAAATGCAATTTTCATCATCTTTAGTAAAATTTTGAAATTTTGACTTTTTACTTCGGAAAATGAGAAAATTACTAATGTAAATGGTCATGGTGAATATAAATTTCATGTTTTGACTTTCATCTAAGGTAGATACATTAGGTAAGTCATCAGTTGAGGTCAAATGAATCAGTTTCCTCTCTTTTAGAGGCATTGTTGGGTCTTCCTAGTTTTCAATTTCTTATTTGGTATTGGATTTCATTTACCATCCCAAAAACTTAATCTCCCATGACTGCTCAGGGCACAACACCAGCTTTGAAAATAGGTCAGGAAGGTGATTTTTTGGGTGTTTTTGGCACTTTTGGAGGACCAGTTTTGCTCCAAATGAGATGAAATTTTTTGTGAGTGATGTCCTTGGAAAGATGAACATGAAAATTTAATCCATTCCTCCATTGGGTGCCCCAAAAAAGAGTGCAGTGCAAGTGGCGCTGCGTCTTTGGCCCTTCAAAACAGTCAAAACACCAAAATTTACAAAAAGATGCCAAAACTTGAATTTTCCTTGCTAATTATGTTTGGGATGCTTGTAGGGGATGGATCAGCTAGGTTACCAATATTTTCTTTTTCTTTTGCCTCATTGGTCCCACCATGTTCTTCATAGGCCTCATTGTTATCAGCCTTACTACTTTCTTCATGGCTCTTTGACCCACTGCCATCATCGCTCTTTGTCCCACTATCATCATCCTCACTGCTATGTGCTTCATCATTATTTGCCTCACTACTATCTTGGCTTTCTGACCTATTTCCATCATCATTTCTTCTCTCTACCTTATTACTACCAACATCATCACTGTTGATCTCTTCCTCATATCTCTCTCTCTCTCATTGACATCTGACCTTCTCCTTCACTGCCATTGTCTCCTTCTTTTTGACATTTTGACCACTCTACCTTTGAAACCCTAGGATTTCCAATGAAAATAATATGGAAGAGGGTAATGGAATGGCATTCTGCTTGTGAAATGATATGAATGAGTGAGGGTGTAAGTATGTTAGGTTGAATGAGAGGCTAAATAACTTGATGACAACCCTTAAACTAATGTAAGAACCCTTGTCAATCACTGATTTTCTTTATAGGAAAATGGAATGAGGTTAAAAATCGATGTCAAGTTTAAGTCTTAGGGTAGCCTCCTAGGGTTTTCTTATCATTTAATCAAAAATCATCAAACTCGTTTGAAGATGGGGTTATAGCATTTAATTACCCTTGAGAATGCTTAAATAAGACCATTGAGCAGAGGCATGGAAGCAATTAGAGGTGTTTTGAGTGATCATAGGGTGTAGGTAGCCCTCCTGGCCAAGGGCGCAACGCTCAATCCCAAGCGCGCAATGCTCATGTTAGCACCTGATCTGGACCCCAGGCTGACAAGGAAAAAACAGGGTAACAGCTAAACCACGCTCAGCCTTGTAGCTAGCCCTACAAGGATAGGAGAGGGCTCTATCCATGAAATAATATTCAATAAAGTGAAATAATGATCTGATATTAGGATAGGTATAATGATGGGAAATAATTTAATAAAATGAATAAATTTTCAGGGATGTGTGGGACAAAAAACTGGGACAGTTGAAACTGGGGAATCAAATAAGGACACAATGTATTTTATGGGGCAATATAGGCAGGAAATTTTAGCAATTAAGGTTAAATAAGGATGGGATGGAAAGACTTGTGAGGAGCTGAAAAGGGAAAAATAAATGGATCCTTTCCAAACAGAAGAAAAACACAGAGTATGAATGATTTCCCAAGGCAGAGCATATAAAATGGATTCTACCTTTCTATCTTGAAAGCATTCAAAAGGAAATGTTTATGGATGAGAGGTGGAACATAAAAATTTACATATGAAACAAAGGAGAGAAAAAAATGCTAAAACTCATACCACATGGATCCCAAAAATTAGCGCTGCATCACTTTATTAATTCCCTGTCAAACTGTACAATGGAGCGCAGAGCTTTATTCCACACTATTCCCCTGCTACTGATTACAGACTACTCTACAAATGATTTAAAATTACAATAAATAAGCTGAAATGTGGGAACATAGATCCACGAAAAGAGGGATTTGTTTAACAACTCAGAACTAAAATCTGAATATGGCAAAGAGAACCAACGTTTTGCCTCTGAAAACAAGGAACATAAATACATTTTGATCCTTTGAAAATTCGTTGTTATACTGAATGAAGGAAAAATAAGCAATCCGGAAACAGATTTCCTACTTTGCTACTGCTGTAACAATATTTGTTTTAAATAAGCTTTCTCAGCCTTTGACTGTCGCTTTTCTTTCTCAAGAAAAATGACTTTCAAATAATACACCTTTGAAATAACATAAAATATGAAATTATGCTTTAGTGAAGGGAGAAAACTGATTATGAATGGAAAAAGGGAAGGGAAAGGAAGCGGGACCCACATCGCAATCGGAATCAGAAGGGATAGGAGGGGGGATACAGTCAAATAATAAACATTGAAAATATGCGTTTGCGATGGTGCCATCGCAATCGGGATCGGGGGTTGAAAGTTTTTTTTTTTTTTTTGAAACAAAGCCCAAAAACTCTGATGCGATCGACATAAGTCCGATGGATAATGTAATAAGAGAGAGGGAAATCCCTTTGAAAATAAATTAAAATTATTTTTCATTTTATACAAGGGGATGGATTATTTTTATTAAAAGGGCAGGGGACTTATAATGGTGGGACGGGGATACGTGAATCGCAATCGGAATCAGAAATCGGGGTGGGCGAATTATATATTTAAATACCTCCAATGTGATGGGAGATAAGTGGAGGGGGAAAGCCTTTGTAAAATAAATTTAAAATAAAATTTAGAACTTATAAAGGAAAAGACCCTTTGTATATATATAATTTGGGCGAAAGTATTATGTGGTGGGCCCGGGGTCAATTGGGATCGGGATTGGAGAGGGAGCGGAGTATAACATATGTGAAAAACGTCGATGCCGATCGAGCGATGGACTGTGAGCCATCGAATCAACGGGGACAGATCGCCGATGTAGGATTAATCGAGAGTTGACCGTCGGGAGGGGTCTATCGGAAGAGAGGGATGAAAAGCGCCGATCTAATATGGGTTGTCTGATCATGGATCAGATCAATGGCCAGCATATCATCGGGCGGGGCCAATCAGAGGTGACTTAGCATAATCGCATCGGAGCTTTTGGTGTGGGGCAATTGGAACACACTTGTTAACATTTGCGATGCGATGGAAAGGGAAGGGACTTGGTTTATGCAGGGTTTATATGATATAAACCTTAAAAATATTTACCATAAGGTTTAAAAGCGTGGAGGGGAAGTGGTTGGGTTTAAATCTCATTTGTGTTTTATAATGCGATTTTTTGTAATTGGGGGGGGGGGGGGAGGGATTTTATTAAAGAAAATATAAAATTTTAATAAAATAAAATCTGGGGAAAGGTGGAAAAAAGGGGAAGGTTAGGGAATAGGGGACTTTAACTTCACTTAAGCATAAGTTTCAGTCCAGAGGTCAGTTTTGAGAGTGTAGTATACCGTTGGAAAGCTCTTTCCGGGCTCTTTCTAATGGATCTACTTGGAAGATGATTTGATCCTAAAAATGCTGCGGAAAACGTCTCTAAATACATGGTTATGACTTTGTGGGGATAACAGCTTCTGAATTGTGACTTATTACATATGCTGACATAAAATTACATAATGATGAGAATTTAAAGTAAAGTATCATGTTTTCACCTCAAAACATAGTTTTTAGGTGAAAATTACATCAAAATAAATAAGATATTTCTTTGATCTTAAAGGTGCTGTGGCTTTGAGTTTATTGACTACCTCATGACCTTGCTGATATTTATTGACATTTGACTCATTAATTTGACCATGGTGACACCCTAGAAACCAATGAGACCTATCTTATGACCTACTGACATGATTCAGAAAGTGAAAGTAGCTCATGAATAAGACCATAAAGGGAAGACTCGACAAGTTTCACATGAGGTAAAACTGATGAAAATTCACTACCATCAATGAATCCATGACCTAGCGGAATGGTGAAATTTATTGGTATGGAACTCCTAATATGCAAATGAAAGAGATAAATTTTGATCATTGATGGCAGTATGACTAGACTGACACTAACATTGGCTCCAATGGGGATGGTAGCTCCTTGGAGGTGCCAAGAACACCCTAGAGAAAGTAGCCTTATCCATTGGGCATGGAGTCAAAAATGCTAAAAACTAACACAATGTAGACTGAATCAAGACTAAGACTAAAAACTGAATAAAATCAAACCATACACATATCATCCAAGTTTTATAGCCTTCACCTCGGGCCCCAAACTTGAATGATTGTGTACTTGAACTCTGATAAAAAATAACATGGTATATAAAATGATGATGACATAGATTCTGATCCATTGTCGTCAATAATGGTAGTGCTTCAAAAGCCTACCATTCACTACTCCTCCAGGGCAATCTTGACTATCCATTTTTGAAAGTAAGAAGGCATTCTATCCTCTGTATGCTGAAATCTTGTATGGTCCTTTCCACAAGTTTTCAAACTTACCGTGCTTTCCTTTGTCCTCATTCCTTGCATCCCATCTCAACACTACATCATCCAGCTAAAAATTTTATGCTTTTGTCTTTCGATCATAGATTTTCTTAATCTTCTCTTGCAACTGAACAACGTTCTGTGACACTTCCTCTCTTGTTTGCTGAAGGTGGATCCTCTGATTGATCCTTCGCTGATTATCATCATCTTCGCTTCCAACTTCTTGTAATAATCTCATAACTAGAACTGTAAGAGATTTAGGAAAAACAACATCAGTACCATAAACCAGCTCAAAAGGTGACATACCTATTGATTTTTTACTGCTAACTCTGTCTGCCCACAATGCGTTGATGAGCTTTTGGTGCCAATTCCTTTTGTTTTCCTCCAGCATTTTCTTGATTATATTTAACATCGATTTGTTCGATGATTCCGCCAGGTCGTTGCCTTGTGGATAATACATTGGTGAATGGCCCAGCACAATATTGTACTTATCACAGAAATCAACCATCTTCTTAGATCTGAACGTTGTTGCGTTGTCTGTAATAATTTTATAAGGGCAGCCAAAACGAGATAAAATATTCATTTCTAGGAATTGAATAATTACTGTGTCTGTAGCTTGCCTGGTTGGGACGGCCTCGATCCATTTAGTGAAGTAATATGTTCTTGTCAATATCCATCAATGTTGTGGTGATGAAGCAGGGTGAATCTCTCCTATGAAATCGAGTCCCCATTGCTGAAATGGAGCGTTCACTAAAACTGGTTTTAAAGGAAGTGGAAGAAATTTCTTCTTCCCTTGGAAAATTTGACATTCATGAAAATTCATCATTGTTTTATATAAATCAGAAAATAACGTTGGCCAATAATACCCTGCTCTCAATACCTTGTTAGCTGTAGTCTTCCAAAACAAGTGACCGCCACAGTCATCTTTGTGGAAATCATGCATTACCTTCTGGGCTTCTTATTCAACCAAAAAATTGAGCAGAACACCTCCTGGATCCTTCCAATATAGAGCACTGTCTAAAATACAATATTTAGCATATTTAAGTTTCAAATATATACCTTTACTCTTAGACATGCCTGTAGGAGGTGACAGATGCTGAAGAACATAAACAATATCTGAATACCAAGGGGACTGCAGAAAAATATCTGAAATTGGAACAAGCAAAGCTTCATCTTCATCCTTTGACATTGCTGTAATGAGGTTTATATCCAAGGCACACAGATTCGATTGGGCCATCAATTTTTCCAAGCCTTGGACTTTGATCAACTTTTTGGGCTTGATCTCCAAGTCGTACTCCAACATAGTTGCTATCCATTTACCTCTTTGACCTTCTGGATTAGTTTGCATCAAGACATCCTTCACTACTGCGTTAGGGACATATGCTATAGTATGTGAATGCAGAATATAGACCCTAAAATCCTTTAATGCCTTGATAAGAGCCAATGCATGTTTTTCAATAATATTATACCTTAAAGCATCATCTCTAATAGTTCTACTAAAAAAGGAAATTGGATTTTCTACCTGATATTTCTTTTGCATTAAAACAACAGCCATAGTATGCTCCGATGCAAATGAAAAAATGAAAAAATATTGAGTATAGTCGGGACTAATCAAAACTGGGGCATTGGACAAAGAAAACTTTACCAAATTGAATGACTTGATAGCTTCTTCACTCCACTTGACAGTGTTATCCTTCTTCAACATGTTATTCATTTCTCTTAGATGTTCAACCAGATTGGGTATAAATCGGTGCAAAAAGTTCATCTTACCATTACAGGCCTGAATCTCCTTCTTGTTTCGTGGAAGATCTATGTGCTGAATTGCTTCCACTCTAGATGGATCGATGTGGATACCATATTTAGAGATGATATGCCCTAGCAATTTGCCTTCATCCATGGCAAAGAGACTCTTCTTGGGATTGAGAGAAATCCCAAATTTTCTGAATCACTGAAAAACAACTCTCAAATGGTGCAAATTCTCATCATCTGAACCTAAAAACACTGTCAAATCATCCAAATAAACAACAAGAAAAACATCTTTTTCATTGGAAAAAGCAATGTCCATTGCTCGCTAGAAAGTGGCTCCAATGTTCTTCAGTCTGAATAGCATATTAGCATACTGGAAGGTTCCCCAAGGGTGTTGTGAAGGTAGTTTATCTTCGTCCTTCTCATGCACCAAGATTTGGTTATAGCCTGAGTAGCCATCAAGTAGTGACATCCTATATGATCCAACTACTCTTTGCAGAATATGGTCCATCTTCAGAAGTGGATAATTTTCCTTTAAGGATGCCTTATTCAAATTCCAAAAATCTATGCACAATCTTATCTCTCCTGTCTTCTTATGCACCGGGACCGAATTTGAAATCTAGTTAGAAAATCTAATGGGAACTATGATACCTGATTTGTACAACTTGTTTACCTCTTTTTCGATGGATGGCAGTAGCTTCGGATTGATTCTTCTCAGCTTTTGTCTGAATGGCTTTTGATCCGGCTTGATAGGAATAGTATGCTGGACTATGTTCTTATCATACACCTTCAAATCTGAATAATCCCATGCAAACACATCAGAAAATTTAGAAAGAAAATTAACATACTTCTCCTTTACCTCAGGGCACAATGCCTTTGAAAACTTCACAAAATTGGGCTTGTCAAGTGTTACAAGATTCACATCTTCAACTCCTTTCTTGGTGGGCACCAATCTTGGCTTCTTTGCAACATCATCCTGATCAAAAAGCTTCTCTAGAGGTATGAGACCTCTAGGAATTACATTATCCTTTAGCTGCAATATTTCCATCTGGTTTGCTTCCAACTCCTGATCATCAACCTCATACTCACCTTCTATTGGAGTGTCTCTGAATTTTCCATCACCCTGCAGAAATGCATTAATCTCATTATCATCCCAAAATACTTGCCAATACCTTAAATTTTCAGGAACAACAGGCGTATGTTTGACTTAGATCTCAAAATTATTGTTGGATTTCATCGGAATCTTCAAGTTGCTGGCAGTAGTGTTAAGAGAATCAACAATAATGTTCTGCATCCTGGGTACTACTGTCAAAGTGTATTCTGGGAATGTCTTCAAGATATCCAAGACTAAATTTCTGTATGCCCTCAATCTCGGATGTTTAGCTTGGTACTCTCCTTTAACCTGTTTGATTATTAACTCAAAGTCACCATACACAGAAATCCTCTTTGCATTCAGCTTCTTCAAAATTTTGAGACCTGCAATCAGAGCTTCATACTCTGCTTCATTGTTAGAGCAATCAAAAGCTAACTTGTAAGCACATACTCTAACATTTCTAGAAACCTTTTAGGCTGGAAAACAAGGCTTCTAATCCATATTCCAATACTGGCTCCATCCTTACCAACAACTCCATCAAAATCCATACTCCACAGGCCTTCTTCTTCCTCTTGTAGATGCTGGAATTTTGTTTCTTTCTCTTATTTTCCTTGGCTGATTTCTAGCTATTCACTGTCTTTTTGCTGTTGGCAGGGAGGAGACTCAGAAGTGATTGCTGATTTCTCTTTTTCTTGTTTGAGGACCTCTCTGAAATTCTCTGAAATCTCAGGTATTTCATCTACTTGTACCAACTGAGCATTATCATCATTTAAACTACCATCATAATACAAGACAAAGGACTCTAAATCTGTGTGGACAACATTAATGGGATAGTTTACTGGCTTCTCTTTGCTAGTAATCATATATTTCATTTTCTTTTCCCTATATAGCTTTCTCAACTGGCCAAATACAGGGATAGTGGCATAAGAGAATTCAAGTTTCATAGTTCCCTTAAGTTTAGCACCCCAAGACCTAGATAGAAGCATTCCAAACCTTGGTGGGACATCAACAACAACTACATCCATCAAGACATTTTTGGCTGGGATTTGGTCTAAAGACACTACCAAATATTTAATGAGACCAATACAATGGACCCTACCTAAGTCAAAAGAATACAAATCATGGTATTTTCAAGTAATATCCAGTCCTAATTTTTCCATGATGGCCTTGGGCATCAAATTATGTGACACCCCAGAGTCCATCATAGCATTATGCAGGATGAACTCGTGTAGTCTAAGACTCAGGTAAAAGGGAGGGACTTGAATTTCTTTAGATTCTTCTGTAGCTGGGCCAAAGATGAGTTCTGGATAATCATCTTCTACATTGACCATATCAGAAACAAAGTCTATTTGTAAGATTCTAGACACCTGATTTTTATAAGCACTATTTTTCACCAACTCTGTGAGGGGCATAGACACTTTTAGCTTAAAATTTTCATTTTCTAAATTAAAGGAAGGAGCTTTTTCTACCTCTTTAACTGGAGTATCTTTCTTCTCTATTTTCTCCTTTACTGTGCTCTGTTGGTTCTTTTCATTTGCTATGTTAGTCGTTGAAGGTGCTTTGCTAGAAGAAGGGCCGGTTGGCTCTTTCCCTTTCTTCTGAGCATCGTTCTTCATTTGGAGCTCTTTTCTTTTCTGAATGGTACTAACTGTAACATCTATGTTCCTCAAATAATATTTCTTTTTTTGAGCCGATAGGGCATTCATATACCCTCTCTGTTAATCATCGGACTCTTCTTCTAATACTGTGTCATTGGCCAAAATGAAATCTTCATCTTTTTGAGTGTCTGGAGTCGCCATGTATTCTTCTTCTTCTATGAGGAATATAGGGGCACCATCAGCAGTGAAAAAGTGATTGGCCTTAATCAGAGGATCATCATCCTCATCTGTGTCTGTTCCTTAAACATAATTCTGTTGTAGTGGAGTTTTGATTTGCTGATGTGGTGGCGCTTGGTCCTGCGTTCTTTGTTCTCTCTACTTAATTCTGAACTGTCGTTGTTGCCCTCTGAAGTTCGGATTTCTTATCTGAGGTTCAGGTCTATCTGTAATGGTTAATCGATCAACCATATTCTCGACTGTGCGAATCAAGGTGTCCATTTTGCTGTCTGAAGGGGAGGCTTCCTCTTTCACCGTGACTCTTTTTTCAGCTCTAGTGCATGCTCTTTTAGCCAACATATTAGCTTCTACGCTTACCGCTATCTTCTGCATGTCTTCAAGTGATGAAGGATCTCTTTCTCGTAGCTCATATGCCATATCGGCATCGAAACCATCTGGAAATTTTAGCAAAGCTAATCCCACAGGAGGTTTCAGGTTAGCTGGAATAACATTATATACAACATTGAATCTTAAACAATAGTCCTGTACCGTTTCACCAACATTTCTCTTGATATTTTCATACTCAAACAAAATCTGGAGTGGGTTATTTTTTACCTCCCATCGGTCTAAAAACTATGTGTGTAACTCCTGTAAAGTGTGAATAGAGCCCGCTGGTAAGGCTCTAAACCACTTTCTAACTTCACCTCCGAAGCTTTGAAAAAACAACTTGGTAGTTACATTCTCTTCTTCTACCTCATGTAGATCAAAAAATTCATTCATTTTATAAACGTGCTGCTAGGCTGTGATGCTCTGGGTGGCATCAAAGATGGGAATTTTACTTTGATAGTCAGCAGGCATATCATTAAGGACCTGAGGCAAAACCAGGGGTGCATACCAGGCAGCCATGGTTCTAGGTGGATTTACAACAGTGTTTGTAGGATTTAAGGGAGGTGTTGATGGAGGAGATGATAATTGAGGATTTACAGGTGGGAATGCTGATGAATTAGAAGGAGGGAATGATGTTCCTGATGATTCTGAAGGCTCAAGAATATTAGTTACAGTGATGGATGATTGAGGAGAATTCAGAATATAATCATCAATGGAGGAATTTGCTCTTTGAACTTCAATATCTACAAGGAATTCAAGATCTAAAACTGTATCATCGATGTTAGTTTCAGACTTATTTCTAAACAAAGAAAGCTCAAAAATTTCATCAAAGGAAATATCTTCTATAAAAAACCACTCACTCGGCCAAGTATAGGATCTGAAGATAGGTCTGGGACTTAGTGATCCTTCTTGTCTTCTGACAATTCTTGGAATAAGATTTGGATTTTCAAACACAGGGGGAGGATTTGGATCTAGATTAGCCCTTGTATATCTTCCTGAAGCTAGTGTGTGTAAGTTCTACTATACAAAAATTCTGTTTCAGCCTAACAGACTCTAAAAATAATTTTCCCAAACCGAGGAATTTACAAGAAAAATTTACTGGGGTGATCTGACTTTATGTACTGATAGAAGAAATATATTATGACTGAAGAATAGTGGCTGTAGTCATGTTCTTTTCCAACAACGCTTTTAATAATGTTTCACCGTGAAATAATATCCCGACCTTTGAACAAATCTTTATAATTTAATGTGATATTGGGGAACACATTAAAAATAGTGAGAAAACCTTATCACTCCGATTGAAATATCAAAACTTTATAACAATGGCGCGATCCTTTAAAAAAAACACCAACCCTTGAACTTTATATCATATAACACATCTATGCTAGCAACGCGACATTCGTTTTATTCAGCAGGGGCCCACACATCCACTTTTCGAATTAAAATAATGCGAAATCTGTCAGATTATACCTCAATTATCACCCGTGCTTTTCAGCGTGTGATTGTTGTCAGATCTAAAGCTCTCTAGATCGTACGATGCTCGCGAATATCACATTTTTTCAAAGGTTGAAGTTTAACAACTGAGAGCTGCACGAAATGGGAAGTTTTGGTTTGCAAAACCCACTAGCGGTAATTACAACCGCGCTTTAACTGTGGTTTAAGACTTAACTGTTGGTGTTAACTTCAACAGCTGGGTACCACTCAATATTACTCTGCCGGTAATGAATAAAGCTCTTTTCTTTAATAACAGAGATTTTCCAAAGAACGTCACTGTTAATATAATCAAGGTTTTTTAACCTTAGCCAAAAATCTTCATTTCACATGGGCTGAATATGATTCGCTCGTCTGTTTCGATATTTCTTCAAAATAGAATAAACACGGTCAATTCAAATTCTGAGCATATGTTCTCGCAAACAGTCAGTTCGAAGCTATCTCCAATGGAGTCACTAGAGATGTTAGCACCTGATCTGGACCCCAAGCTGAAAAGGGAAAAACAGGGTAACAACTAGACAGGAGAGGGCTCTCTCCATGAAAGAATATTCAATAAAGTGCAATAACGATCTGATATTAGGCTAGGTATAATGATGGGAAATAATTTAATAAAATGAATAAATTTTTAGGGATGTGTGGGACAAAAAAATGGGACAGTTGAAACCAGGGAATCAAATAAGGACACAAGGTATTTTATGGGGCAATATAGACATGAAATTTTAGCAATTAAGGTTAAATAAGGATGGGATGGAAAGACTCGTGAGGAGCTGAAAAGGGCACAATAAATGGATCCTTTCCAAACAGAAGACAAACACATAGTATGAATGATTTCCCAAGGCAGAGCATATAAAATGGATTCTACCTTTCTATCTTGAAAGCATTCAAAAGGAAATGTTTATGGATGAGAGGTGGAACATAACAATTTACATATGAAATAAAGGAGAGAAAAAAATGCTAAAACTCATACCACATGGATCCCACAAATCAGAGCTGCATCACTTTATTAATTCCCTGTCAAACTGTACAATGGAGCGCACGACTTTCTTCCACACTATTCCCCTACTACTGATTATAGACTGCTCTACAAATGATTTACAATTACTATAAATAAGCTGATATGTGGGAACATAGATCCACGAAAAGAGGGAGTTGTTTAACAACTCAGAACTAAAATCTGAATATGGCGAAGAGAACCAACGTTTTGCCTCTAATAACAAGGAACAAAAATACATTTTGATCCCTTGAAAATTCGCTGCTATACTGAATGAAGGAAAAATAGGCAATCCAGAAATAGATTTCCTAATTTGCTGTTGCTGTAACAATATCTGTTTTAAATAAGCTTTCTCGGCCTTTGACTGTCGCTTTGCTTTCTCAAGAAAACTAACTTTCAAATTATACGCCTTTGAAATAACATAAAAAATGAAATTATGCTTTAGTGAAGGGAGAAAACTGATTATGAATGGGAAAAATGGAAGGGAAAGGAAGCAGGACCCACATCGCAATCGAAATCGGAAGGGCTGGGAGGGGGGATACAGTCAAATAATAAACTTTGAAAATATGTGTTTGCGATGGTGCCATCGCAATCAATATCTGGAGTTGAAACTTTTTTTTTTTGAAACAAAGCCCAAAAACTCCGATGCGATCGGCGTAAGTCCGATGGGTAATGTAATAAGGGAGAGGGAAATCCCTTTGAAAATAAATTAAAACGATTTTTCATTTTATACAAAGGGACGGATGAATTTTATTAAAAGGGCGGAGGACTTATAATGGTGGGACTGGGATACGTTAATCACAATTGCAATCGGAATTCGAGGTGGGAAAATTATATATTTAAATACCTCCGATGCGATGGGAGATAAGCGGAGAGGGAAAGCCTTTGTAAAATAAATTTAAAACAAAATTTAGAACTTACAAAGGAAAATACCCTTTTTATATATATAATTTGGGCAGAAGTATTATGTGGTGGGCCGGGGGTCAATCGGGATCGAGATTGGATAGGGAGTGGAGTATAACATATGCGAAAAATGCTGATGCTGATTGATCGATGGACTGTGAGCCGTTAGATCGGCGGGGACAGATCGATGACGCAGGATTAATCAGGAGTTGGCTGTCAGGAGGGGTCAATCGGAAGAGAGGGATGAAAAGCGTCGATTGGATATGGGCCATCCGATCGTCGATTGGATCGACGACCAACATATCATCGGGCGGGGCCAATTGGAGGTGACTTAGCATAATCGCATCGAAGCTTTTGGCATGGAGCAATCGGAACGCACTTGTTAACATTTTCGATGCGATGGAAAGGGAAGGGACTTGGTTTATGTGGGGTTTATATGATATAAACCTTAAAAATATTTACCATAATGTTTAAAAGAGTGGAGGGGAAGTGGTTGGGTTTAAATCGCATTTGTGTTTTATAATGCGATTTTTTGTAATGGGGGGGGGGGGGGAAGGGATTTTATTAAAGAAAATATAAAACTTTAATAAAATAAAATTTGGGGAAAGGTGGAAAAAAGGGGAAGGTTAGGGAATAGGGGAATTTTGCTTCACTTAGGCATAAGTTTCAATCCAGAGGTCAGTTTTGAGAGTGTAGTATACTGTTGGAAAGATATTTCCGGGCTCTTTCTGATGGATCTGCTTGAAAGATGATTTGATGCTGAACATGCTACAGAAAAATTCTCTGAAGGTAGGGTGATGAATTTGTGGGGATAACAGCTTCTAAATTGTGACTTATTACATATGCTGACATGAAATTACATAATGATGAGAATTTAAAGTAAAGTATCATGTTTTCACCTCAAAACATAGTTTTGAGATGAAAATTACATCAAGCTGAATAAGATGTTTCTTTGATCTTCCAGGTGCTATGGATTTGAGTTTATTGACTACCTCATGACCTTGCTGATATTTATTGACATTTGACTCATTAATTTGACCGTGGTGAGACCCTAGAAACTAATGAGACCCATCCTATGACCTACTGACATGATTCAGAAAGTGAAAGTAGCTGATGACTAGGACCATAAAGGGAAGAATCAACAAGTTTCACATGAGGGAAAACTGATGAAAAATCACTATCATCAATGAATCCATGACCTAGCAGAATGGTGAAATTTATTGGTATGGGACTCCTAATATGCAAATGCAAAAGAGAAATTTTGATCACTGATGGTAGTATGACTAGACTGACACTAATAGCTCATACCCAGGCATGCATCGCTTAAAATTTCTTCATTGGGCATGTCGGACAAGAGCGAAGTGCTCTTCCAGGCGTGTAGTGCCCAGTTCTAGACACACAACAATTGTATAATTTGCATGGGAGGAAAAATCCAGGGCCAAAGTGCCAGGTTCCAGGAATGCAGCATCACAAAAAAAAAATCAATTTTGACTTGAGAACTCAAATTTTCTTCTCTCCTTGAAACTTCTAATTCTCTCCAAGTGAACCATGATTGATATGAAGTGTGAAATGAGTTCTATAGGTATGTGGCATTTGATTTACCTTTGCAAACCACTTTCTTATGTTTTAAGCCTTTTTTCTCTTTCACTGATGTCCTTTAACACTTTTTTCTTTGTAGGTGCCTGAAAATACTAACTTGACTCTTCCTTTTTCTTCTTGAGGTATAACATATTCATTTTGACATCTTTGGAGTTATATTAGACATGATGGCACCTTCAAAACTTTCTGTGGCTTTCATTACAATATTCAACTTGTCTTTCTCACCTTGGCTAGTAGTTAGAAAAGTTTTGTTCCTTTTGATCCTGGAGGCTTTGACATATTTATTTTAACACAGTAGTAGCCTCATAATTCTCTTTTGCTTCCTCCATGGAGTTTGAACATGTTTTTACCTTCTTTGACACTCCTAATTTGCAGGTGACTGAAAACACTACCTTGACTTCCTCTTACTCCTTGAAACATGATAATTTCACCTTTGAAAACCTTAGGATGTTCACACAGTAGAAATACCTCCAAAAACTTCCTTTGTTCCTACCTTGGAGCTCAAATCATTTTTTGTTTGGTAGGTGGTTGAAAACCTTGAATTTAAATTTCTTATTGATATTCTCTACACCTTTTCCCTTTGAGCCAATGACACCTTTATCTCGAAAAATTTGGCATGATTACACACAACAGCACCTTTACAATCCTTCCTTTGCTATCATCATGGAGTTCAACTCATCACTTCATCTTCTCTGGCCATTTTCCCAAAACACTAGGCATCTGGAGTGCTTTAAGACAATCATCAATGTTGTCTTATAAATGCTCTATAGCCCTTTCAATTTCATTCATTTCTATCCAGTTCACCTCACCTTTTTCCCTTTTTCATCAATATTTTCTGAAATACTTTTATTCATGTTTGGTTTTTGGTGTACCTCCTCCATGGTCATTTCTTCATTTGATCCCTGCTTGGCACACTGCTAGATTATCAAGCTCAAAAACCATAGTTATTCTCAATACCAATTATTTCATGTATTCCTTGCTTCAAGATGTCTTCATTCAGGAGCAGACCTCCTACCTCATCAACTCTTTGCTGATAGACTTTTTAACATTCCTGTAGAAGTGTCAAAGTTTACATTTACCTCTTGTAGACCATGAATTTGATAAGGTAGTATTATTTGGAAACTTTTAGATCTTTTCTTGAATAACCATGTCTCAACATTTCAATACCTTTGAAACAAATTCTAACAAAGAAAAACAGTGTCTGAAACATGAATGATGACCTTGGAACATATGAAACCCTAATTGACCTAGTGGGGGGTTCTTTGACCTGACCTTGACTGAAAATTGGCTTTGGAGGCTTCAAGTGAAAGTATTTTTCAAAGTGCTGTATTAAAGATCCAAAATCCAATGTACTTGATTTTTCTAAAGAGCCTACAGAGATATTTTTGAGACGATCAATGCTCGATGAACCTGGGGAACATGGGAAAGTGTAGGCTATAGGAAACCCTAGATGGAAAATGGAGTTATGGGCAAGGGAAAAGCAGAGCCAATGAAGTTATAGGCAGGGAAGGAGAATGAGGATGATAGGTATAAGATTAGGAAGAGTTTGTAGGGGTGACAGGGTGACCATGGAATGGCAAGCTAGTGAAAATAGTGAAAAATTTTCCATAAGGATAATGAAGGCAGTGAGATTTCTGAAACTCACATTTTTCAAGGAAGGTTATTTTTAGAATTCTAGAGCCAATATTTCATAATATACAGATAATGAAAAATAATGATGACTAACAGTGGCTCCACTTGGGTAGGAAAGCTCCTTTTCAGGAGGTGTTCAGATATCTAGAACCAATATTTAGTAATCTACAGATAATGAAAAATACTGATGACTAACAGTGGGTCCACTTGGGAAGGGAAGCTCCTTTTCAGGAGGTGTTAATATATCTGAGTTTTGAATATTAGTACCTTACTTGTGCTTGGAAGATCCCTCTTTCTTCACTTGTTAATGGTCTTTTGAAGCTGTGATCTCAAATCTGAAAGAAAACATGATTGCTTCAACCTCAATTCTACCTACCCATCATAATTTTCCTAACATTTTTTCTTCACTTGGGTGCATTTGGATTGGAAAGCCCTTGACATTATTTTCTTTTGAAAGCATTAAACTATCTACTTCTACCCTTATGTCATCCAAGAGTTCAGATTAGGCTCATGAACTCTTTTATTCTCTGCCTAGACTACTTATCTCTCAAGGTTAAGCTGTTTGACGGATTTTCATTCTCTAACTGCTAACATGAAATTTAAAACATGATCAAACCATGTTTAAGAAATCTGAGTTGTCATGGGCTATGACATTTTTGAAAAGTTGCACATATGCTTTATTTTTGCACAAGTGAAAACTAGAAACTTGAGGGTTGTGATTCAGAATTGGTTATGCATCCCTCTCATTTCTCTTTGGTTGAGATTTAAGCTTTGGAAACCAACATATTTTCCTAATCTAATCTACTGACAAGCCAAGTTTTCATGGTTTGGCAAATCTTCTTTCACTAACCTATCAACAAAAATTTAAAACATGTTCAATCATGATTAGGCTAGATGACTAAACAAGAATTTATTTTCTCAAAGGTAGTGGAATTTAGGCTTGCACACTTTCAACAATACTCTTTTTTGGTATGGGGTTGTACCTCTTCTTTTTTCCTACCCTCTTTTTCTTCTTCTTTTTGTGTTTTGTGTTTTTTTTTAGATCAACATTCTAAAACTAAAAACTAGAAAGATGCTCATAGTGCTGATCTTATTTTCATACCTATCTATCCTAATATAACTTACTTATGATATATATTCATTTGGTGAACTCACTTTTCCAATATAACCAATCAAGTAGATGATTCGATGAGTGATCTTTGTTCAGCTCTTTGAGGGTGCTGAAGAAATAAAAAGGCCACTCCTACCTCACTTTTTTTTTAACAGTAGTGCTTAAAATTTCCCTTAAACCTTGCATCATATTGCTCATGATATATTTTACTCCCTCTTCAAATTTGTCTAAGAAAATAGAAAAGGGTTCTTGAAATAATACCTAGCTCTGAGGATTTGAATAACCAGTTGTATCGAGGACCATTCCTTGTTCCAACTTGTTAGGCTTGGGATTATTTTGAGAAAGAATCTCTTCCCCTTCCTCATGATCATCTTCACTGGCAACCTCATCATATATTACAATGTTTTCCTCTAGAAAACTTGATATGCTCTGATTTAGTGGGCTGAATTTTATCTAAAGACCATCATTAAGAGCATTTTCTAGCAATAGGTCTTCCTGAGAAGGTAGTGCAACAACTTTCCTGTGATTATCAATTTCCAAGCCTTCATCTGCAATTTGAAATTCAATGGAACTTGGTGACTGCAAATCTAGAGCCGAGGATAATTCTATGTCAGAAATTATTTCCTCAATCATTTCAGGAAAAGGGTTCTTATTGACAACTTGCTCAAGAAGTTCATTATCTTCCCCAACCTCAACATCAGAATTGAAATACTGTTGATTTCTAATCACATGAAAGTTATCTCTGATGGACTGAAATGAAGTATAACAAAGAGTCAAAGATCCTTCACTTACTTCCAAATTTTCTATACTTTCCTCATCAGTGTCATAGCTGATATGTATTGGCTAATTATTGTTTTCAAGTTGATGAAACTGAACTTCCTCCCACAAACCAACTGTTGATTTCTCTACAAGATTAGCTTCTATTTGGAGAAAATAATCATCATCATATTGATCAAACTTTGGACAATCATCAATATAAGTAATGTCACCAATCATACATATTGGATTATTAGATTGTTTTTCTTCGAATTGATCTACAAATCCATTTTCTGATCTATGGTAGCTGGGATTAGCAGGAAAATAAATGGAAATGTTCTATTCACATGAAGGTTTAGAGGCTGGCTGCATGTTTAGAATCTGATTTATTTCCTCTTTAGTTAAAAGAGGAGGAATTTTTCTCTTTCTTTGCATAGAAACACAATATTTCTCTTTTTCTTGTGAAGGCTGATTCTGAGGTTGAATGTCTTCTTGAACCTTGCTTAGAAGATATGGTGGATCATCACTTGTCCCTTCAGAGAGATCCTATGGATCTTCCTTTGTTTCTTGATTGATTTCATCCTCAACCAAATCCTCTTGGTTGTCATGACAGTTAACCTGAGTATGAAATGCATTCATTTCTTCTAATAGACTTTCAGGACGCAAATTTCCAAAATATTCATCAATTTTTAAAAGGTATTGTATGAGATATTGAGATTGATCACAACAATTTTCAGCTAATGATAAATATGAACAATTTTCTTTATAATTTTCATAAAATACCTTGTGGAAATCCGTCTAGGCCTTCATACCATTCCCTTGCCTTACCTTCTAATGTCCCCATGAACATTTTCATGAGGTAGTCCTCATGCCATTCAAATTTTAACCTCCATGTATGTATATGAAATTTGATGAGATGTAACAATGGGTCATCAAACTTTTTATCTTGAAACATAAGCAGGTTTGAAACCCAATTTATCTGAGGCATTTTGTGTGGGAATCCAGGGATGTGATCTCTGTTCATTGGAGCATATCTCTGTTGTATCCTTGGACCCATATTTGTCAATAAAAAAAGGTTTAGTGCATCTTTTCAACCAATCTAGAGTCCTCTACTAGTGGAGTCTTTAGGTCTATTAAGAGTTTTGGAGTCGCTAGGTGGAAGATTTCAACTTTTTTGTCCACCATCAACAAGAGAGGCTAAAATTTTGTAAGAGTTCTTGAGAAGCAGACCTATCTGAAAGATGACTAAATTCATACATTATGTGGCTGGGATTTACATTGTTATGACTGATGGATACATACCCAGGCGATTCTATGAGAAATAGTGGGGGTCAACAGGGCTATTGAAGACCAGTGGAGTCACCAGGTGGATGATACTAACTATTTTAAATATTTACTTGTTGTCCACCATCAACAACTAAATACCAATCTAAGGATGTTTTTTGGTTTTCTTAGTTTTAAGGAGCACTTAGGAAGCTACTGACTCATATCCCCAGTGGATTCACCATTATGTTAGGTGGTGAGTCAACTGGATACTGTTGAGAGGGGTTTTCTTAGGTCTTTAAGGAATATGTAAGTTGTTACTCACTCAGTTCCCCAGCAGAGTCGCCATTATGTTAGGTCCTCGTAATTTGTCAGATTGAAAATACCAAATGTACAAGGGTAACATCAAACCAATCTTTGAAGTCCTATGACCTAGCCTTCTTGGACTCAGAGAGGGCTCTCTCTATATTTGTGTAAAATATGTGAGCTTGATTGATTTTTGGGTTTTGATTTTAGGCTAGTTATAAGGATAAGATTTGTTTGTTTGTTTTTTTTGGTTGGGTTGCTTGTCAAGTAGAACAAGTAGAGTAGTAGAGGTTTAGACCATTGGGATATGGAGTCTGCAAAAGGTCTGGAAAATTACAACAATACGTCAAGGGTGTTTCGGAGGGAAAGTTTAACAAAGCCAAATGGATCTTCAAAGCTTATGTGAGTGAAGTGAACATTAAATTGTGAACAAAGTAGGTGCAAAGGGCAGTTAAGAATCCTTTAACATGTACTTATAACAATAAAAGTCTTTAAGAACACTATGCATAAATAAATAATCAAAGACAGGGCATACCATAAGCTTCTTTGACCAAACCTTAGCAAGTAAACATTAAGACTATTAGTGACCTATAAATATAGGATTCATAATTTTGACTTGACTAATGGTAATATTGTAAATATGTACATACTCTACCTTCTGCAAGTTGTATTCCCATATTTAAAAAAAAAAAAAAAGGGTAAAAAGTCCTAAAAGAAAGATCAAAGGACTTAGAAAAAATAATATACCCCAAAAGAAAAAAGATGAATAAAACATGAAAGTGTGCAAGTCTAAATGCCACTACTTTTACCTTTTGCAGTTGATTATGGCAGAGTGTCAATAAATGCCATAATCCATGATGAGTTAAATAGTTTAATCTTGACTTGTCATGTTTCAATTTCACTTGTTGTAGATAGAGAATACAGAATTTTAATACAATTTAATCATGACAATTCAATAGCTAGGTAGAGAATAAGTGAATCCAACAGTTTAATCTGGATTCCTGGATGAAATAAGTGTAGAATTAGATAGTTTTATTTCTTTCAGAAAGAATAAAATTTGTAAAGGTTACTAGCTCAAATGCACCTAATCAAAATGGAAGAAAAAATGTTAGCAGTTAAAATTGGGTAGGTAGAAGAAGGTGAGAAGCATCATTGTAAATATTATTCACCAGGGATGAAAATAACTTACTTCCCTTCCCCATAGCCATTTATCATTCTAAAATATCAGTTAGAAAGGATCAAGGCATTTCCTTGACTTCTGTTGGGACCAGACCCAAGGCTCTAGGGCTGATTAGTTGAAAATGTTAAATGTCTATATTAATCCCACAAATCACATCATTTTCCATTCATGCATTCATTTACCAGGAAAAATCATAAGTAAAAACCTCATTTTTACTTAATTATGCTCTAATCCTCATTTGATTAATTTCCTACATCTCATGAAAGCATAAAACCCTCAAAATGACTTTTTATCCTAAGTTGAAGTGATGAAGTTATGATAATAAAGCTTTGCTTTAAAAATTCACTTTTCTTAGTTATATTTATGTATTTTGAGTTTCCACTATCCCCTTTGTCATATTAATTTTAACTTATTTATTAATTCCCTAGAAAATAACCCTCTCCTATTAATATAATCCCTTTTATTAAATAGCCCCAAAACCCCATTATTTTGAACTATAGCCAAAGTTTATTATCCCCACATGTTTTAATAAAACCCACAAATAAACCCCCTTTGGCTAAAAATAACTTTATTTAAATATCACGCCCTCTATGGTTTTTAAGCCTATTCGGTTTAATTAACTATATAGTAAAAATACGACGAAAATATTTAGACATATTTTATATATGTTTAAAACAAAAAAATGTAATTCCCAAAGTTTAATTTAAGCTAAACTTCACTAAACCTATGCCTTTGTTTATATATTCCCTTTCCCAATTTCCCTTAACCTAAGGTTAAATTCTTAACTTATCCATTTTTCCTGATGCATACCCCTTTACCAAAGATCTAAACTTAGTTAAACCATTATAAACCTCCCCATTTTATATATAAACTCACTTTATATATTAGAAATCCCTTTTTTTATCCCATATCCGCAGCACCATCGAATTCAATTTTAACCGTCCGATCATCTTTACAATCATAATCCAACGGTTCGCATCAAACACAATCACCTTACTTCATATCCCATCCTTCCCCGCCGCGTTAAGTATTAGCCATCCGATCTTCAAACATCCCTTTAATCTAATGGTCTAAATCGAACTTGATAACATATGCCCCCCGCCCCCACCATTTTCCATCACATTAGTTTTTGACCATAGATCTCCACTTACCAGATCAACGATTCACATTAAAGAGCCTGGTCCCACTACACATACCCTGTAGCTTTGAATTAAATCTCCACCATTCGCATCATGGAGTCAGATCCAACAATGCAGATCCAATATCGCACAGCCAAAGTGATCATCCAAAGTTTTCAAAAGGTTGCGCGATAAAACTATTTTCATATACCGCCCGATGCTACATGCCTTCTTTTCATTCGATCACGTGCCAAAAGTGAAATACAGCTTACCACTCCAATGAAACAAAAAAACCACTAGTTCTAAAATAAAACCTCTCCCGCCATTAATCCTGCAATAAATCTGATTTAACATGAATAGACTTAAAGTTTCCCCTTGGTTTTTTCACTGTTTTTCATATAATTTGCGCATTTTTCCTTTGAAACCCACTGATACCATTGAAGAGATTTTCGACGCCATTCTAAGCCTTTTGTACTAGTTTGTCTTCCCAGCGCTATTTTTTCTGGAATTCGTCCCCAGAAAATCTATCTGTGCCTTCTACCAAGCTAAAGCAACTAAATTAAAGACTGTTACAAAACTACAACCCTAGCAACCACAAATATACCTGTCAAAGGTATTTTTCATTAATCCTACCTGCACAATTTTCTATTTTCATAGAAAATTAAACCAATTGGAAAGCCATTAATGAAATAAGCTGAAAGTATGCATCTAAGAAATACCCTAAACCTTCAAAATACAGGGGAAACCCTGTCAAAATTTCTCTAGAATCCGATGTTTCAGTTTTAAAGGATTTTTAGGCATTCCAAGACAATTTCACTGCTGAATTTGATCTGAAGTACCTTCTGAACATAATAAACCCTTTCTGTCATCCTAAACCCTGTCCAGAATCTGATTTTTGCCTAAAAAACCTCTCAATTGTCTCTTATTTTGCAAAAAGAACTGAGAAAACTGTGTAATCTTGCTCTGTTCATTCAAAATGACTAAGAAGCAAGTCACCCCAAAGTCTGGAGGTCCTAAATCTCTGAGAAATACCTTTGGCAAGTTTCCATAGCCTGAACCTTCCAAAATCAATAAGCCTACTCCTACTCTCACTGCAGAAACAATTGAAGTAGTCAGACTAGTTCAACCACCCATAACCACTGAAGAAAGTAGCTCATTGATTGATGTGGATTATAGAATATTTGATCCCTCAGTAGAATTCAACTTGCAAGGAGTTTGTAATTGGTGTTTTTAAAAGTTTGTGGAGAAGGTTAAAGATGATGTACCCATTTGGGATTCCAAGTTGCCAAGGTATATAGTCCCTATCACTTATCAGGCTCTAGATTTCATCAGATTATGTTAGTTGCATTATCTTCCAGATCAGAGGTGTATGGTTAATAAAGATAGGGAATTCTTGTTTTATATCAATGATGATTCCATTAATGCCATGCTGCAAATGAGCCATGACCCCAGAGCAGTTTCTCTGTAAATTGAGGATTTGACCCAGCTCTATTTGGATTTAGATTTTCCTACCAGATTCAATACCTTTTAGACCTTTTGGCCAACTCATGTTGATATCACCAAATTAAATCCACCCTATGATACCTTTGATTTCCCTGAGGCTACAAGAAAGATTATCTCTATGCTATCATTTATTCTGGGATATGATAATGATGAATTTACTGATGTTTCCATTTTGGGTTTCCTATCTACATTGTCTCCTAGCTAGCTGCCATCAATAATCTTCAATTTTGCTAAGCTCATTGCAGAAAACATGCGCTATCAATTGGAAAAATTACCAGAGGAGGGGGTATTTAGATATACATCATATCTATTACATCTTTTCTTATACTATCAGGCAGAAAAATTCCCTATTGACTTACAGAAAGTGGATGTAAAAGGGAAATTACTTTCAGTAGTGTTCTGGACATCTCTTTTAAGAAAAGATAGCAGTGAAGACACATATACAGATTTCAATGATTTGTTCATAATACCAGCTATGAACTTGTTGAATAAGGTAGAAACTCAAAGAATAAATGAAGAAACCAAAAGGATTTTACAGTTGTCTGAGAACTGTAAAGTAGGGGATTGGTATTTATACAAGAATCATACAGAGATAAGAGTGTATGGTTCACTCTTGGCTCCATACAAATTACCAAAATTTGTTACTACTAGAATATTTGCCTTGGAATACTTAAGACAGATATTAAATGTAGATGCAATAAATTTCATGGCTTCCAAGAAGAAGACCCAATTCAAACTCAAGAATCAGATTGGTCCATTTATAGTTAACAACAGTGAAGCTATGAAAGAGATAAATATCAAATTAAAAAAGTACAAGTTCCAAGAAAGCTTCATGTGGAACTATGACCTCCAACAATAATCTGGAAGCAATACATAAATGTTATATTAAAAAATATTCAACAAAACAATGAGTGCCAGCATTCTACAGAAAACTGTGATGAATCTGCAAACACAAATGAAACTGGACAAACCATCTCTTCATGCCAAAGAATTGAGAATCAAAGCTTTAGAGGATTTGGTAATTGAAGCTGGAGCAAATCCAGCTAATGTTGAAATTTCAAAGGCTTTGATAAAATAGAAAAATGAAGATATTGTTGCCCTAAGAAGGCAACTCAAATTACCTCAGAGTGAACATCCCCATGCAAAAAAGATCCTTTAGCAAAATACAGAGAATGATGAATTAAGTCAGCTGGTTTTAAAGATGACTGCTAAACTTAAAGAAATGGAAAACCAGACTGAAGCTTTAATGAAGGAAAATGAATCTTTGAAAAAGGCTAAGGAATTCATTCCCACAGTCATTCCATTAGTGACTACTACTGTACCATCCACCTTAGCAGAACATCTAGCACCTAAAGGAAAATTGACAACTACAGTGTCGATTTCATCAAAATATCTTTCTACTGCTGCATCTTCTAACACACAAGTACAAACAGGGACAGAAACTGGAGCCACATATTTAGTAAAAGCCCTGGAGGAAATGAATTTGAAGAATGATGAGATTAAAAATTTGAAAAAATAAAATAAAAACTTGGAATCTGCCTATAAAGATGTTGTGATAACTTCCAAGGGTCATAAGCAAAGAGTCAAATCTTTAGAAGAAAGGGTGATGATCCTCCAAAAGGAAGTGAATCTCATTGATCAAGTTGCCTACATTAAAAATTATTTATGGACCAATATCATTGAAGGCATTCACTCACAATGTCCTTCTATTCAGATCATTTATGAGCAGAAAGAGTTGCTACATGTTGCAATTGTAGAAATTGATCAAACAAAGAAAGAACTTGAAAATAAGCCACCACAAGCAGTCCAACTCATAGAATTTTTTAACAACAAGAACTGGGAAGAATTAGAAGAGCTAAAAACTGCTGACAAAACAGAGGCCATCTTGCAAATCAGAAAATTCCTCACCAAAATAAACATTATGAATAATCTGGAAGAAAAGTGTGATACTATGAACATATCAATTTCTAAATTCAAGACCAATTATGACCTACTGCAAAAATCAGGACTTCCAAATATCCATGGATTTAATGAGAAATTAATGGTGCAAAAGGACTATGACCAGAAAATCAGAGCTTATGCTAAAGAGCAAGTGAATAAACCTTTAACACAAGGATCTCCAAGTGGTAAAGTAGTTTTGTAATATTTAGAGAATATTTTTTTTTCTGTAGAATGAAGTCAAGCATATATTCATTGTAAAACCAAACTTTTCAAAGTATACTGAAGCAGATGAAAGTTATAGAAAGCTGAAGAATATGAATATTCCTACTGCTAAGCAGTGGAAAGAATTCACAAATCTGATGTGAATTTGGCAAACCAGTGCAGAAAATTACACATGAAAGAAAAACTTTACTGTTACCTCAAGATGAAAAAATCAGTGGTTAAAAAGTATCAGTGGTTAAAGAGTATCAATGGTCAAAGTGTATCATTGAAAACAAAAGTTACTGCTGATTGTTTTTAATTTACAGTAGTAAACAGTGAAGGAACAGAGTAAAAGAGTATAAGAGCAGAACGTGAAAGAGGAGAAGTATACTACAAGTCATCTTCCACAATATATTGTCCCAAGTGCCAACAATACTTCCATCAAAACAAACAATCAATTTGATTAGATAAATTGTTCTATTTTTCTTGTAAAAAAGGACAGCTTTCCCATCTGTTTTGCAGCTATCCCTCTTCTTAGTTAATAATTCCTATTTTCTCTTAAGATATTCTCTCAAACTTTTGAGATATTTTGTAAACAATTTACTTGTATAAATAATTCATTCTTCAAATTATTTTGGTGTGGAATAAAATTATCAAGACTACTATAGACTTTTTTGTTGAAAACATTGGAATTTTATGCGAGTTAAGTTGAAGCAGCAGGCTGGAAACTGAAGCAAATAGACATCATAACTAATGATCCTCGTGCTGATTATATGAGTATTGTATCTTCCTGTTTTCATTGTTTATTTCTTTAAGTTTCATTCATACATCTTGTGTTATTTTCCATCTTAGATGAATAAATAGGAAAGGTATTACAAAATCAGTGTAAAAAGCTCTATGTTCTTACTAGTTTTCATGTTTATGTTTTCTGTTGATTTCCAGACTTTAGAATTCTTAATTTCTCTTTAGTCTTGATTGACCTCAATTTACCTCTTCCTTTTATGTGATCTAAGGATTCTTAACTGCCCTTAGTCCAGATCATACCACTTCATCAAAATTTCCTTTTCAAACCCTCTGAAGATCATCTATCTTGCCCTTAGTATATGCGTTCTTTTGACCTTAGTTTTCTAGTCTTGTTTGCTATAAATTTGACCCCATTGCCCAATGGTTAGGTAGATCTTTCTATGGTTTCCCTTGTAGTCCTTTATTCCTACCAACATTCAAAAAATCAAGCCAAATTGTTCACTCATAGCTAGCATAAAATCCATTACAAAACAAAGCTAAATCTTCAGGAGAGATCCCTCTCTAGAACTCAGGAAGGCTAGATCCTAAATTCTAAAAGAGGTTCTTGGTTACCCCTGGTTTTCTTTAACTATAAACCAAAATCCCATGACCTAAGAATTACTAGGGTGATAATATACTGGCGAATCCGATAGGGAAACTAACCTTTTCTTCAGAAATATTTTACAGGTTTAGATCTGATCTATGATGGTGGACAGTGATCAGACACAAAATGGTTAAAATCATCCACTTGGCGACTCCACACCATTTTCACAATCAAGACTCCACTGGAGGAATGAACATGGAAGAACAATATGGAAAGATCAGGCTTTCAACTTGGATCTTAATCCAAGACATTATGTTTTTTCTCGTTAAGAAAGTTTTTCAATATTTATTGTATTTTATATAAGGATATAACTTGGTTGTACAGAAAAAATGGCCTTTCATTATGGCTAATTTTCAAGAAAATCCAAGAATAAAATGAATATATGCTCCTATGAGCAGAGATCACATACTTGGATTTCCACACAAACTACCAAAGGTAAATTGGGGTACAAATCTGCCCATATTTCAAGATGAGAATATTGATGATCCTTTGTTACATCTCATTAAATTTCATATACACTCATCGACATTGAAGGGTGATTGGCATGAGGATTTCCTCATGAAAATATTCATGGCAACCTTAGAAGGAAAAGCAAGGGAATGGTATGAAGCTCTCAAACCTGCTAGTTTATTTTCTTTAAAGGATTTTCACAAGGTATTTTATGAGAATTACAAAGAAAATTTTCCATATTTATCATTAGCTGAAAATTGTTGTGATAAAGCTGGAGATCTCATACATTAACTTAAAAATATTGATGAATATTTTGAAAATTGGCATCCTGAAGATTTATTATAAGAAGTCCAGAACTTTCATTCTCAACTTAAATATCATAATAATCAAGAGGAGTTAAAAAAAGATGAAATAGATCAGGAGATGAATCAAGATCCACAAAGCCCCTCTGTATTAACAAATGATGTTTCATTTAATGTTTTGAATGGAGTTAAAGAAAGTATTCAACCTCATGATCAATTTTTAGATAAGAGAAAAAACAATTTTCCTTTCAATCTAAGAATTCAGATATTCCCACCCCCCCTCACCGAAGAAGAAATCAATTTGCTTCTAAACATGCAACCATCCTCAAAATATTTACATAATGAAGAAATTATTTCTAATTCTTCTAATGTTAATGAATGTACTAAAGTTTTTATCGATGAAGAGACAGAAGAACAAGTTGATGCTCATGTTATTCTACCTTCCAAAAAAGGTCCATTGCTTGATAGCACTCCTATTGAGCAAAATAATGACTTTCAAATAGAATGTAATGAATCTAATCAAGATATATTAGGATTGTTGGAAGAGAAATCTTCTGATCCAACGTTTATAATTGATGACATTCCTTCTTCTGAATATTTTCCTAAATATGATTAGTATGATGATAATTATGTTCTCCCAGTTCAAGATAATTTCACAGAACAATCACTAGCTATTTTGAGAGATGAGATATTAGAATTTCAGCTTGATGAGGATTTTCTAAGAGCTATTTTTCTTATTTTTAAATTAATAAAATATTCTCCTCAACTTAAAAAATGTGTTCTTGAGATAATTTCTGAAAATTATGAAAAAGAAATTAAACTTTTGCATTCTCAAATTCAGTCATACAATTTCCGAAATGCTAAAAAATTCTTTGAAAATCTTCCTTCTCCAAAGCAAGAAGAAATTGTAATACCTTTTGAATTGCATATTGAAGATGATTATTCTTCCAAACACAAGACTGAAGAAATAGTTTCATGGTCTAATATTCATAATTCAACTGAACAATTAGTCATTGAAGGCCTAGAAGTAAATAACATACATCATGCTTTTATTGATCCTATATCAGATTATATGGAGAATCTTTTTAGCCCAAATATGCAAACATGTTTTCTTTATAAGGATCAAATACATCAAAAGTGGCCTTTACACATCATATCATTTATTATAAAGGCACATGATCATAATATAGTTCCAATTTTGATCACAAGCAATCAAGTTATCCATTTATTTTTACAGCTACTTGATTGGCTTCATTGGCATTTTTGTATTACCTGATTCAATAATATTTTTAGTAGATTAGAATAGGTAGATGAGTGCCAATAAGCTAAGAATTTTGAGCATTTTTTTTAGTTTTTAATTTTCAGCTAGTTTTTCATTAAGATTTAAAGCCAACGATGAGGTCCTAAAGATGTTTAAGATCTATAAGTTGGTTTGAAAATTGTTGTGTGTTGTTTTAGTTTCAGATCAGATTTCAGTTTGTAGAAGACAGAAGACACTTACTAAGATCATCAAAGGTCAAAGATGAAGGCTACTGATCTCAAAGTTCTTGACATTTCACCAGGAAATGCCATCCCCAAGTGAAGCCAATGTTAGCAACCTATAAATATAGGATTCATAATTTTGACTTAACTGATGATAGTCTTGTAAATATGTACATAGTTTTCTCTCTGCAAGTTGTATTCCCATATTTTGTAAAAAATAAAAAAATCAAAAAAATCAAAAAAGAGGGTAAAAAGTCCTAAACGAAAGATCAAAGGACTTAGAAAAAATAATATACCCCAAAAGAAAAAAGATGAATAAAGCATGAAAGTGTGCAAGTCTAAATGCCACTACTTTACTTTTTGCAGTTGACTATGGCAGAGTGTCAATAAATTCCATAGTCCATGATGAGTTGAACAATTTAATCTTGACTTATCATGTTTCAATTTACTTGTTTTAGATAGAGAATAAAGAATTGTCATACAATTTAATCATGACAATTCAGTAGTTAGGTAGAGAATAAAAGAATCCAACAGTTTAATCTAGATTCTTGGATGAAATAAGGTAGAATTAGATAGTTTTTACTTCTTTCAAAAGAATAAAATGTTGTAAGGTTGCTAGCTCAAATGCACCTGATCGAAATATAAGAAAAAATGTTAGAAGATATGACTAGGTAGGTAGAAGAATACAGGAAATCCATTGTAAATATCTTTCACCAGGCTATAAATAACTAATTTCCATTCCCCATAGCAATTTGATATTCTAGACTATCAGTCAAAGAGGCTCAAGGCATTTCCTTGACTTCTGTTGGGACCGGACCCAAGGCTCAATGACTGACTAGTTGAAAAGTGTTAAGTTTCTATATTAATCCAAGAAATTTTCATCATTTACCCCTTCATGCACTCATCACCATTTGATCTCATAAGTGAGAACTCTTTTCTTACTTAAATGTTACATAAAGGCCCATCTAATTAACTTCCTCCATTTTACAAAGCATAAAACCCTCAAAAAACATGATATACTAAGTAAAAGTGAATGAGCTATGAAAATGAAGCTTTACTCTAATTTTCACTTTCCTTAGTTTTATTTATGATTTTTTGAGTATTCATTGTCCCTTTTCATATTAACCCTTAACCTATTTTATTAACTCCCTATCAAATATCCTAGTCCTACTAATATAACTTCTTTTTATTTAATATCCCAAAAAACCCTACTATTATAAGCTTTTTATTTCAACGATATTAATAACATGTTGAAATAACATCCCTAAATTATCCCTTTGACATAAAACTACCCTAATAAAATACTCCTGATCCCCTATAGTTTTGGACCTCCAAATAATCTAAAACTATATAATAAAATAAAATAAGAAAATAAGTTTTCATACATATTTTATATGTTTGGAATAAAAAAACATTTTCCCAATTATCCTTTGTAAATACTTTCACCATTCTTCCCACACAAGCTTTACCTAAGGTTAATGCTTTAACCTCACCCCTTTCCCCCGGTATATATCCCCTTACCACAGATTAAACCTTGGTTAGTCATTTAAACCCACCCCATTCTATGTATAAACCCCTTTTATACATAAAACTCCATAAAATAACTATGCACCCTCACCTCACTAATCTGACAGTCCAAATCTAATGCAATAAACCTTCCCTTGCCCCACCACTCCTCATTGCATTAAAAATCAACTGTTGATCAGCCCTATTGAATCAACGGCTGACATTAAACCCTGGTCCCACCTTTCTCTTGTCCTGTAGCTTCCTGATGCATCCCAAATATTTGCATCGTGCGATCAAATCCGACGGTGTATATTCAATATCGCATAACAAAAGTGATCGGGAAAATTTTGTAAAAAATAATGCGATAAAAGTCGTTTTTGAATACTGCCCAATGCGAGTGTCAATTTTTGATACAATCGCGTTCGAAAAGGTTAAAACCATTTACCATACAAATCCAACACGAAAACAACCAGTGTTTTTTCACAATCGAAAAACCAAATCCGCCTCCCGCCTTTAATAAACTTGTAATTAATGCTGAATATGATGATTTTTTAAGGTTAAACTTTAAGATATCATTATTATATCGGCTTGTTGCATTCCCTACTGATTTAACTCTCGCCCCAACTGTTTTAAAAGAATTTTCTAGCCTATGTTGACCAATTTATAAGCCCCGAAGCCGAAATTTACAACTGTCAAAGATCCAGTTGAAATTGAAGATACCATGTCGACATAACAAAGCACACTGTTTCGGCTCCAACCAATCAACAAAAGTCCAAATTTGACCACAGAAGCTTTAGAAACCCTGTCAAAGCATCAAATTCCTACAAATTAAGGAAGCTTGAATTCATTTGTAAACCCCTTTAAAGCCAAAATCCTCATTTTGCAGTCTCTTTTTGAAAACAAATTCCGAACACAAATTGATTAAAAGACTTCTTTTCCACATTTGTACCATTCAGGAAACCCTGTTTTCTATCTTAGCCCAGTTTTCATCTCTCATAAGCCTAATTTGAGAAAAGAAAACTCAAAAGATATTATCCTTAGCCATATTTGATCAATTATCCCTCTGTTGGAGTAAAAAACTCCTTCAAATAGCCTAATCTTGCAGTAGTTACCCAAAATGCCTAAAAAATAGAGTTAAACCTCCACAGACAGATCCCATTCCACAGGACTTTCAAAAAAAATCCTTCAATCACCTCCCTGTAGACCTGGATTTCATTAAAAAATTGTTTTATTTTTACAGGTTATCATCAGAATATGGATTTGGGTCGACAGTTTCAATACTAGTTGACAAAATTGCAAATTCCCAGATTTTAACTCAATATCTTCATTCAACAAACAGTTTGTATACAAAGAAAGAACAAAATCAAGTCAGAGAGAGATCAGAATGATGAAGTTTTCACAGTGAATTGGAAAAGTGAAATCAGAATTCACAATGACAGTAAAAACATAACAGTCAAAGAGTATCAGTGGTTAAAGTGTATCAGGTAAAAGTCAAAGTGAAAGTTAAAACAAAATTACATAGCAGTCAAAGGTAAACAGTAAAAGTAAATACAGAGACAGTAAATTGGTAAAAAGAGATGAAAATAATTTCACCAACAATGAAGTTTATCTAAAGTGAAAGTAAAACAGTTAAAAGAACAAAAAAGGTGAAAAGATGAAAACATAACAAGAAGGAACATTTTTGCAGAAATTTTATGTTTTAGTCATTGTTTTGCAGAAACTATTGTGATCAATCCAAGATGAATTTTTCAAAACTGAAGGAGGTTTATGTTCTCAATATGTCCAACTACAAAAATCTCTCTCACTTTTCTAACAGCCACTATGGATTGGGAAATATTAAACAATATTGGAAAGCACTTTTTGCATAAAAATCTTGTTAAGTCATTATTTTGTAGAGAAGATGGTGGCCAATCCGAAACACGTCTTAAAAAAATGAAGGAGGTTTTTGTTAATAAGAGACCCATATAAAAAAAAATGTATCTCATTTTTTGTACATTTATTTCAGAATGAGAGATACATGCAGATCTTTACAGCCTATTTTTTAGACTCTCTAAAACTCTGTTTTACACATCTTGTTGCAGAGCCTATTGTGCACATCTGAAGAGGAATTGTAGGAAACTTAAAGAGGTTTATCTCACCAACATATTCATCCACAATAACCGCTTTCATTTTTTACATATATATTTCGGATTAAGACATAAAAAGATATCATTGGACCCCAAGTTTGCACAATTGTTGGAGCAGAATGCAAAAAGAAAGGAAGCAGTTAGTGACTTGGATGCCTCATCATCAACTAAGAGTTGGATCAAATTTGAATTCTCCTCTTTATCATCACCTATCCATAAAAAATAGTGCCAAATAGATGCATTAGTTCTGAGTGTCCTTTAATTAAGTTATATTTATGTAAAACAGTTGGAGAAATTTGTGAACCAATATTGATATTTTTTCAAGATATTCTAGTTTAGAATTTGTATAAATACTTCACTCCTTGAAGTATTTTAGGTGGAATAAAAATTTTCAAGACTACTATAGACATTTTTTCTGAATACATTGGAGTTTGTGTGAATCTATTTGTAAAGCAGTAGACTACATAACTAAGTCAAACATACATCATAACTCAGGATTCTTGTATTGATAAGATAAGTCAAGTATTTTCCTATTTTCACTGTTTATATTTCCAAGTTCCATACATACATTTACATGTTTTCTATCTTAAATGATTAATTAGGAAAGCTTAAACATGATTAGTGTCAAAAGCTCCCTGTTTTTTACTCGTTATTCAGTGATATGTTTTCTGTTGATATCTGGATTAATAATCCTTAACTGCTCTTAGTCCCTTTTGATATCTTCTTTCATCTTCTTTTCTGTAACTTAAGGATCCTTCATTTCCTTTTTGTTCAGATCCTACCATTCCATCAAAAAATCCTATTTCTAAACCCTTTGAAGGTCATCTACCCTGCGCTTAGTACATTTGCCCTTTTGACCTTATTTCCCAGCTCTGCTTGCCAATAATTTGAATCCATAGCCCAATGGTCTGGTAGATTCCTTTGTGGTTTACCTTGAAGTACCTTTATTCCCACCAAAATTTCAAAAAAAACCAATTTTCCAATCATACCTAGCCTAAAATCTTATAACAAAATCAAGCTAAATCTTGAGGAGAGATCCCTCTCCGAAATTTAGGAAAGCTAGAACCTAGATTTCAAAAGAGGTTCTTGGTTACCTCTAGTAAGTTACAAAGTTTTAAATATTTCTGATAGAAAATTTACTAGAGTGATAACAAAGACAACAATCCAGCAAACCCTAGAGAGCAATAAACTTGTAAAGTCTCTATTGATTTCACCTTCAGGAAAATAAAACATTTAAGATAACATATAGTAATGATCAAAGAGTAAGGAACTCCTAAATTCCTTAATAAAACTACATATAACTTCAAAGCAACCATTCAAGATGGAAAAAAGGGCAGGGAAAACCATAAACCTCTTCAATCAAACCCTAATTAGCAATAATTTTAAGAAAAGACCTCAAAAACAATGTTTAAGTGATTCCAAATGGCAGGGCTAACCATAAACTATTTTGGCACGGAATCCATTAAATCATTGTTGAGATAAAAAATCTAAGTAGGATTAGAGAGCAACTAAGAATTCTCTAAACTGACCTATCATAGGAAAACATGAAAGCAAGAGAAGCAAACAGACTTAAGGTGCTTTTGAAAACATATCTTATGCTAAAATTTCTATTCTATTGCAAGAGAAAGATGACACAATATGTAAAACATAAGATAACAAGAAAAAAATGAGAAATGCATCATCATCATCCATGTTCATGAATCCTGCAAAGTGCTTGTCTCATTGATATTCAGTTCAAAGCCTTCACAATGCTCCAAAGCCAAAAACTCCTCACAACTCAAAGTCTATGAGGTTTTTCTCCAAAATCAACCAACATGTACAATGAGGCCTCAATGCAGTATTTAACTAGCAAGGAGGTCCAAAACCCTAAATAGGGTTTTAAAATATCATTAACTACTCATAAATACCAAATTTGTCCTATGAGACCATGCAAGGCACAAGGCACAAATATCCTAATTCATTAAATGCAAAAATAACTTCTCAACCAACTTTGGGAAAAAAAACTGACTTTGAGGCTCCTCGATAACTTCCAAAATATCTCCAAGTGTTTTTTGTTGACTTTTTTGCAAGGGCGCAACGGTAAGGTTCAAGGGCGCAGCGCCAACACTAGCAAAAATTGCATGTTTTGTAACCAAGATTTGGAGGCCTTCCAGGTGTCCAAATGAGCTCCATGATAGCTCATTTGAAAACTTGTCTAGTCTACTTTCCAAAAATGCCTTTATTTTTCTGATGGGACTTAATTTACTTGGTAAAAAACGCAATCTCCCAAGACTACTCAGGACACAATGCCAGCTCCGAAAATAGGGCAGAAATGTGATGTTTTGGGTGTTTTTGGCACTTTTGGAGGACCACTTCTGCTCCAAATGAGCTGAAATTTTCTGTGATTGATGTACTTGGAAAGATAAACATGAAAATGTAAGCCATTCCTCCATTGGGTTCCCCAAAAGAGGGCTCAGTGCCAGTGGCGCTGCATCTTTGGCCCTTCAAAACAGTCAAAACACCAAAATTTACAAAAAGATGCCAAAATTTGATTTTGCCTTGTTAATTATGTTCGGGATGCTCGTAGGGAATCGATCAGCCAGCCTACCAGGCTTTTATTTTTCTTTTGCCTCATTGGTCCCACCATATTCTTCATAGGCCTCACTGTTATCAACCTTGTTTATTTCTTCATGGCTCTTTGCCCACTGCCATCATCACTCTTTGTCCGACTGTCATCATCCTCACTACTATGTGCTTCATCATTATTTGCCTCACTGCTATCTTGGCTTTCTGACCTATTTCCATCATCATTTTTCTCTCTGCCTTACATTATCACTGCTGATCTTTGCCTCATTTCTCTCTCTCTCATTGACATCTGACCTTCTCCTTCATTGCCACTGTCTCCTTCCTTTTGACATTTTGACCACTCTTCCTTTGAAACCCTAGGACTACAAATGAAACTGATATGGAAGAGGGTAATGGAATGGCATTCTGCATGTGAAATGAGATGAATGAGTGAGGGTGTAAGTATGTTAGGTTGAATGAGAGGCTAAATAACTTGATGAAAATCCTTAAACTAATGTAAGCACCCTTGTCGATCACTGATTTTCTTTATAGGAAAATGAAATGAGGTTCAAAAGTGATGTCAAGTTTAAGTCTTAGGGTAGCCTCCTAGGGCTTTCTTGTCATTTAATAAAAAATCATCAAACTTGTTTGAAGATGGGGTTATAACATGTAATTATCCTTGAGAATTCTTGGAAGACCATTGAGCAGAGGCATGGAAGAAATTAGAGGTCTTTTGAGTGATCATAGGGTGTAAGTAGCCCTCCTATCCAAGGGTGCAGTGCTCAGTCTCAGAGCGCAATGCTCAAACCCAAGCGCGTAGTGCTCAACCTTTCTTCACCAGGCCCATCGGGAAAGATCGCAGCGCCCAGTTCTAGGCGCACATCGCCTGCTTAATTTGCATGGGAGGAAAAAGCTAGGGGTGCAGCGCCAATCCAAGGGCGTAGCGCAACAATTGTTTTTTCAATTTTGACTTGAGAACTCAAATTTTATTCTCTCCTTGAAACTTCTAATTCTCTGCAAGTGAACCATGATTGATATGAGGTGTGAAATGAGTTCTATAGCTATGTGGCACCTGATTTACCTTTGCAAACCACTTTTCGATATTTTAAGCCTTTTTCTCTTTCACTGATTTCCTTTAACACTTTTTTCTCTACAGGTGCCTGAAAACACTAACTTGACTCTTCCTTTTGCTTCTTGAGGCATAACATATTCATTTTGACATCTTTGGAGTTAAATTAGACATGATGGCACCTTCAAAAAAATTTATGGCTTCCATTACAATATTCAACTCGTCTTTCTCACCTTGGCTGGTAGTTAGGAAATTTGTGTTCCTTTTGATCCTAGAGGCTTTGACATATTTATTTTAACACAACAACAACCTCATAATTCTCTTTTTCTTCCACCATGGAGTTTGAACATGTTTTTACCTTCTTTGACACTCCTGATTTGTAGGTGACCGAAAACACTGCCTTGGCTTCCTCTTACTCCTTGAAACATGATAATTTCACCTTTGACAACCTTAGGATGTTCACACAGTAGCAGTACCTCCAAAAACTTCCTTTTTCCCTACCTTGGAGCTCAAATCATCTTTTGTTTGGTAGGTGGTTGAAAACCTTGAATTTACCTTTCTTACTGATATTATCTATACCTTTTCTCTTTGAGGCAATGACACCTTCATCTTGACAAATTTTGGATGATTACACACAACATCACCTTTACAATCCTTCCTTTTCTGTCATCATGGAGTTCAACTCATCACTTCATCTTCTCTGGCCATTTTCCCAAAAAACTTGTCACTAGGCATCTGGAGTGATTTAAGACAATCATTAGTGTTGTCTTCTAAACGCTCTATAGCCCTTTCAAGTTCATTCATTTCTGTCTAGTTCACCTCACCTTTTTCCCTTTTTAATCAATATTTTCTGAAATACTTTTCTTCATGTTTGGTTTTTGGTGTACCTCCTCCATGGTCATGTATTCATTTGATCCTTGCTTGGCACATTGTTTGATTATCAAGCTCAAAAACCCTAGTTCTTCTCAAGACCAAGTGTTTCATGTCTTCCTTGCTGCAAGATGTCTTCATTCAGGAGCAGACCTCCTAAATCATCAACTCTCTGTTAATAGAATTTTTAACATTCCTGCAGAAGTGTCAAAGTTTACATTTACCTCTTGCAGACCTTGAATTTGATAAGGTAGTCTTCTTTGGAAACTTTTAGATATTTTCTTGAATAACCATGTCTCAGCATTTCAATACCTTTGAACCAGATTCTAACAAAGAAACACAGTGTTTGAAACACCAATGATGAACTTGGAACATATGAAACCCTAATTGACCTAGTGGGGGGTTCTTTGACCTGACCTTGACTAATAATTGGCTTTGGAGGCTTCAAGTGAAAACAGAGTATTTCTTAAAGTGTTGTATTGAAGATCCAAAATCCAATGTACTTGATTTGTATAAAGAGCCTATAGATATAGTTTTGAGACAATCAATGCTCGATGAACTTGGGGAACATGGGAAGGGGTAGGCTATAGGAAACCCTAGATGGAAAATGGAGTTATGAGAAAGGTAAAAAATAGAGCCAATGAAGTTATAGGCAGGGAAGGAGACTGAAGATAATAGGTATAAGCTTAGGAAGAGTGTGTAGGGGTGACAAGGTGACCATGGAATGGCAAGCTGATGAAAATAGTGAAATTTTTTCCATAAGGATAATGAAGGCAGTGAGATTTTTGAAACTCGCAATTTTCAAGGAAGGTTGTTTTTAGAAATCTAGAACCAATATTTAGTCATCTACAGATAATGAAAAATACTGATGACTAACAACCTCCTCAAAGGGAAGTAGGATTTTCTATTGATTTGGTACCAGGGGTAGCACCAACATCAAAGGAACCTTACAGGATGAGCACTTCAGGGTTAGTAGAGTTGAAGTTGCAAGTGAAGGAAATTCTTGATAAGGGATATATTGGGCCCATTATATTGCCTTCAAGTGAACTTATATTGTTCATGAAGGATGGTACTCTCAGGTTTTTCATTGATTACAGATAGGTGAAAAAGGCAACGATCAAGAACATGTACCCGTTGCCTATGATTAACGACTTGTTTTATCAGTTGAAGGGAGCAGCAGTGTTCTCAAATATTGATTTGAGATTAGGATAACTTCAGATACACATTAAAGAAGAGGACATCTACAAGACTTCTTTTAGGACTAGGTATGGCATTATGAGTTTTTTGTAGTTCCTTTTGGTTTGACTAATGCTTTAGATACTTTTACGATAATTTAGAAACAATGTTGATATTAATACGAGAGCATCAGTTGTATGCCAATCTTAGTAAATGAAACTTCTTTTAGACAAAGGTACACTACTTGGGACACTTTATTTCCATGGAAGGCATAACAATAGATCCAGAAAAGATAAAAGCTATCATGGAATGGGAAACTCCTAGAAATGTGGATGAAGTTAGATCAGTCATGGGGTTGGAAGGTTACTATAGGAGGTTCATCATGAACTTCTCACTTATTGCATATCCTATTACATCATTGTAAATAAAAGGTAAGAAGTTTGAATGGATAGAAGAATGTGCTATTAGTTTTGAACATTTGACGCAGTTGTTGACAAATTGTCCTGTGTTAAATATAGCAGATCTGAATAAAGATTTCATAGTGTGTACAGGTTTTTGTAAGAGAGGGCTTAGTGGAGTCCTTATGTAGGAGATTATAGGTGAACCATGTTGCAGCTATGAGTTCTTAAGGGATATATTTACAGTATCGAATCTTACAAGAAGGAAAATAGGATGACAAGTATAGGGAGCGTATGCACAGGTTACAATAGGGTATGGGTGATCAGGATGTGGACTATCATCTTACGGTAGATGGCTTGGTGAGATTTAGGGACAGGATTTATGTGTTATATGACAGTGAGCTAAAGAATATTATCTTGAGAGAGTTTCATGTCAATCCATTTTCAGGTCACCCAAGATATCTGAAGATGTTGATAGCAGTGAAGAAGTTCTATTATTGGACAAATATGAAGAATTAAGTGGCATAGTTTGTGGCTATATGTTTGAATTTTCAATATTTGAAAGCATAGTGTAAGAATCCAGGTGGGTTTCTTCATCATATTTTGATTCCAGGATGGAAATGGGAGGTCATTTCCATGGACTTCATTACAGTTCTTCCAAGGACATTGAGGCAACATGATTCTATCATGGTTGTGGTAGACAGTTTGAGTAAGGTAGCTCACTTCATTCTAGTGAAGACTAATTATTTAACGAGTGAGGTAGCACGGGTCTTCATCAGGGAGATAATGAGGTTACATAGTGTTCTGAAAAATATTGTGTCAGACAAGGATGCTAGGTTCACTTCCAATTTTTTGAAGGAGTTTTGTTGGTTTGGGGACATATTTTTCCTTTAGTACAACTTATGATCCACATACATATGGACAAACAAAGAGGGTCAACAGGATTTTGGAGGATATGTTGAGGATGTATGCCATGCACCAGTCGAGGATATGGAAGGAGTACCTTCCATTGGTTGAGTTTTCTTATAACAATGGTTATTAGGAGTCACTGAGGATGAATCTGTTTAAGGCACTGTATGGGTGGAGTTGTAATGATACCATCAACTGGAGTGATCTAGTGAAAAAGGTTCTTATTGGACCAAATATGTTGGCAGAAATGGAACAAGAATGAAGGTTATAAATAAGAATCTAAAGGAAGCACGAGACAAGAAAAAACGTTATACAGACCAACACTGGGAATTTAAGGAGTTTCAGGTTGGGGAGTATGTGCATTTTCACATCAAGCCCAAGAAGAACTCCTTGAGGATTAGATCATGTGCCAAGTTGGCACCACGATATTGTGGGCCTTTAGAGATCCTTAAGAGGATTGGACTAGTGGCCAACATACTTGCACTACCTACAACAGTGAAAGTCTATGATGTTTTCCATGTTTCATTTCTTAAAATATATGTAAATGATGCTGATCATTTTATTGATTGGTCTATATTGCAAGTGGAACTGGAAGGAGAATTCCAGCAGAAAGCTCAGTGCATATTGTAGCATAAACAACTCATTCTCAAGAACCAAGAAATAAAGTGCAGTGGAAGCACTTTGGTCCCGATGAAGCTACATGGGAGACGGTTGATTAGGTGCAAGCTATGTATCCTTCATTGTTTACTAGTGAAGGTAAATGAGTTTTGTTATTTGTGCATATTTATGTATGCTTTTTATTGTAACTACCACAATGAGTTGTGTTATAAAGCTTCAATAAGTGGTATGGCTATCATGATGTCATGTTTGTCATGATGGTTTTTATTTTGAGTAGGTTATTTTTGTAAATACTACAACGATATTGGTTATAATTCTCCATACGAATTATGTTTTTGGTTATCAGCGGGTTTGCTAGTTGTATGTGTCATAGAAAACCGAGGAAGGTATTCCCTTAAGGGGGATGGGTCTGTAACAACCTATTGTACTATACAACACCCCCCATTTAGTTTCACTAAATGGGGACCCTTTAAAAATAAATAGAAATTTACAAGCTTGATTTTAGCTTAGCCTATGTCTAAAACTTTAGGAAATAAAGTTTTCTTTCCCTTTTCGCTTTTATTTCTTAGCGCTCATCGCAAATCGCATAACTTACAAGTGCATAAGTTAAAACATAATAAATTTTTGCGAGCTGCAATATTCACTACAACTTTTTTCGAGTCATATAAAATTCCTATTACAAATGTGTTAGTGTCAATTCTAAATGCAAGCATACAAAAAAATCCCACTTTAGCTGTGCATAAAAAACAACCCTAACATCAAATATGGCTACCAATTTATTTAGATCTGTAGTTAGTTGGCCAAGATAAATGCTAGAAAATCCAGATCTATGCAGTAAAAGACATTAAATAGTAAATAAAAGCAAGAGTTTCTCCATGCATCCAATAGACAAGAAAAGAATATTTTTAAATAATTTTGTATTTATGACACCTGGGAAGGGAACATAGAAAGGTCTTACCAGTCCCCCTCAATAGGATGGGTTCTTGTATGTCCTCAGTGCTCCAGATCTAATATCTCTCTCTCTTGATGGTGTAGAAAACCCAGACAAAAAATGGAACTCTAGGGGAGTTCACAAGCAAAAAGATAGAAAAATATGACAATGATGGAGGATCAAATTAGTTAGACCAAAAGTATAGATCCAAAGTGATATTTAAGCAAAAAAAGGTAGTGAATGAATGCAAAAACCCTTCTTTTTATAACAAAATATTGAGTTAGTCTAGATATTGGTGCATAATTAAAATATTATTAACCAAATCTAGATCCAACTTTTATGGAATATTTTATTATATTTTTTGGAGGGAAAAAGAATTTGAATTTGGTAAAATCCATTTATTTGTAAATAATAAATAAATAAATGATTTATTTATTATTTTAAGGATGTGGTTGAGTAATAATTAAATAAATAGTGATCTATTCAATTATTTATAAATGATTTAGTCAAATTTAACAAGGAATATTATTTAAATAATTATTCCTAGAAAATAATAAGATAAATAATGATTTATCTAATAATTTTCCTGTTTTGGGTTAAATATGACCAGCAATATTAATTAAACTGATTTTTAACTAATTATTCCTTGAGGAAAATCAAACAAGTAAGGATTTATTCAATTATTCCTCATGGCGTTTCGTGTTTAGACCATAAAAAAATTAATCAATTATGGATTACTAAGTTATTTTTCATAGTGCAAGCAATTTTACTAGGGTAAAATTGGTCTTACATGGTGTAATTTGGTCCATCTAATAATAACAGGTTAGATGACTAAAAATTGGTGTAACATATTGCCCCCTAGCATGTGAGCGTTACGAGCTAATCGTATGACTAAAGTACGTTGTAAGAACTCAATCACGCCAGCTGAAGGAGAAGTCGGAGAAGGTATTTCTCAGAGACCAAAGCCATGAGACAATACCCTTAGTAGGCGAGACTACAGGTGTGACAAGTCTCCTTTTTGCGAGTGAGTACATGTTCTAAAATCTAAAGGGGAGGCATACAAATTAGAGATACAAAGAATAATGCATCAAGTCAAACAATATGAGAATGGATCCCACATACATCTTTGTTGGAAAGAAAAGCCAACAACACATACCGTTGAAATGAGCTGAAAACACGCAACTGATAAAACTCACCAACAGACAGAAGACATGCGACTGTTGACATGTGTTGTATTTGATGGCAATCCACTTGATGAAGTTATTCTTGACGTAATGGACTTGGTAAATGATGTTTGTTAGCACTATGATGATGAGTGTTGTCCATGAATGGCAACCCACTTAATGAATATGATGACAACTTACTTGATGAAGTTGTGCTTAATAGAATATGTCCTTGATAGAATAAATCTGATCTATCTACTGTGTGTACAGAAGGCAATGAAGAAAGGAATTCAGAATGTGCTCAAAATATGATGAAAAGAGTATGTCTCTTTGTATACGCGGATTGGCCTAGGGGAAGTCGCGTATGCACGCGGAAAATAACGTGCCAAGTCGCGTATGGGCAAAAGTGCTCAAAAAGTGCAAAACCAAGGGTAACCACCATGGTATTGACCCATTGTATTGGGTAATGATCCGCCTAATTGACCCCGTCCAGGTAGTTTTGGGCTCATGGTATTGCTTTGGCCCATGGTATTGAAAAAAGGGGCTCATGGTATTGTAAAAGGGTAAACCTATATAAGGAGAAGAAATTCATTGTGCAAAACATGAGTGTGGGTGCAAGATGTCTGAGCTTGAATGAATACTTCTCTCTGAAGTAGATCTCAATGGAAAGGGTTACACTTGAAGATAAATCTGAATGTATGATGCACCAATGATGAAGAAGGGGATATAGATCTGAAATGTACTTGTATCTACTAGATCTGCTTATGGAAGGGTTAGATCTGAATTGAGGCAAACATCTGTCTGAATTAAAAGGGTAAATATGAACAGAATTGCTGATCTGATGAAGTATGCTGATTTATAATGATTGAAGATCTATACGCTACTTAGCCGTAGAGGAAGCGCGTATATACGCGTCTTCGCTGAAGAAAAAGCGCGTATGCGCAATGAAATTGGCTTTGTAATTTATACAGAGGTATACGCAAGTTTGTGTGGACGGAAGCGCGTATATACGCGACATCAGTGAAATGAAAGCGCGTATGCAAACTAGGGTTTGCTGAAATCTGTGGTAAGAAATGTCTGATCTAATCTGTTGTGTTGCTGCTATCTGTACTCTACTGTTCTGAGTTGCCTGTATCAGTTTGGTTGTATGGTTGAGCTTGAAAGGATGAAAAGGGTCTAGTATGAAAATATGATGAAACATGGCCTGCAAGTTGTGTTCTATTGAAGTTGTTGGATCCAGTGTGAAAATTGATGAAACGTGGTCCAAGGTGGTGATGAGGGTTGTAGCTCTATCATCGAGTTCTCTAGGTGAGGCCGGTAAACGAGACGGTGGGTCGTGTGTGAGGCTCTTCCAGAGAGGCCGTGTGTCTGGGTGTCAAGGGGCTGGAGCCCTTCCGTGAGAGAGGTGGGCTGGTAAACGAGCGCAGGTGGGTGCCTGCGTGCTGGTAGGAGGCTGCGCCAGCACATATGTTGTAATATGTTTTCTCTATAATAAAATATTGAAGGCTGAGCAACTGTAGCGGTGGTTTTCTCCCGACTTGGGTTTCCACCTAAAATCCCGGTGTTCATGTGTGATGCTTATGTGTGATGGTTTATTCTATTCTTACTGCACATGTTTACTGTTTATTGAATATCTAATGAATGAATGATGTAATGATATAAGTGAAGAAATAATGGCATAATTAGATCTCTGTGTATACGCGAGTTTTATGAAGGATATCCGTGTGTATATGCTAGTTTGGTTCAGCAAAGTAGCGTATGGGTATTAGAGAGTGAAAAATTAAAAAGATTTGATAAAGTCCAAAATACTGATTCACCCCCCCCCCCCTCTCAGTATTTTTCCCAACACATACCGTGTTCGGGATAATATCCGCACTCTATATAATAATATCTACACATGAGATATATAATAAGAAAAGAGTCTCAGAAAACTGAGAGGCCCGAAAATATGAATGATACGCGGCAAATTCAAAGGTGTTGCAAGAGGTCGAGGCTAGAACCATCAAATCGCTATGGAGAAACCATCAACCTATGGAGCGTACTGAAGGTATTAACAGAGAACACATGTGGGCTTAACCGGCGGGCCACCCCCTCATGAGGTCTGAAACATCTCACACACACCTGGGAATCACCGATGCAATCTGCTACATCGTTGAACCATCAAGTATACAGATATCGATCATGCCGAAGGAGATGGAGCTGAGAAAAAATCAAGTCACAAGGCAATAAAGAGTCCCTTTGCCTGATCTAAGGCACCGAACGTGAAAGTTGGAACCAAGGTACACTGCCCTCTAGACCTATCTTCTGGAATGAATAAGCTGATGTCGACAGAAGGAGGTCTGCCATAGGTGAGGCAATAAAGGATCCTCAACTAAGGCACGAGATATAATAGTGGAGCGACTAATAGACTGACACCAGGGATGATGGTGGAATGGAGGGTACTGAGTAGCGGGCAGACGACTTCCCTTGTTATAGCATGAAGGGCATGGATGACTTGGCAGCAACTGACACAATATCAAAGGGGATAAGGGACAATATCACTGAAGGCCACAATGTACGAGATCAGAGAGGAACCGAGAAATGAAGTATGGAGGACTATAGCAGGATACAAAGGGACTCATAATAGACTCCATGGTTGTGATGATGACTCAACTTGGATGCTCCAAACAAGGGTGACTCGATGATGCTGCCACACAGAACAGGTCTGGTGGGGACCATAAAAACATGAGTACAAGATGGTTACTCATGAAAAAAATTGACACAAGCATGTAAAAGTATGAATAAAAATTGATGCCCCAAGTTCAAGTGTTTCAAGTGGAGAAATTCAATTTTGAGGAGTGGTGAAGTGACCCTTCTTGGAAAAAATGTGTCTGAGTGAAGTATCAAATCATAAAAACTAAATGATACCCATTTGAGAGCTCGATGAGAGATTTGCAACAGTGCTGATGGTCTATCATATTGAGCTATCATTTGGTCGTGGCTAGCGAAAGAAAAATATGGGGTTTCTCTTTTAATAAGGCATTTCCCTCCAATTTGATTCATTTACAAGTGTAGCTATTGTAAATGTAGAGAGGAGAAAAGGCCCTAAATCTTGCGATGATCGTACAAGATAAACCAACTGTTGGAATCGAAATCCATCAGTTGCAGGTAAGAGGCCTAGCATTAATCTTTCAATTCAGTGGACTAAAGTTTCAGATTAGGCACCTAGAGCTCAGGAACAGATCAGGTCGCACTTTTTGAGGTCTGTTATGCGACCTGGGTAGCAAGTACTGGGTAACAAACTGTGACATGTCCCAGGAAATTACCTGAAAAGTGCGACCTGTCAGAGAAAGGAGGTTTAAGTGCTATTTTTTGCTGATAGATGGGATTTTTATGGTTGAGGGGCATGGGTGCCCCCAAGCATGTTATGGTCATGCCAAATTTATTTAGAAAAGGGGAATCTAAACACATTGTAATGATGTGGTGCGCCATTTGTTTTCGTTATGGTTATGCAGTTTGAGAAATGGAATGGAGGATTACCAATATCTTTTGGTACTACATATATGAAGAAAATGGACTAAGTGTCTCGGTTGGCATACATGGTGTCATTATCCCAAAGAGTGGATTTGGAGATAATTAACTGGTGCTCTCCTAGAAAAGCCATAGGTTGGTCAACAACAATGTCTAGGGGACTAGGTTGCTGATGTAAGGGGAAGGAATGATAAGGGAGATCATCCCTAGAGTGATATGAAGTGATATTAGACTCTAGAGGTTCTTCTAAATGGGGAAGAATGATGGTACTAGAGTCGACACGACCAGATGCACTATGAGGGTTGTGGAGAATTTCTTCTCCTGGACTCTCAAATATGGGTGCCCCCTTACCAAAACATTGTGTGTCAATATAATGACCACAAGGTGTATGTGGATTGAATGTATGGTTTCTATGTAATTGGGGATAGATAAAGTCAGGGGTGGTGATTGCTTCCATAATGTCTTCATTGCAATAGAATATGGGGTGACTTGTGGAAGAAATACCACCTAACGCAACGAAGCTACCTAACTAATCATCATGAGAAGAGAGGTTCACATGCACATGATCACAAAGGGTGAACGAAGGGTGATCGTTGAAGGGAGGTCAAGTGAAACAGAAGGTGAAGTCTCAGAGGGAGCTTCCACTATGGATATCATGGAAGATGACAAGTAGAGGATGGTGATCTAAGACTCCGTCATCTCGACATCAGGAGGGGGAATGTCAATCGAAACAAAGGTATCCTAATTTTGGCCCGAAGCATATTGCACGAGGATGGGAGAGGTGGACTGGTTATGTTTAGTATCGTACTCCCGAACTATCTCCAAAGAGGAGCGATAATGCATGAGGCACGGACAACAGTGGGTATAATGGCCATGGAGATCACACAAAGCACATGTCTGGTTGGTGTGGATAGTCTTGGAGTTCTTGGTTGTATTCAAGGAAGGGATAGAGGTTTCTGGGACCATAGACTCAGGGAACACGACATTGACCATGGGTTTGATATGAGGCAATTCAGTACAATGATGGGTGGCATGACCGATAACATCACACAAAGCACATGGGGGGGTTACGCTTTGGAGGCTGAGGAGGAGATGGGTGGGGGAAACCTTGTCTTTAGGTGCCTTCTTGCAAGCTTTTCCCCTCTCTCCTGAAGTTGTCACAATAGGAGTGGGCTCTTGCTGAGGTGAGTGAGGCACAGAAGCAAGGGGAGGGGTCATGGGGACCAGTTGAACCGGGGTCAAAGCAAGGTAAGGTTTGGGCTAACCAGGCAGGATAGTGGCTGGGGGATCAATGTACCAGACTGGGATCCCTAGGGCCAGGTTAGTAAGGGATAAGGTAGCCATAACCAGTACCGAAAATACTCCAGGGGGGAGCTAGGTACAGTATCTGACCAGAGGGCTAATGGCCAGGCGGGACAACTCCTAGATGGTTAAGGCCAGGAGGAACCATGATAAGAGGGTAGAGAGGCTCATGGATACCAGCTCCATATGAGGGTCTTTGAGGGAGGGGTCCTGAAGGCTGAGTCGAGGTGGTAGGAGCAGGTTGCAAAGGGCGGGGCTGCTGACTAGTCGAAGTGGGCTGCTTGAGGTCGGAGTGGGACGATTGCATCATGCAAACGTTTGATGAGCTAGGACCAGAGATAGGATGAGAAATACTAGGGAAAGAACCAAGAAAAGAGGAGTATTTGTAGACGTCGGGTGAGACACAGGTCAAAGTTTCGACTATTTGTTTATTGTCAACTAGTCGATGGTGATTATATTTCCATTATGAGGAAATAAAATCTTACGGTGAACCGTAGATGGGACAACAGACATCGCATAAGTGTAGCTACGACCCAATAGAATGTTTTAATCTAAGGGGGAATTAATGACTTCTACATCAACACAAATAGTCTTACTCGCAAGAGTAATAGGACAATTGCGGAACAGGCCTATGGGCTAGGAAGAGTGGCCATCCCATGCTCGGAGGGTGATAGTGGAAGGGGCCAAATTAGGAGATCCGATTTGCTTCTAAATTGAAGCAGACGTCACACAGGTGGATGCCCCCTCATCAATGATACAACGGGAGACGTTGGCATTCCAAATATTGATGGGGATTTGGAAGGAGACGGAAGCAGGAAGGGGAGGATGTTCTAACCGATCAACATCGAAGACGATAAAATGATCATCTGAAGGATCTACATCACCCATGGAAGTTAGTATATCTTTTCATTGTGAAGGGAACGACTGGAGGAGTTCCAGCATTGAGATGGAAATAGGGGATTGCACCAAATCATCTACTATAATATACGAATGGGAAGCTTTACCAGAAGCATTGTTTCACCGTAATGGTGAACCTTTGCCTTAGGCTAAGGGATCCGTAAAGGAACCTGAAGAAGGGGGCTCGGGGGAAAGCATAGCGAGAGGCTTGTTGTACTGATGGGACCGAATCTAAAGGTTGAGGTCAATGGTAATGGGTTGGTCAGAGTTAATCATGATAATTTGGTAATCAAAGGTACCAGATGGAGGAGGTTGAGTGGCTGCTTGACCTTTAGGGGGTTGGGTAGCCATGAATCCTTGCTGGGGGAAAGGATTGGTAAACTTAGTCGGCTGGATAGGTGAAACATTGGGAGCAACCGAAGGGGATGCCTATTGTCCTCGCAATGCTGCTTGAGCTTCCCAAATCTGCCACATATGAGGTAAAAGAGGACAATCGTGGGTATAGTGACCATAGACATAGCAACAAGAAGAAGGTTTTTTTTTGCAAACAGGCTTGTCCTGCTTGGGCTCAGTGCCTTGTTGCTGGTTAGCAGTGTTAGGCGTATTCCCTTGGGGATTGGGTCTTGGATTACCAGGGGTATCTTGGTTTTGGTTGCCCTTCCTCTTCTTTTTGGAAGTAGGAGGATTAGTGACATGAATGGATTGTATTAGCTATGTTGTGCTAAGTATCCAAACAGTAATAATAATGTGTGCACAAGGTTCTCCTTAATTTGCAGGTTAAACAAATAGTTTTGGCTTTGTTAAACAGATTTTTGTGTGAGGATTGATTAAGTATTTTAACTGTTTATCATTGTGCAACAATAAATAATAGAGAAATAAACTTCACAAATCACATTACTCAGCAAATTGTTGAAGCAGTTCACCGCTCCTGGGCTACATTTGCTGGTCTAGCTCCCAATGGCATGTCCCTCATGTATTAATTTTCTTAAAATTTAAGTACAAGTGAAAATAAGCCTCAATAGTCAAAACCCTCTATAAAATCTACTTCAGAAGGTATGAATTAGATAGAGATGACTATTCATTTACATAAAACATATAAAAAAATCCCAATACACTGCCTTCTCCATGATGGCCCTGATGGCTCCTTGATCTTCCTCGAAGCTAAAACTACTAAAGATGACCTTTGTTCGACCTAAACCCTATGCCAAACTACTCAGAATATTGAAAATACCCAAAATTGACTATTTTTGCACCAAATGTTTTTCAATAACGAGGGAGTTATAGAAGAAACAATATTTTCCCAACGTCTCCCAAAATCCTCCTCCAAAACTGGAGGAACTCCAGTTAAAATTCCAAATTCAGTGGAAAGGCAGAAATGGCGGAACTGCGTGCTAATTTTGCAGATAAATTTAATGTTAAGCTTAATGTAGCGTGGGGTGGTCACATGGTGACCGCCCCCCTGACTGTTAGAGAAAGCGCTAAACCACCAGAGTGCTAACTGTAGCATTTAATGTCAATTCTGCATGGCCACATGCCTGCCTTAACCTCCAAAGAAAATGGCTATGAAAATCGGCGGAGGCTTAAGGGCCTGATTCTCAGCCCTCGGTCTTCAACGATCGGGGTTAGCCCTTAACCTTTTCTGCCCCATGGAATTTTAAACAACAAATACAATTTTTGAACTACATATGTTAAGACTCATATGTATGGCACAATGGTCAGCTGTGTGGTTTGCTGCGGACAGGTGTAGGGTTTGAAACCTGGAAGTTGCACCAAAAATTTTAATATGCCACAATTTCTCATCGGCCTGGGCCACGTGGTGGCCTCTGGGATTGCCATGTGGCACCCTCTGATTGGCCACCACAAAACAAAGTCAAACCATTAACGAATCACCAACTTCCACTTGTCAGATTCCTATTCATCCACATGGAATATTTTGAGGAATATTATTTTTTTAAATTTTTCCAAAATTAAAAAACTCAAACTTGGTCAACTCATTTTTGGATTTTACTGGTCTTTTCAAACCTTCATAACTTCTGCATATGACCTATGTTTTGTGAACCGTTCATGGCGCCAGAATCACAACAACGAGACCTTTTCAACTGTTCAGATTGCAACCTTTTTTGAGCACTTTCATTTTTGAGCATTTTTGAAGTTGGACATGATCTCTTGATCACACCTCCCCACTGGGAAGCTTTTGGACCCCAAAATATCTCTGGACTATTGAACCTGAAGATGAGGAGACTAAATCTCCACTCTTCCAATCTTAAGCCACTAAAATTTCCTTGATTTCATTAATTGGAGCTTCACATAAAACGAAAATTTTTTCCTTGAATCTGTTGACCAATTGTTGCTGACTTTATTGACCAATTGTTGTTGACTTTGACCTTGTCATGCTGCACATTTTCGAAACTTGCATAACAACAACTTAAATTTTCAGTAAACATATTGTTCCTACATTGTTCTATCTTCAAAGGAAACTGAAAATTACTTTCACCTTGCCACCTGTCCTTATGGCGATTTTTTGCTGAATAAGCCTTGTACTTGTGCCAATTCCAGACCAAGTTTCTTCACCATGGTACCTTGCCATTCTGAAACCAACAATGATCGTTGCTAAAATTTGTGCCTTCTTTGATTGGATGCTTTATCCTCTCTTGGATATTTGCACCTCCTTGCACTGACACTTTGTGTTCTGCACTGATCGACACCAAAGACGATTGCTGAAACTTCTTGTCATCTTCTTTCAAATACAAACTGATTTTAGACTGAAACAACTCATTATTTACATCAGCATATACATGAAAAGGATTATGTACAATTTCTCTTTTTTTAATCATCAACAAAGTCAAATTTTGACATGCATTGACAAGCCTTTTCATCTGCCCAACATTCACTAAAGAAGAGTATAGCTTTTTACGATGTGCTCTCACAATAAACTCCTTGCCATCCTTGAATAAATGGTACTTGTTCTCATGGTGATGGAAGATATCTTTCCTGTCATACAAGTAAGGACTGCCCAACACCACACCTGTAATATCAAGCAGAACAACATCTAATTCAACTGTGTCAATAAAATGTCATGTTATGGCAAAGCGCAACATGCGCTTCTTTGAAACCTGTAAATTTGTATCCTTACAAATCCAACCAAGAGGATATGGTTTAGGATTTGGAATGGTTTCAAGATTCGTCTTCTTGACTAAGTCTTCAAAAATAAGGTTCGCTTGTGACCCACTGTCAAATAGTGTGTCAATATTTGTGTGTTTGGAAATGACCTTCACATGAAACAGTTCAATTCTCTTCTCTTCACTTGGAGCTTCTATGTGACAGTTAGAAATACTAGAACTGGGTTCATTTACTATCTCTTTCCCCTTCAAGTTCTTTAGTGCCATAGTTATGATTTTTGTTTCATCTCCTGATTCTGACCCTAAGTCTTGTTCAACTATTGCAATTGTCTTGCCTTTCTCCTTGGCTTTATATTTGGTTTTAAAACTATTTGGTTTCAACTCTGGATGAAGTTTCCAACAATAGTCCTGATCATGGCTTGTTTTGGAACAGTGTTTGCAGAAAAAGTTTCCCTTCTCTTTCCTAGAATTTGCATTTCTCTTTTTCTTCCATTTGCCTTTAAACTCACTTTCCTCATTCCCATCTAAAGTTTGTTTACCCCTTGCTTCTAAATGTGTGGCTTGAACACAAACCTCATCTAAGCTTGTAGGTTTAAACATGAGAATGGTATGTCTTAGGTAAGTATGAAAACCTCCTATATACTTGAGTAAAGTGTCTTGGCAATGCAAATAAATTCCTAGTAAAAGAGATCTTCTTCTAAATTCTTGAGTATAGACTTGAACATTTTGTCCTTTCAACTGTTTTAAATTTTACCAATCCATGATGGCTTTCTACATGTGAGCTAATGGATAAAACTGTTGTTTAATTGTAGAAATGAAATCAAACCATGATAAGATAATCTTACCATATTTTTTGATCTCCTCCTTTATCTTGGCTTCCCACCAAACAAGAGCTGCACCTTCCATTCTCAATGAAGCTAGCTGAATTTTGGTTCGTCATCATGATTTTGAATTCTCAAATAGACCTCTAATTACCTGATCCAATTATCTAGCTTTTCTGCATTAACTTCACCATCAAAATTTTGCAATTCAAACTTAACATCAAGTTTAAGAAAAGGAATTTTACCCGTGTTCTTGACTTTGTGAGAATGATTTACTGAAGATGATGTAGAGGCTAATGAATATGAATATGAGGGTGATGATGGTGACTTTCCACTGTCTCCATTTCCTCCGTTACCCTTCTTGGATTTATCCTCATCATTATGGCCTCCTGACGATCCCTCTACTTCCTTTTCAAGTTTGGATCCTTCTCCTTCTAGTCTTTCATTCCTTTCTTGATAAAGGACTCTCATCATTTCTGTCAAATCAAGGAATTATTTTCTAAACACCCTTTCTTCCTCCTTGGGATCAACTTCTTCATGGATTTCTCCTTCCCCTGAAGACATGCTTATGGCTTCTTCTGCTTCTCTTTGAGGTAAAATTGAAGGTGGAGATACTAGCACTCTTTCCCTCCTTGGATAAGGATTACTGTAATTCCTTGCCAATTAACCTTCTCCTCTCTTAAGCTTCAGCCTAGTAAGCATCAAAAACCTTGCAAAAAATTAAACAAACCTTGCACAATAACAATACAACGAGTAGAACTCTAGCTCCAATACCAACCTGATATGAATGGATTGTATTAGTTATGTTTTGCTAAGTATCCAAACAGTAATAATAATGTGTGCATAAGTTTCTCCTTAATTTGCAGGTTAAACAAATAGTTCTGACTTTGTTAAACAGATTTCAGTGTGAGGATTTATTAAGTATTTTAACTATTTATCATTGTACATAAATAAATAACAGAGAAACAACTTCATCAAGCACATTACTCAGCAAATTTTTGAAGTAGTTCACCCCTCCTGGGCTACATCTGTTGATCCAGCTCCCAATGGCATGTCCCTCATGTATTAATTTTCTCAAAATGTAAGTAAAAATGAAAATAAGCCTCAATACGAAAAGATATATGTAAACTTAGCTTCAGAAGGTATGAATTAGCCAGAAATGACTATTCATTTACATAAAACAGATAAAGAAAGCCCAATACACTGCCTTCTCCATGATGGCCCTAATGGATCCTTGATCTTCCTCGAAGCTAAAACTACTGAATATGACCTCTGTTTGACCTGAAACCTATGCCAAACTTCTCAAAATCTTGAAAATACCCAAAATTGATTGTTTTTGCACCTAATTTTGTTCAATAATGAGGGAGTTATGGCAGAAACAAGATTTTCCCAATGTCCCCCAAAATCCTCCTCCAGAACTGGAGGAACTCTAGTTAAAATTCCAAATTCGGCAGAAAGGCGGAAATGGTAGAAATTCGCACGCATTTGGCAGAGAAATTTAATGTTAAGTTTAATGTAGGGTGGGGCAGTCACATGGTGACCACCGCCCTGACCACTGGAGAAAACGCTAACCCACCGGAGTGCTAACTGTAACATTTAATGTCAATTCTACATGGCCACATGCTCGCCTTAACCGCCAAAGAAAATGGCTATGAAAACCGGTGGAGGCTTAAGGGCCTGGTTCTTAGCCCTCGGTCTTCAACAGTCGAGGCTAGCCCTTAACCTTTTCCGCCCCACGGAATTTTAAACAACAAATACAATTTTTGAACTACATATGTTAAGACTCATATGTATGGCACAACGGTCGACTGTGTGGTTTGCTACGGATAGGTCTAGGGTTTGAAACCCAGAAGTTGCACCAAAGTTTTAATATGCCACAATTCTCCTCGGCCTGGGCCACGTGGCAGCCTCTGGGATTGCCACATGGCACCCTCTGATTGGCCACCACAAAACGAAGTCAAACCATTAACGAATCACCAACTGCCACTTGTTGAATTCCTATTCGTCCACATGGAATATTCTAAGGAATATTCTTTTTTAAATTTTTCCAAAATTTAAAAATTCAAACTTGGTCAACTCATTTTTAGATTTTACTGGTCTTTTCAAACCTTCATAACTTCTACATACGACCTCTGTTTTGTAAACCATTCATGGCGCCAAAATCGCAGCGACAAGGCCTTTCTGGTCATTTAGATTGCAACCATTTTTGAGCAATTTCATTTTCAGCATTTTTTAACTTGGACATGATCTCCTGATCAATTATTCGTGCCCTATTGTGCATACACTTGCCCCTGGGGGGTGGTGGCTGTTGTTGCGGGGGTTGAGAAGGAAATGGAGGCTGAGGTGCTAATGATAAAGGAGCTATAGCACCAGGCCGTGGATACGGATAATAAGGAGGTTGGGTAACATTATGGTAAACTAGTTAGGAAAATGGAGGTATGCCATATCCTGGATACATTCTACTGGAAGGGGGAAAAGCACTGGAGGAGCTGGCCCCTCCCTGAGGGAAACCATAACTAGTGTAAGGATGAGTGTACGAAGGAGAAAGGGCTCCAACGATAGGATCGAAGGCATGGGATACCCCCGGTGCATTGGCACCACCGGGTCTAGGGAGATCAGGTAAGAAGGTATAAACATAACCAGCGTAGATCATGTCATATTTAAACGCGATCTAATGGTTAACTTCTTCGGTCTGAGGGAAATGAGATGCAACATATATGCCAATAGCAGGCAAAAGGGATCTGAGAAACCATTCCATGTAGACACAGTCTTCGAAGGTAGGGGCTTCACATAGGCTCTTGATTCTTTGCCATTCCTGGACATGATCAGATAGGCATGTCACAGATGATAAAAAAAAAAGGTCAAAAGTTCGGTACCAGTGTCATAACGAAGGGGAAGCTAGAAGTAAGGCAGAAAAGCCCGAGCAAGAGTCGTAAAAGTAGTATGAAAGGCGGAGGCCTGGTCAACATACCACTTAGAAGCTTCTCTAGTAAGCGTACGTTGGAACAACCAAATATGGATATAGTCAATGGTGATGGAGTTAGACGAACACCACATGTGGAAAGATCTAACATGGTTTGTAAGATTTTCTCCAACAAGACCTTCAAACTTGGGGATGTCAGAAGGGAGCTTGGTTGGCATAACAGGCCAACCAGGATCATGGTGTATGGGGTCATTGATCAACTAGTTTAAATCAGGAAGACTGAGACCTACCATATAAGGGATCAAGGGAGCATTCGGGATAGTTCCTATTGTAGTCCCACTAGTAGTATTCCCAGTATTAGAGTTGGGGCTACCACCAGCATTAGGTCCTGAACCAGACATGGAGAAGGTGACAGGGGGAGAACCAGGGATAGAATTAGAAGGGGAACCCAATGAACCAGAAGTGGATTTAGAATGGGGACTTGATGGAGGACTAAATCGAATCCTACGCGGAGGAGTAAGTCTTCTTAACGGAAACTGAGGATGAAGGCCAAGAAGTGTCTGGGATAAACGTCTTGGGGGCACAATGATGGAAGAGAAAATACAGATCACAAAAGGAAGAGAGACCAAAAAAGGAAAGGACGGGAAGGAGGAGATGATTACAATGTCAAAACAAGGGCAAAGAGGTGTGGTATCAAATGATTACAATGTTATTGTCTTGGCCTAGCGGTGTAAACTAGGCGCTCTTCACTTAGTTTGTGTGTGTTAAGTGTGTTAATTTTAATTTTTAAACCCAGACGTGTGTAGAAAAAAAGAAAAAATGTGTTGTATAACTGTAAATAAATCTGCAAATAACATAAATTAAATTGAATATGACAGAAAATAAACAGCTAAAGATGCATTAATCTAAACCCAAGGAGGTGGGATTCCCAACAACTATTCTATGGATGGGAAAATCTAATCAAAACACAAAAAAAATGGCCAATGGATCTAAATTCAGGAGGGACATGGATCTAAAGGTCAGATCTGCTGGAAATAGGTGCACAAAATAGCAAAAAAACCAGAGGCAAAAGTGCTGCAATTGAGGAAGAAAAAGGCTACAACCTGAAGGAAAACGGAGGGGACCTTGGAGGAGGACCAAAAAAAACTGAAAAGAGGTTTTTTGGATGGATGAATAACCAAAATGAAATAGATCTGAAGGTATAGGATCAGATATAAAAAAAGGCTGAACACACTGAAATCTTAGACGACCTACTTCAGCTCAACTCCTCCTAGAAAGGTGGAAGCGTATTGAATCCCTAGGGGGCTAGGTTCCTACTTCGACAAGTAAAATAGAGACACAAGTCTAAAACGGGTGGAAATAGAGGTCAAAAAACCCTGAACAGTAGCCCAGACAAACCCAGAAAAATCACAAAAAAAATCCCGCAAAAAGTACATATCACAGTTTCTGACCTGTTTTCTGTTGAGGTCGTAGTTTTTTGGCAATTTTTTGCACCCTCAAGGTTGAGGTCGTAGGTTTTTGCCCAAAAAGTGCAACCTGCACTTCCGGCACTCTCAAGAGTAGGTTTCAGAAAAAAGTGTCATCTCAGCTGCGGTTGATGCCTGTTACGTGCACAATAGGCTTGGAAACACACAGAGGTTAGAATTTTTACTGTTTAGGGTTTTAAAGGTTAAAAACAACATCAAGAAAATAAAAACAATAAGCTGAAGAAAAAACCTAGGGTTTGAAGCAGCTGGTAATGCAGAGATCTGAAAAATGACAATGGTCGTAATTATAAACCCTTGTGGAGTTTCCAGTTGTTAGTGTGAATTCTAATCGCAAGCATACGAAAAAATCCCACTTTAGCTATGCATAAAAAACAACCCTAACCTCAAAGATGGCTGCCAATTTCTTTAGATCTGTAGTTATTTTAACAATACAAATGCTACAAAATCTAGATCTATGCAGTAAAAGACATTAAACAGTAAATAAAAGAAAGAGCTGCTCCATGCATCCAATAGACAAGACAAGAATATTTTTAAAGAATTTTGTATTTATGACACCTGGGAAGGGAACATAGAAAGGTGTCACTAGTCCCCCTCAATGGGATGGGTTCTTATATGTCCTCAACGCTTCAGATATAATATCTCTTTCTCTTGATGGTGTATAAAACCCAGACAAAAAATGGAACTCTAGGGGAGTTCACAAGCAAAAAGATAGAAAAATATGACAATGATGGAGGATCAAAGTCAGACAAAAAATATAGATCCAGAGTGATCTTTAGGCAACAAAAGGTAGTGAATGAATGGAAAAACCCTTCTATTTATAAAAAAATATTGAGTTAGTCTAGATATTGGTGCATAATTAAAATATTATTACCCAAATCTAGATCCAAATTTTATGGAATAATTTATTATAGCTGTTGGAGGGAAAAAGAATTTGAATTTGGTAAAATCACTTTATTTGTAAATAATAAATAAATAAATAAATGATTTATTTATTATTTTAAGGATGTGGTTGAGTGATAATTAAATAAATAGTGATTTATTCAATTATTTATAAATGATTTAGTCAAATTTAAAAAGAAATATTATTTAAATAACGTTTAAATAATTATTCTTAGAAAATAATAAGATAAATAATGATTTATCTAATAATTTTCCTGTTCTAGATTAAATATGACCGGGAATATTAATTAATATATTGTTTAACTAATTATTCCTTGAGGAAAATCAAACGAATAAGAATTTATTCAATTATTCCTCATGGGGTTTCTTGTTTAGACCATAAACAACTTAATTAATTATGGATTACTAAGTTATTTTTCATAGTGAAAGCAATTTTACTTAGGGTAAAATTGGTCTTACATGGTGTACTTTGGTCCATCTAATAGTAACAGGTTAAATGACTAAAAATTGGTGTAAAAAGATGCTTTAAACACCACTTTAAAAAGATATCGCACTGCGCCTTTTAAAACAATCAACTTATGACAATTTGGTAAAGGTTGCGATGAGTTGGACCCGAAGAATTAATAAAAGAAACAATCATAAAACTTCAAAGATCCAATAAAGCGCATCAACATGATTCCTTAACACAGATCACATTTCGCAGCAAATAACCAAATGTAATTTTGATTCCCGTATGGAAATTGCGATTTGCAATTTGCACAGATCACATTTCGCAAAATTCATCGGTGACGAAAAACATAACTAATAGTAACGGTTTAGAGTTACGATATGAGATATTGATACTTATTATTAAAATGTGAGAAATTATTCATATCTAATCAACAGGATATGAGATCTACTGTCTTAAATTGATAGAATATACATACTACGTAAAGGTGTGTAAGAGATTTGATAGGAAGAATTATGGGTGATCAATAGCATTTAATGGGAGTAAGGTTCGAAAAATTGATATCTACTTTGAGCGTGTTTTGAATGATTGAGCTCCGGTTTTTTATTATATCATTTTAACTCTATCCTTCTCTCCATTCATCTCAGATCTAAGTTTGCTCTGTTCACTTGAATTCAGAAAACCGCCTAACGGAGTAAGGATAACTGGAATGACAAAGAAATGCAAGGAAATTTCCCAAACATCAGTTATTGAAGACTCAAACATGTCTCCCTTATTCTCAGATATGAATTTCTACAGGGATTGCGACAGTTCCTCATGGGAGGCAATGTACCAACTCTTTGAGGATGAGCAACCAAGGGTAATAACCAAAATAACTACATTAGACGCGTCAGTTTCCTCAGACCCGTCTTATTTCGACGTTGCATGCTCATTTCTTCACAAAGTAGAAATGAGGCCAAAAATTATCCCCTACACATATATGTTTAAGTAGGTAATTGACCACCTTAACATAGCAGATAGGACATTTAAGAATTCAAAGATGGAGAATATTGGTTCATTCACGCCAGAAGATTTGAGGATAATGTACCACTTACCCATGCCGCAGTAGAACTATGACAAAGATATTGTCCAAAGCTTTCCAAATAAATATACAAACCTAATGAAAGTTATAAAGGGATGGAAGGATGGCCAAGGTAAGGTGAAATGGGAAAAGCTCGGTATGTACCCGATATCACAATTACTTTCCCCTTATTTCTATGTTGTTGGAATGTTATGTATATTGTTTGCAAACCTAGATACTACTAGGTATTTTGTAGATAGGGTCTCGTTAACTGACGCAATCATCAATTCTTCAATTATGAATTGGGCAAACATCATGTCTGATAATTTGGCCAAAAATATCATGGAGTATAGAAGTAAAAGAAGTGTTTCCTCTAGGGAAATACCCCCCTTTTACATGAGTGCCTATGTCATGGAAACAATTTTATTTTGTTCAAGTTTTCCTACCATGGGATAGAAATACACAACCCAAGACCCCACTCCAATCCATATTTACCATAGAGCCCTTTGGGAGTCATATTTTCATTTACATGTTTATAAAATTTGCAATGGAGTCATGCTACCTATGCATCATATTACATTTAATGAGAGAACCCCTAGGATTTCCAAAGAGGCTAGTATAGACATTTTTCCTGTTGTTGGATGGTTTTTCGAAGAGAATTTCACCTATGTCAGATTTTTCGAGAATTATGCTTCTCCCCACATCTTGCCCTATTATGTTCTTGACAAGCTACTTGCTAGAGAAATTTCTTACCAACTTGTAGTAAGTGGTATTGCTATGCAACTCAAGGATGCCAAGAAGGCCATTTGGCCTAATTTCCCTTTGTAGTGTGGTACTTTTTCACTATTTGATATTGGTCATACATTCAAGGAAGTTTCAAAGATTACTTTATTAAATTTGGCTATAATTCCAAAGAGGCCATATGACCCCAATAATTTCACCACAGATGTGATTTATTTCAAGGCATTGAGAAGTTCCCATATGTATTAAAAAATGCATCCAAAGAGCTTAGCCAAAATTACTTTCAAGCCTTCCAGAAATATAGAAATAAGAGGTTGGAAAGGATTCCTTTGAATTTATTGTTTATTGAAGATCTCAACAGACCGAATCTAAGTATTACCTTGGATAATGAAGCCAAAGACCTGTCTGAAGGTGAAAGCATAAAGAGCTGGAATCAACACTTGGACTGATTCAAGTGCCTGAATAGACACATCCTAAGCTCTAAGGAAATTTCTTATGATTTGATTGGGTTTTTTGGAAAGTGGTTGGATCTCAAGCACTCTGAAAGGAACGTTGAACAGATAAAAAAGATCTGACTATGAGAGCACTCATATATATGATGTGGTAGAAAAATTTGTAGCTCAATGATTAGAAGAATGGGAGAAATATAGTGGGTGTGTAGGACAACAATCCACGGCTAAAAGGAAAAAATGACACAAATTCCAGACTCATAATGTCTAATGAAAGAATGCTTTTAAAAATGACTTACAAAAAACTCATTCTACATTTAAAGAATCCCATTACAAGGAATTCTTCTAACTAGCATGACCTCATGAATCAGGAATGCTTGGTGAATCAAGACTGAAAAAACAGCTTAACATGGATGCTAGATCAAAAGAATTATAAAAACATGAAATAGGGTTTAATTCCATCTCAAGGAATGCTTATGAACAATATTCAATTCATACTTAATCAGGAAAGCTTGGAACAAGACTTACAAAAACATATCCATATGTATTGGAGGTTCATAAGACTTATAAAATTATAAGATAGAACTTTTATGATAAATATGGAAAGGCAGATAAAGTATGTAAAAATAGAAGATTTCATGAATCCTCAAGAGTGTAACTAGAATATACTATGTGTTCGACAATACATTGTTCAGGAATGACATGAGAATCAGCAATAGGGCCCTCGCCCATGTGCCACCAAAAAAAATCCTCGTCTCTTCATAGAATTTTTTCATATATATACAAAAATATAAAACTGTCATCCCCTAAAAGGAGTAAATATGTTCCTAAATTTTATTACCATATCGTGCAAGAAATGAGGCTTATCCAAAAACTATAATACAAAGTGCTATGACATAATCAAAATAAATAGCATCAAGGCTAACAATTCGAAGTGGTTGTATGATGTGGCAGTCTATAGGAAGACTCCTCCTCTGTTCTGGTGCAACCAACTCTACAAAAAGTGTAAACAACAGTGAAAGTGACGTGTGGCTATTCCTTGAATGCTGCCTGATGCCTTGCAAAAACATGCTAGTGCTGAGAGTAATGGTAGAAATATGTTTCAAAGAAAATATGCTGCTGTTCCTTTCCTTTGGTTTCTTGTTTGTCGCGATACGGTCTTGAATTAAACATGGAAATAGTGTTGGAGTGGAAAAATCCATATAGATAGGTTCCAGACACAAGGATCGGGCATGTGAAAGATATGAGAAGGAGACACGTTGAATTGTGGACCATTGGGAGAAATAAAATAAGAGTGGGAAATATGGATGTTAAACAGATTATGGAGGCGGATTGAAAAAGATAGCAACGTTTCATTTTATTAGCGGGAGATATTATTAAATAAATGATGAGTGGGAGGAGAAAACCTTTTATACATATATCACAATCATGAATCAGGGTCGGAAACATTTAAGCATAAGACACAAGTGGGAGGGAATGTGATTTACGATGGGGGCGATGATGTGGAAAGGAGGTTTGGACTTACGGGGGTGCCAGTGAGGTGTAACAACCAGTGGAAATCGAAATCACATTTTGGCGTTTATAACAGATTCCTGAGTGCCTATCCTCCTGAGCTTGCAAATTGCGATATGTGATTGGGTCCCACTAATATCGCAGATCGCACTTAGGCGTTTCTAACATGATCCTGAGTGCCTATCCTCCAGAGCTTGCGATGTGTGATTAGTGACAATGATGTGCAAGAAAGGGTCCCACTCAATATCGCAATCGAAGAAATGAGGAAGTGGAAGTGAATGCGGTAAGTGAACTTTGCAAAAATGTGATGTGAAAAGGTAGGTGGGGCCCATTTACATCATAATCGGGGGAATTAGGGTTTTTGATTATGAGGTCGAGGCTATGCAGGTTTGAACATTGACTTGTACTTGTACCTGTCTCTCGGTTAGATGACACTTGGTTGTGTGATGAGGATTTGAGCTGAGAGCTAGGGAGCTCGATGAAGCCTATTTTTTGTTTTTTGCTAAAAATTATAATAATTTTATATATAAAAATATAAAATTAATATATAATTTTACTTTCCCTTTTCAATAATATTTTGCTAGAATAAGGAATATATAGGACAACATTTAAACATCATTAGGTAGTTTTTAGACATGCAAATGGCCAAATAGAAATAGTTTAGGGCGTTTTAGAATTTTGGAAAAAATGAAAATGAGGAAAGAATCGAAGAGGATGGCGAGGATGTAGCGAGAAGTGGCGAGAAAAATTTAAGCATAAGGAGCCAGAGGCCAAATAAAATGACGAAGAGGGAAACTTTCAAAGGAATAAAAACCAATGCTAACAAATCCCAAGAAAAATCTAATCATGAGTCAGGGCAATCAGAACATAATGATCAGAATTCAGATCACTCTGATAATGAATCTGAAAACATAAATGTGAGCCCAGAAAAGGTGATTGATAAAGTAATCAAAGAGATTTAAATGAAAGAGGAAGGAGGAATTAATGGAGTTGGATCGTCTTCTCAAGAAATTCAGCATACCCAGAATACACTTGATCATGCAGAAAAATCTCATCCAAAAGATTCGAAGAATGAATGGGAAAATTTTTCCAAGGCACTGCAAACGCCACAACCAAATCCTAATACTGATCAACCTACTAGTTTTAAAATCCCAGATAACTCTCAGAAATTAATGGAAACTATAGTTCCTCTACAACAGGTACCTGAAGTTAAAGATCAAGAGATCATTCCGGCCTACCCTTCAAAGCAGATAGTTTTATAGATTGAAGAAATTCCTTCACTGGATGTCTTCTATAGTCCTAGCCATAAGGTTGTAGTTAAGGGAATAAAAAGGAGAAGAATGGATGATACAGTTTCAAATATTATGAACGAATCTGTTGACGTTTTATGGAAGGATCCTCTGGTTGATTCTACTGAACATCTAACCAAGCTATCACAATTTGCAGGGGCATATACTAGTGCCCCTATTAACAAAGTTACTGAAGTTCAATTATTACTAAAGAAAAGAGAAGACAAAGTACAAGATTTAGAGAGACTGTTAGAGCAAGAAAAATTTAACTCCAGCAGGCATATGGAACTGAAAATGTCTCAATTTCAAAAGGATTTTGAAATATTAACTTTGCAGCATCATGTGCAACTTACAGAAAAGGAAACACAACTTGAACAAGCAATTAAAAAATTAAAAAGCGAGCCTCAAGTAGATAAATTCATAAAATAATCACTAACATGAATGCAAAGCTAAAGCTGCAACAACAAGTATTTTGTCAACAAGCTTCTATCACCATCTCTTATTGTGATTCAAGTAAAATCTTGATCCAACAAGTGGCTAAAGGGAGACTTGAGTGTGAGAAAATTGAAAAGAATATTACTGAGTTCATTCAATGGCAAGCATCTAACTCAAGAAAGAAAGCTGACTTACCTCAGATAGATAAATTTCACAAGGAAATTTTATTTAAGGATTGGAAAGCACAACTAAGACAAGCAGATAAGGCAGTGACAAAGGCATCAAGGTTAACAAATCAAATTACTGAATCTGTTTCTGAAATTTTTTTGAAAGTTGAGCTTATCAAAGAGTCCACAGCTGAAGTGCTCTCAGAAATAAATTCATTATAAGCACTGTGGAAACAAAGGACATAGATGCAAGAATAAATGGTTAAAGAGGTAAAAAAGTTTGATCAATAAAATTACTGAAATTTTCTGATCAAACCTTATCATCAGTACATCACTCTTCAGTCATTAATTGATTCAAGAAAAAGGTCGTAGCCAACACTTTCAAATGCAGTATTCAAGGGCCAGATCAAATCAAGAATTTCGCAGCCAACTCAGCTTAAACCTATGCTATATATTTGTCAACTTCGGGGTAAAATGCACGAGGATAAAAACACATAGTCATATTGTTACTTTATTTTCCTAGATTGTAGTTGAAGTTTACTTTTTATGAGGATGGTTGTTTGAAACCTCCTCTATTTTTATGTAATATTCTATTTTTAAACATATTGTAGTTTAGTATTTAAATGCTTCTCATGCATTTAGAGAAGGGTCCAGGAATTTGTCAAAAACATTTGCAAAGAATGCATTTCTGTAATTTTGTAAATTCTTTGATGGATTAATGGAACAAAATATGTTATCTTATGACATTTGAAGTTGTTTAACTGATGTTGCACTATGTTACTCTTTGAATTGCTTGAAATTGAAGAGAAGCAGAAAAATACTGTCATTTTATATTAATGGACTTCGTATATACGATACTTCTATTCATTATATTAAGTTTTTCTTTCCAGATTGACAATTATCTTTTTACTTACATTATATATTGGAACTGATATCATAAATGAATGTTAATTGCACTTCTATACTGATATTTATTTATGATTTCTTATCTAATTAATAATTACACATATAAATGTGATATACATTTCACAATTCTTTTAATCAAAATATTTGGTTAAAATAATCATCTTTACATAATTTTCATCTCTTTCAACTATTAAATAATCTCCATTTCTAATAGTTGGAAGATATATTTTAAGGTCGCATAAAGGAAGAAACACCCCAGGTATATAGTAGAACATATAGCTTTAGATAAATGCATGTGATAGATTAAAATAATTTCCCATTGCATGTTATATAAACAAAACACACCGCAAAATCATCCTTATTGGGAAACTGGTCACTTTATCCCCAGTCAGAGCCACCATACCAAATGGAAAAGGACTTGCTCTAAGGTCCGGACTGGGTGGTTTTCCCCCATGTTGTGGCAACGGAATTCCGAGGCCTCAATGCAACCCCGGGTTAAAAGTTCATGTAATAAAGTTAATAAAATAAAAATAATACCAAGGTCATCACACACTTATTCAAAGCTTAATATTGGGAAAAATATCTTAGTGGGCATCATTTGCTATCTATTATGGCTAAGGAGAAATTGGTAAAGGATTTTAAAAGGAAAAAAGGAATTTTTGGCACTTTATTTACAAAAATAAATTAAAATAGGAGAAAGGGAGGTTAAAGGTCATAGGTTGCATGGGAGGAGGAAATTGAAGGAAAATAGAGGAAAATGTAGAAATTAGAGGCATCAAGAATAAAAATACATAAGAGCATCAATTTGTATCCTTTTGTCGGTTCAATTTTGGAATTAGTCTCGGAGAGGAGAAGAGCACAAAGAGGATAAGGAAATCAATAAAGAAAAGGAACGACAAGGAAATCAAGGATCAAGTAAGGAAAATATGGGTCATGTTAGTCATCCATAATTTTGACTTTATCCAAAGATGACTAAATGTAACAAACCCAGATTTCTAGAACAAAATTGCAAGAACATGACGAGTTCTAGAAATCTCAATGCCTTCATCATTTCAAGTCCATTAGTCCACTGAAATATTCATCTATTTTTCCTAAAAAGATTATCTTGCTATTCCTTAGCAGTGTTGTTCCTTAAACATTGATGTTCCCTAAAGTGTTGTTCCTTAAACTACTGCTGTTGTTCCTTATTCAGGACCCTCAAGAAACACTACTAAATAAAATGAAACTGTATGTAGGCCATTTTTTCCATCATTTACTAAGCATATTTCACTCATTTTTTCCCTTTTTCGCCCTTCATTTTCCTCTTAACACCTTCAAAATCCCTTTTAAACTCATAAAAAATCCTTGTTATGGTTTAAAAACCCCCATTTTTTCATATCAAAACTCACCAAAAGGATCATAAACCCCTCAATTTGTTCTAAAAGACAATCTTTTACAAATAAGAGTTTAAGCCCCTGAGGGCTTAGATCTTTCACCCATATGTCCGAGTGCCCGTGACCAGGCACTAGACCCATCGCATCGGGAATTCCTATCGCATCGGCCTTCCTCTATAAAATCCACTTTTTTCCTTTGGAAATTCCTCCCCGCCGATGCGATTAGCACCCTACCCTTAGCCCCTAGTCACATTTTCCCCCACAGGACCGTGCCCCAGTGCCCATATATTAGCCCCTCCATCGCATCGGCCTTTTCCTCGCTTTTTCTCCCTTTCCTTTGTTCCAACGCCAATGTGATAAGCGCCCTTACCCTGGCCCCTGGTCACTTATCCTCCCGTGGGACCATGTCCTTGCACTTATTCCTAAGCCCCCGTCACATCGGCTTTTCCAATAGAACCCTCGTTTCCTTTGCAAACTTGCCCTCTCCGATAACGATACCCTGATAAGATCTAAGCCGTAGATCTCTATTATCTAACGGTGTTCATTAGCCCCTACCCCTTACCTTCTTGGTTTATCCATCCACCCTCCACACTGATCTCCATCATTGATCTACATAATCTAACGGTCCTCCTTCATCCCGACAACACGACTCTTCTGGACCCACCATCCATTATGCAAAGCCATCCTCCAATCACCTCTTGCCACCTATCCTCCACTAAGTTCTCCCCGCCATGCACTTCTCTCCATTGCGCTCCCTCGTAGCCGTTGGATCTTCCCCTCCAGATCAGACGGTCTACGATCAATATCATGTGAATTTTGCATTTGGGGTTTAACGTTCCAAAGTCATGCAAAATAGGAGGTATTGCAAAGGCCGCACAATGCATTATAATTGGATCGTGTTCCCTCCAGGAAAAACCACTTACCGCCCGAGGGTCACGCGAAAACTGCCGATGGTTTTCCAAAAAAACCACTTATGCCCATTTTTGCGCCAAATTCCATTTAAAACTATTTTTCGCCCTCAGCCATTAAAATTCCTTCCTCTATGCATTCCGCCTCTCTGCAACCTCCTCCGCCAGCCTCCGAAGCAATATTTCTGACCCCGCATGGTTTTTATTAATGTTTTGTTTGTCTTATGTAGGTTTGATGGTAGTTTTAAAGGTAAAAACCCTTCCCACTGTCTGTAAAGGGACAGGGTCGAAGATCACCATCCGAGGAAGACTATTAAATGAAGAAAATAAATTTCGAAGGCATAAATCCGGGTCTTTTAATCAAATATTACATGAATATTTGTTATTCAAATCAACCCCCAATGCATTAAGGTCCTCTTTCCACAACAACGAAAGGAAAACTCAGTGGAAGAAACAAAGGGTTAAAGACCAAGAACCAAAGAAAGGGAATTAAAAACTTGTCCAAGTCAGCAGGAAAAGTGTAAAGCAACAAAGATAGAGAAGATTGAAGATGAAAGATTGCGCACAAAGACCAAATATTAGAAAGTTTAATCCCGCAGTCTCAAGGTTAAATGTAGTTTAAAAGTGAATACAGTTCATAAAAGGATAATTACAGGCCCAAGAAACAGAGGATCAAAAGGTTAAGAGAAATTAGATGAAGTGTTAAAGGACAGTAAAGAAGATTGATTTAAAAAGGAAGATCAACGCTAAGGAGCCTTAAAATACAGTTAATGGTGAATTAAAGGCAGATTAAGCCCAAAGAGCAGTTTTATGATTAAAATCAAGAAGACTTAGGCTTGAATATAGCCTCGAATGCATCAAAGGAGCAGTTATTCACTTAATAACTCAAAATGGACACCTTTCATTTAATTTATGTCTCAAAGGGAAAACTGGTAGTTATTACACAAAAAGATATTTTAAAACTGCCAGACAGTTATTGTAAAAGACAAAAAAGAGCCTCAAAGTCAATCTTTTCAGCTATTTTATCCTTAGGAAGTAAATACAGATTTAATACACAGATATGTAGTTGAGAAACATTTCTACCTTATGCCTTGCATGGTTTTTAAGGATAGGAGTGCATTTACTGTGTCATTAATAACATTTTGAACCCTAGATAGTTCCACCTCCTCATTTGCAGCATAAATACTGCATTTGAACTCATTGTACAAGGGGGCATTTGATAAATCTTTGAATTAATACATAGTTCTGCTGAGATTGAAGAGAAATTGATGTACTGGAACATGTGCATGTTTTGACTTGTTTGTGGATGGAGAAAGCTCTGTCATTGGATCCTTGAGCTTGGCTGTTGGTGAAGTATTCTAAAATGTTTACTGTTTTTCCTGTTTTCATTTTGTTTTCATCATCTCTTGCTTACAGTATAGTAAAATTTTTAGGCTAACAAATGTCTCCTAGAAGCACCTTAGACCTGTTTACTCTTCATTGTCTTTATGTTTTCATCTGTTGAATGTTTGATTAATTTTAACTGCTTTTTCAACCTTAAAGCTTGTTTATTTCAGAAGTAATTCAATATAGTTGGCCTCAAGATGATTTATGGTTTTCCCTACTTCTTTTTGACACTTTAAAAACTATTTCTGAAGTCTCCTTTCAAAGTACCATTGTCCAAAGTTTGCCAAAGAGGTCTGTTTTGATCATACCCTTTTTACTTGCTCAAATAATTGTTTTGAAAGTCTTCATAATTGCAGTCCTTGATGTTTAGGAGTTCCCTCTTCTATGAATGTAGTTATCTATTTATCTTGAATTTTTTCTTATCCTTGAGAGTGAAATCTTTGATGAAATAGAGCGTTCCTCGACTCTTAGATTTCATTTTGAAAGTTTGTCTTGAAATTATTATTTGCTGAAGTATAGTTTCTAGAATTCATGGTTAGCCCTGTCTATAAATTACTTCTTTGTGTTCAAATGATACTTTAAGTCCCTCTGTTGAAGAGTACATGTAATTAAGGATTCTTAACTTCCCTTAGTTTTACTTTTCATTCTAAAACCCTTAATGTTCATTCCATTTCAAATGAAAACTTTTTTGATCTAATAGCTAAGTTAGATTTTCCCTTTGATACCCCTAATTCATCTACAAACTTGTTACAAACTTCTACTTGACTCCATTTCCCAATTACTTAGAGATTTCCCTTTTCTATCTATGCTCCCTAGATCATCATGTCCCACAAAACAATGAAACAAACTCAAGCTCAATAACTAGCCTTAAATCAACCTTTTACAAGAAATCAAGCTATATCCATACAAAACATATTGAGAGATCCATTTCTGAGACTAGAAGGGCTAGATCCTAGAGCTCTAAAGACTGGTTTTTGTGTTTCCTTGTCATTTGGTTTACCAATTGGCCAAATCACAGGATACCAACATTATGGCGATCACGCTGGGACCTCTAAGTTCATAGTTGCCTAGCAAGCTCTTATAGACTCGTTAGTCCTTCAAACAACCATAAAACTAAAAAAAAACTCAAAAAAATTTTAGATTGGTTTTTAAATAAACCACTGGTGGTGGACCATAAAACATTTTACCTTCAAAAAAGCTAAAAATTTCCACCTGGCGACTCCACCTGCCCCAATAGGCCTATTACCTCACTAGATCTCCAGAGTTCATTAGGATTGTGTTAATCATGCCTTGAGGAAGTTTAGAAGCCTAGTTATCCTATCATAGAAATCACTGTGAGAGGAAAACTTTTGAAAAACAGTCCTAAAAACCTCTTCCTCTCTAAATTTTGAAAAAATGAAATCTGGCTTCACATAGGATTAACACTAGATCCCATCCAGATCCTAATCCCCCTACCATAGTTGACAATCCAGAGAGGATTTTGTGGCAAAATTCTAGACCTGGAAAACCAACTACTCATAGGACCATCACAAGAACAAGATCTGTCACTGAAAAACTCACAGCCTTGACAGATCCTCACCTTGACTTACCTCACACAAAGAACCTCTTTAGAAATAAGTCTCTGAGTGATTTAAACCAAGCTGATTTTGAAACCACAGATTTGAAATAGAGCTTTAGCAGAGAGGCCTCACCTTCTACTCCACCTGATTCTCAACTTCTCCATCATTTCAGCTCCTTCCACAACAAATCTTCTCATCATCAGTTTTTTGGCCCAAGTGTTTCTTCCACTCCTATCCACACATCCATTGTCCAAAACACTCCATTTCAGCCCTCTTTCCCTCTTGTAAATCCCCCATTATTTCCAATCATGGTAGCATGGTATGCTCCACTAGTGTTACCACAACCCATGATTCCCTTACCAAATGATTACCAATCTAAAATTCCCCATTTCACTAGAAATGAACCTACTACTGCCCAACAGCACTTAGATAAAATGAATGATGCCATTGATTACATGGATATAGAAGAAGAGACTATTAAGATGAGAATTTTTGCTCAAAGTTTAGGAGGAGAAGTCAAGAAATGGTTTAAAAACTTAGCTCCTCACAGCATAAATGATCTCCCTTCTTTACATCAAACATTCATAAACAAGTGGGAAATCAGTAAAAACCCTCTCCAAATCCTTTTAGACTATACTAATCTCAAAAGGAATACTGGGGAAAGTGTCCATGATTACTGCACTAGATTCAATAGTGTGTATAATGTGCTTCCTCCAAACATGAAACCTCCATTAGGCTTAGCCTTGGCTAAATTCCTAGAAGGCTTTGATCCTGAAATGGCCTACCAGATAAGAGAAAGAGACCCTTCAACTTTAGAAGATATGCAGAGGGGGGCCATGAGTGTAGAGGCAAATATAATTGAGAAAAGAGCTAGGTTGAGAGTAGAAACAAAGATGATACAATGGCTTCAACCTCATCATCAGATACTAAAATTGATAACTTAGTGAAGGTAATGGAGAGGATGCTTGAAAAGATAAATCTGAATGATAGAGTGCCTCATAGAGAAAACCAAAGCATAAATAGAAACCAAAATCTTAGAAGGGACCCTAATCAAGATAGGCAAAGAGACAATGACCAATAGATTAGGCCTCCCTTTCAAAAAAACTATGTTGATCAAGAAGAAGAAAGGGAAGTTGAAAGGTTGGAAGAAAATCATGTAAACTTGATAGGATTTGATAGTGAGACAGATGTTTTTCTCACTAAAGAAGAACAAGGATTATTCTCTTCAGAACAAACTGAAGATGATAATGAGGATTCTGAAGATTACAGATTGGGATTTGAAAATTATATCATGGAGGTACATAAACAATACAATCTTAGAAGCAAAGGTGGCCCAGAGAGTTCCAGTGACAAAAACACTAGTACTGCTGCTAAGAAAACTCAGAAAATCAGCCTAAGAAAATAGCAAGTAACACCAACACTTTAACCAAGAAAGCTGATCAAAATAAAGAAAAAAACGTTTAGCAATGTATTGAACAACGCTGCCCTATTACTTCTGCTAGTGGCCCTAACAAATATGTCCCAAATAACAGTTAATATAAAGTTCAGCAAGTCAAAATTGCTGAAAGAGTTGTAAATGACAAAACAGATGTAATATGGCAAAAACAATAGTTCCTTTCAGCCTTGAAGGGGAAATTGCCAAGATTAAAATCACCATACCCTTAGTTGAACTAGTAACTCAGGATGTTTATAAGAAACAAGTTTTGAAAGCTTTGAATATGGGTAGTGACACTGATACTTTAAACTTGGCAGATGATAAACCGGAATTATTGTTTGGTCCTAAAGTTGAAGGGAAATACCAAGAAGGCACTGTCCCTCCCTTCTATGTCAGCTTGAATATACATGAGAAAATCTTGAACAATGCCATGCTAGACTCAGGTGCTTCTCACAATCTTATGCCCAAAGTTGTAATGGAAAGACTAGGCTTAGAAATTACTAAACCATACAAAGACCTGTATTCTTTTGATTCCAGCAGGGTCAAATGCTTAGGTGTTATCTTGTCACAAATTCCTGCTAGGAGTCTAGTAATGGAGATAGTGGTAGCTGACATTCCCCCTAAATATGGCATGCTTTTATCTAGATCATGGGGAACCAAAATTCAAGGAAGCCTCCAAATGGACATGTCTTATGCCACCATCCCAGTGTTTAACCAAACTAGAAGACTATACAGGGAATCCCACATGAAATACATGGTTAGAAACATAGATATACTAAACAATTCTCCTATATACTCCATCCATTCATATTTGGATTCCTTTATCTTATATAATGAAGATGAAATCATTCAACAAGAAAAGGAAAAAAAAGGAGAATTTATTCTACCAGAACAATCAAATTTTCCATCAATTAAAGAAAACAACAGTCCATATTTTAGCAGCTTTGAACAGCAGAAAGAAAATGAAAGAGAAATTGAAATACATTGGAAAATAAACTTTGATGGCTCTTGTAGCTAGATAAGTGCAGGAGCTGGTGTATGGATACAAAACACAAATAGAGGATTCTCCTACAAACTAGATTTTCCATGCACAAACAATATTGCTGAGTATGAAGCCCTCCTTATTGGCCTACACTTACTCAAAGATTTAGGATCCAAAATAATATCAGTCCAAGGGGATTCTGAGCTAATTATCAGGCAGATTAAAGGGGAGTATTCAACCAAAAACCCAAAACTCAGATAATATAGGAAGGTTTCCCTTGATCTCCTAATTTTTTTTGAAAAATATGAACTCATTTTCATCCCAAGAGCCCAAAATCATCTAGCAAATGAACTTGCCTTGGCTGCTAGTAATTGAAAAATACCAGAGACCAATGAAAATTTTGATGTAAAGGTAAAAAACAGACCTACAATACTCGACAATGAAGATTACTGGCAGGTATTTGAAGGAGACAAACACATAAATGATTTTCTGCAATCAAAGAATGACTTTTCCATGCCAACACCTATTTTAAGCCATGAGGAAGATTGTTTTAATGAAGGACAAAACCCTGAAACAGAAATGTCTTTTTTTGCTGATATAAACCATTTTGAACATCCATTTGGAGCAGAAATAGTTGACAGTATGGACCAGAAAGACCTAGAAATTTTACATTGTAAAAATGATACAATTCCAAGAGGTCTTACACCATTAGAAAAACTTTTCGATTTCAATGATTTAGCCAAAGAACCAAAGATGGAACCTATGGAAATAGGCATAGAAGAACATAACATAGGCAGCCCAGCAAAACCCAAAATGATCAAGCTGTCTGTCACTCTCCCAGCTCATATTAAACAACAATACATAGACATGTTCAAAGAATTTAAAGATGTATTTGCATGGGGATACAAGGATCTAAAATCATATAATACCAGCATCATTCAACACAAAATTCCTCTTAAGGAAAATCAGAAACCTTTCAAAAAAAACTTAGAAGGATAAACGTTGTTTTATTGCCTTTAGTTGAGAAAGATATTAAGAAAATGTATGATGCTAGGATCATAGCTCCTATCAGGTATTCAGAATGGGTTTCCAACTTAGTATCTGTTAGGAAAAAAGACCGGGGAAATTAGGCTTTGCATTGATTTCAGAAATATAAATAGAGCCTCCCTTAAAGATAACTATCCCTTGCCAAAAATGGATCACATACTTCAAAGGGTGGTTGGGTCTAAAAGAATTTCACTGCTAGATGGGTTCTTAGGTTACAATCAGGTTTTAGTACTCCCAAGTGACCAACATAAAACTGCTTTTACTACACCTTGGGGTACATTCATGTATGTTAGAATTCCATTTGGTTTAATGAATACAGGAGCCACCTTCCAAAGGGCCATGGACATAGCCTTCTCAAAAGACATAGGCTATTTCATAATCATTTATCTTGATGACATCATTGTTTTCTCTAAAACTGATAAAGAACACTTGATTCATTTGAGAAACGTTTTTGAGAAATGTAGGAGATATGGATTATCTTTGAATCCCAAAAAGACATTCTTTGGTCTCCAAGAAGGAAAACTTCTTGGCCACATTATTTCTGAAAAGGGAATCAAAGTAGACCCTAAAAGGATTGATGGCATATTGAAGATCAACCATCCTAGAAACCTTAAAGAATTACAATATTTCATTGGGAAGATAAATTTTTTAAGGAGATTCATCCCCAATCTTGCTGAGCTATTGAGAAATATCACAAACATGCTTAAGAAAGAGGTAGGTGTTAAATGGACCATACAGGCTAAACAATCATTTGAACTGGTAAAAAAAGCTTTAACTCAAACACCAGTCCTTATTAGTCCTGATTTCACCAAATATTTTTATATCTTTTCCTTTGCATCTGAACATACAATAGTTACAGTATTGCTGCAAAAGAATGACATGGGGCATGAAAAACCAATATAATTTTTTAGTAGGGCTTTGAGAGATGCTCCACTCAAGTATAACATCATGGAGAAACAAGCCTTAGCCTTGGTAAAAGCATTGAAAGACTTTAGAGTCTATATTCTGCATTCTCACATCATTGCTTTTGTTCCACACACAGTTGTCAAGGATATTCTAAGTCAAGACCCTGATGGTAAAACGGGAAAATGGATTGCTATTATTCTAGAGTATGACTTAGAAATCAGGCCTATCAAACTGATCAAAGGGCGGGGATTAGCTAAACTCATGGCTAAGTCAAACTTCCAAGCACTTGATATGAATATGGTTGATGTCTTAGAAGAAATAGAGGAATGCACAGCTCCATTCATTGAAGAAACATTTGTGAATTCACCTTGGTATGCTGATATCATATATGTGTTGCTTTACCTGAATTCCCCTCCTTCTTTGTCCAAAACTAAAGCTATATTTTTGAAATCAAAGGCTTTAAATTATTGCATATTAGATGAGCTTTTATATTGGAAAAATCCTGTTGGAATATTGCTTAAGTGTCTTCTTGAGGTTGATACAGGAAAAATCATGCATGAGCTGCATGAGGGAGAATGTGGAGGACATGTGTACTGGAAGAATACAGCAAATAAAATCCTTAGATCTGGTTACTATTGGCCCACCCTTTTCCCAGATACTCAGAAACTTTTCATGTCTTGCCATAAGTGTCAAATTTTTTATGGAAAAAGAAAACTCCTACCCTTACCCTTACATCCCATCAATTTTGAGGCTCCCTTTCAACAATGGGGCTTGGACTTCATTGGGGAAATTCACCCATCCTCTTCAGCCCAGCATAAGTGGATCCTCACTACCACTGATTACTTTACCAAGTAGATAGAAGCCATACCTTCTAGGAATGCTACTGACTCTGTCATTATCAAGTTCCTTGAAACCAACATACTATCCAGATTTGGTTGTCCAAGAAAAATTATTACAGACAACGCTGCTGCCTTCAAATCCAATAAAATGGTTGACTTCTACTACAAATAACATATTACATTAGGTCATTCCACTGCCTACTATCCCCAAGGAAATGGATTAGCTGAATCATCCAACAAAAGTCTTGTCAATATTATCAAAAAACTGTTGGAGCATAATCAGAATTCATGGCATAGTAAGCTTGTTCATGCTTTATGATCTAATAGATTAACCACCAAAAAGTCAATAAATATGTCCCCCTATCAGCTGGTTTATGGCATGGATGAAATCTTCCCAACCTCACTAGGAGTTCCAATCATGAAGCTCCTCCAAGAAGTACAATCTGAGGAAAATTATATGCAGAGAAGGATAAATCAGACCATTCATTTACAACAGACTAGAGAGGAAGTGTACAGTAGAACGCAAATAGTCCAAGAGAGTATTAAGAAATTATTTTACAAGAGGACTAAAGAAAATGATTTCCAAGTTGGAAATATAGTTCTAAAGTGGGATTCTAGAAGAGAAGAAAAGGGAAAACATGGAAAATTTGAAAATTTATGGAAAGGGCCCCACATTATTCATTCTATCAGGGGTCATAATGCATTATTTCTGCAAGATCTGAATGGAGAAGATCTATTTGGAGGTCCTATCAATGGCAGGATGCTCAAGCACTATTTCTACCAAGAGTCCTAAATTTCAAAGTTTTTATTTTTTCCATTGTGTATAACATTTCCATTTCAATTTGGAAAGAGAAGAAAAACACAAAAAAATAGAAAAAAAAAGAGAGGGCAGATTCAAAAAAGGTACAACCCCATACCCAAAAAAGAGAATTTTCTGAAAGTGAGCAAATCTAAGTGCCACTGCTGATTAAAAAATGATATATTGTTCAGTCATCTAGCCTAATCATGGCTGAAAATTCTTTAAATTTATGTTGATAAGTTAGTAGAAGCACAGATTGATAAGATTTTTTCAGACTTGGCTTATCAGTAGAATAGATTAGGATAGAAAGGAAATGGTTCTAACAAGCTCAAAATCTGAACCAAGAAAATGAAAAAGACAGCTCTAAATAGATCAAAATCAGAGCTGGAAAAGGACTAGAAGGATATTTATAAATTTTCAGAGCTTAAGCCTTTATCATTTTGTTTTATTTTTCTGCAAATAAAGTCTATGTGCAGCTTGCATATACAGCCATAGACACCATAGCAAATCAGACAATCTAATCCTAATTTGACTGTGTTTAAATTTCCTGTTTTAGAAATAGAAATAAAATCTGTCAAACAGCTTAATCTTGACAGATAGTAGTTAGGTAGAAAATAAAGAGTTCAATAGTTTAATCTGGACTCTTGGAAGAAATAAGGATAGGATTAGATAGTTTATTTCTATTTTCAAAAATAAAATGTCAAAGAGTTTGCTAGTTCAAATGCACTCAAAGGGAAGAAAAAATGCTTGGACAAAGTAATATTGGGTGGGTAGAGATGTTGTTTGAAGAAATTTCATGTTGCAGATTGATAAAAGTTGCCCTTTTTAGACAAAGATCATAAAGTAAAGAATAAATATGCCCAATGGATAAGGCACTGGTCCACTAAAAATCGGAGATCTATAAACTGAGGTTCTGGACATCTAAAAGGACAGTTGTCCTCCCCAAATGGAGCCACTGTTATTCATCCTTAATTTTGACTCTATCCAAAGATGAATAAATGTAACAAACCCAGATTTCTAGAACAAAATTGCAAGAACATGATGAGTTCTAGAAATCTCAATGCCTTCATCATTTCAAGTCCATTAGTCCACTGAAATCTTCATCTATTTTTCCTAAAAATATTATCTTGATGTTCCTTAGCAGTGATGTTCCTTAAACAGTGTTGTTCCCTAAAGTATTTTTCCTTAAGCTGCTGCTGTTGTTCCTTATTTAGGACCCTCAAGAAACACTACTAAATAAAATGAGACTGTATGTAGGCCATTTTTTCCATCATTTACTAAGCCTATTTCACTCATTTTTTCCCTTTTTCACCCTTCATTTTCCTCTTAACAACTTCAAAATCCATTTTAAACTCATAAAAAATCCTTGTTATGGTATAAAAACCCCCATTTTTTCCTATCGGAACTCACCAAAATGATCAGAAACCCCTCTGTTTGGTCTAAAAGACAGTATTTTATAAATAAGAGTTTAAGCCCCTAAGGGCTTAGATCTTTCGCCCATATGTCTGAGCGCCCATGACCAGGTGCTAGACCCATCGCATCGGGCATTCCTATCACATCGGCCTTCCTCTATAAAATCCTCTTTTTTCCTTCGAAAATTCCTCCCCGCTGATGCGATTAGCACCCTACCCTTAGCCCCTGGTCACATTTTCCCCCACAGGACCGTGCCCCATTGCCCATTTATTAGCCCCTCCATCGCATCATCATTTTCCCTGCTCTTTCCCCCTTTCCTTTGTTCCATCGCCGATGCGATAAGTGCCCTTACCCTGGCCCCTGGTCACTTATCCTCCCATGGGACCATGTCCTTGCGCTTATTCCTAAGCCCCCATCACATCGGCTTTTCCAATAAAACCCTCATTTCCTTTGTAAACTTGCACTCTCCGATAATGATACCCTGATAAGATCTAATTCGTAAATCTCTATGATCTAACGGTGATCATTAGCCCCTGCCCCTTACCTTCTTGGTTTATCAATCCACCCTCCACACCGATCTCCATCATTTATCTACATAATCTAATGGTCCTCGTTCATCCCAACAACCTGACTCTTTCGGACCCACCATCCATTACACAAAGCCCTCCTCCAATCATCTCTTGCCATATGTCCTCCACTAAGTTCTCCCCGTTGTGCACTTCTCTCCATCGCGCTCCCTCGTAGTCGTTGGATCTTCCCCCCAAGATTCGACGGTCTACGATCAATATCGCGTGATTTTTTCATCCAGGGTTTAATTCTCCAAAGTCGCGCGAAATAGGTGGTATTACAAAGGCCACGTGGCGCATTATAATTGGATTGCGTTCCCTCTAGGAAAAACCACTTACCGCCCGAGGGTCATGTGAAAACTGTCGATGGTTTTCCAAAAAAACCACTTATGCCCATTTTCGTGCCAAAGTCCATTTAAATTATATTTCTCCCTTCGCCATTAAAAGTCCTTCCTCCATGCATTCCGCCTCTCTACAACCTTCTTCGCCAGCCTCCGAAGCAATATTCCCGACCCCACATGGTTTTTATTAACGTTTTGTTTGTCTTGTGCAGGTTTGATGGCAGTTTTGAAGGTAAAAACCCTTCCCACTGTCTGTAAAGGGATAGGGTCAAAGATCATCATCCGAGGAATACTGTTAAATGAAGAAAAGAAATTTCCAAGGCATAAATCCGATTCTTTTAATCAAATATTACATGAATATTTGTTATTCAAATCAACCCCCCCCCCCCCCCAACATTAAGGTCCTCTGTCCACAATAGCGAAAGGAAAAGCGCAGTGGAAGAAACAAAGGGTTAAAGACCGAGAACCAAAGAAATGGAATTAAAAACTTGTCCAAGTCAGCAAGAAAAGCGTAAAGCAACAAAGACAGAGAAGATTGAAGATGAAAGATTGCGCACACAGACCAAAGATTAGAAAGTTTAATCCTGTATTATCCAGGTTAAATGCAGTTTAAAAGTGAATACAGTCAGCAAAAGGATAATTACAGGCCCAAGAAATAGAGGATCAAAAGGTTAAGAGAAATCAGATGAAGTGTTAAAGGACAGTAAAGAAGATTGATTTAACAAGGCAGATCAAGGCTAAAGAGCCTTAAAACACAGTTAATGGTGAATTAAAGGCAGATTAAGCCCAAAGAGAAGTTTTATGATTAAAATCAAGAAGACTTAGGCTTGAAGATAGCCTTGAACACATCAAAGGAGCAGTTATTCACTTAATAACTCAAAATGTACACCTTTCATTTACTTTATGTCTCAAAGGGAAAACTGGCAGTTATTACACAAAAAGATATTTTAAAACTACCAGAAAGTTATTGTAAAAGACAGAAAAGAGCCTCAAAGTCAATATTTTCATCTATTTTATCCTTAGGAAGTAATGTTGGCATGTGTTGTCCTTGATGGTGATGAAATAAGATTGTTGGCAATATGATGCAAAGTGTTGTCCTTGATGGCAACCTACTTGATGAAGTTGTCCTTGATGGAAACTGACTTGCCCTATTTGTTAATGATGTAAATCTAATGTATCTACAGAGCAGTACAGATGTAATGGAGAAAGGAATTCCTGTAAGGGCCAGAGAAATGATTAAAATGGTATGTCACAAAGCATACGCGGGTTTGTAAAGGCAAAGTAGCGTAGTATTGCATGAAAAGCAAGCGCTTTTAAGTAGCATGCCTATCACGCTCTAAATTTATAAAAATCAGACTTTACCATAGTATTGGCTCCAAAATATTGACGCTGGATTATATATTTGATCCCGTCTTGGGAATACCACGGGAAGCTGTGTGGTTTTTTTGGCTCATGGTATTGACAAAGGCTAAATCTATATAAGGAGAAGAAGATCATAGTGCAAGTGTGTGCATAAGTATGGGTTTTAATGAATACTTCACTTTGAAGTATATCTGCATGGAAGGGTAACAGTTCATTGATTGATCTGAATTAATAATGCACCTATGAAGAAAATGCTGAAGAGGGATCTCTAGATCTGAAATGACTATGTATTTCTAGATCTGTTTATGGAATGTTTAGATCTGAGATGAGGCGAATATTTTCTGAAGTGAAGGGTAAGATCAGAGCTATTTATCTGTTCTGAAGAAGTTGCGCAGCCCTACAAAGTTTGAAGATCTATACACAGGTTTGCTTCATAAAAAGCACGTGCATACGCAGGTTGGCTTCAGCAAAAGCGCGTATGGAATGTGAGGTTGGTTCTGGAATATGTGCAGAAGTATACGCAGGTTTGTCTCTATGAAAGCGCGTATATACGCAGGTTCAGTAAAGTAAAAGCACGTATGGAATCTAGGGTTTTTTCTGAAGTATGTGGAATGAAATGTCTGATCTGTTCTACTGGTTTACTGTTATCTGTCAATAATGTATCCATACAGATCTGGGTTGTTTGAATGTTGAATATGCTGATGATTATGTTAATTGAAGATCAAGTTGTTGGTTGATTGGTTGATGATTCAATGAATGAATTGATGGGGTTATAAGTTTCAGTTTGATGTATTCTGAGCTTAAATGTGTGGAGTGGGTCCAGTCTGAAAATCTGATGAAAAGTGGCCTACAAGGTGTGTTGTATGGAAGCTGTTGGATCTAGTATGAAAATTGATGAAACATGGTCCAAAATGGTGCTGAGGGTCGAAGCCTTCAGTGAGGGGGTTGTAGCTCCCTTCCAGTGGTAGTTGGTAAATGAGAGCAGGGGGTAGTAGCTCCCTTCCAAGAGAGGTTGGTAAAAGAGAGTAGGGGGTTGTAGCTCCCTTCCAGGAGAGGCTGGTAAACGTGAGCAGGGGGTTGTAGCTCCCTTCCAGGAGAGGCTGGTAAATGAGAGAAGGTTGTAGCCTTCTACAGGTGGGTGCCTACGTGCTGGTATGAGTATGCGCCAGTACATGGTTGTAAGAAGTTTTCTTTATAATAAATATTGAAGATTAAGACGACAGTAGCGGTGGTTTTCTCCCAAATTGGGTTTCCACCTTAAATCATGGTGTTCATGTGTGTTTCTTATGTGTGATGATTTATTCTGTTCTTACTGCACCTGTTTACTCCTTACTTAACATCTAATGAATAAATGATGCAATGATCTAAGTAAAGAATTATCTGCATAATAATATCTCTAGTAATACACAAGTTTTATTAAGGATATCCACGTGTATAAGCGATTTGGCTTCAATAAAGTAGCGTATGGGTTTTAGAGAAACAAAAAGTAAAATGTTTTCAGTCAACCCTAAATACTGATTCACCCCCCCTCTCAGTGTTTTTCCCAACAATTGGTATCAGAGTAGGTCCTTCTGAAGGAGCTTGATCGCTTGAAGGAGATCCATTACAATGGGAAGGAAGCAAAAGAAGAAGGCTACTCAAAAGGAGATATCTCAGAAAACATGTGCAGCAGAAAATGAAGAAGAGGAAACATGTATTGATTTTTGTTCTTGTGATTCACGTTCTTGTGCATGCAATGGTGAAGATAGTGAAAGTAATGTTATGGATCTAGAAGAAGCTCTCAAGATTAAAGTTGAAGATCAACAAATATCATTTAATGAGAGATAATCTATCTACAGAGAGATGATCTCTAGAATGAAAGAATAGATAGAAATGTATCAAAAACTGCAAGATAAAGCAACCTATCAAAGTAGAAGACTTGAAGCAGAAATCATCTTTCTCAAATCAAATCTGGAAAAAACAAATAAGAAGAATGAAGAACTTTTACAAACTTGTGAAGAACAAGAAAATGGGTTGAAGGAAGAGATTTTAAAATTGAATGATCAAGTAGAAGAAGGAAGAAGGGTTGAAGAAAGTATGAAGAAGAAATGCCAAATATTGGAGGTTGAGGTAAATGTTTTGAAAGGTAAATTAGAAGAAAAAGATAAACTCTTGAGGTTTCAAGATAGCACTAAGATTCTGGACAATATTCTTAGTAGTCAAAGGTCTCCTTCTGTTAAATTTGGTCTTGGTTTTCATGAAACTGTTAAAGGAGAATCTAGTTCACAAGGAAGTGCTAAAGTTTCAAAGGATATCAATGCAAAACCTGATGTGTTGAAAGAAACAAAAGTTCAACCGAAAATCATGAACTCTCAAAAGAAATCATTCCCTTCTTTGATCAATAATGTTGAATGCTTTAAATGTCATAATTATGGGCATGTTGCAGCCAATTGCAAAAGAAGATTGTTTCAGTCTCAAACAAACAGATTCTACACAGAAAGGTACTCAGGTTTCTTTAAGGGATATTGTTTTTCATGCAGAAAGTATGGTCATAAAGCAGCTGATTGCAATAGAAGAAAGAATAGAAAAACACATTATGATCCCTATGCTTACTTTTCTGGTCACACAAGATTTTATTCTTATAACAAGTATGGACATGTAGAAAAAGAATACAGGATGAATAGATCTGAGAAATTGGATAATTTCCAGCACACAATAAGAAATTTCAAGCAAAACCGGAAAAGGAAGGAGGACTGATAAAAAACGTAGGGGATAATAATCCTACTGCAGTCATCCGCTTCTAAAACTTACTTCTCATAATGATTGCAGGAGTAATGTGAGATACCTTCTAGGGATTAGTAATGTATCATCACAGGGGGAGCAATGTATGGTGATTCTCATGGTTGGTTTGGTAATTCTGGGTATGTTTATTTCTGACAGTGCATCTGATGTGAAGAAGATAGGTACATGTGGCATAAGTTTAGGGGGAGATGAAGTTGTGAAATTTTTCAGAATCTCACTTTCCATACCTGGGTTTCGTGAACTAAAGCCGCTTATACACGCGAGTTCCGCTGGAGACAGAAGCATATTCCTTTCTGATAAGAAAAATAGTGATTCAGCTAAAGATCAGGAGCACAGGTTCAAGGGGAGCATCAATCTAACTACTAATGATTGCATTTTTGGCATTGTATCTACTTATTCCTTAGTTCTCGTAATACTCATGCTCAAATGACGGTGACATGATACATGGTTTCTTATGATGAGATTATGGATGAGCCTTGATTGCTTTTTGCTAAAGAGTATCTTTTGTTTTCACACATGGATGAGATGAAAATTTTATGATGCAAAGATAAGGATAGATCATGCAGAATTTGTTGCTGATGACTATTGACATAATTCCTACACATGTTACATCATGATTATGAAATAAATAAATCATGAAGATCTTTATGATAACAGATCACATGAATGATTTCTTGATACATATTGTCTATTGAAGAAGATTGTTCTGGTATGATAATTCCTCTTGAAGAATATCTTGATGCTGCAAAGAGCCTGAAGGCTTGGTTACTGATGTGCTTATGCTACAACTGTTGGATGACACTTGAAAAAATAGCTACATTGTCCTATCTATCTTCTCTCATATATTCCAGGGAAGCATTCGAATATCTCAGACAGAAGCTGGGAATAGTCTCTACCATACAGAAGATCAGATCTACTTAAAATTTAGAAGATTATATTGGATATGCGGATTTTCTGAAACACAGTTGCATATGTACGCGAGTTTATGCATAGAAAACCGCGTATGGGTGTGTGCTGACAAATTTTTGGGGTTAGCATTCTTCAGCACAACTATGGTGCTGTTGGGTATCTCTGGTGATTTTTCAGCTCTCATATTTATGTTTCATTCTCTGATATCTGATGAAGATGCATTGATGATTTGTTGTTGAAAGTGTTCAGGATGCACAAGCTAAGGTGGAGCATTGGTCATATGGAAAGTAATGCATTGTTGGCATTATGATGGTTCTGAAATATGATCTCTCTCTTGAGGTATTTTTGATGTTGGTCATAAAAAGTCATATTTGTAACTTAATGAAAAGGTCATGTTGAGACCTATGATGTAAAATTGTAATATTCAGTCATGTAAGGACTTGATCAAATTTGTAAACCCACTTGGTTGGGTAGTTGAGTCAAAATGTGTAAACCCACTTGGTTGGGTACTTGAGTCACATATGTTTGGATTATTGATGTAAGTATGAGTCCTTGGTGATATGAAAGGTCATAGAGTCATGTACTTCATTGAAAAATATGTTTTCAGCATGAACTCAGGGGGAGCATGCTAACTTCAGTGCACATCAGATCTACAAAGCTCTTCTTTCTACAAGAGAAGAAAAACCTTGTTTTGGATTTGATCTGCCCTTTGCCCTTGATGTCAAAGGGGGAGAGTAACATGGTGTTTGAATAGGGGGAGAGTATCATGGTGTTTGCATAATGGTTATAATCAATGTATCTATCTGTTGTGGTGATCAAAAACCATCATGGTTGCCATCAAGTCCAAAGGGGGAGATTGTTGGCATGTGTTGTCCTTGATGGCAACCTACTTGATGAAATAATATTTTTGGCAATATGATGCAGAGTGTTGTCCTTGAAGGCAACCTACTTGATAAAGTTGATGGCAACCTACTTGATGAAGTTGTCCTTGATGGAAATCGACATGTCCTATTTGTTAATGATGTAAATCTGATGTATCTAGAGAGCAGTGCAGATGTAATGGAGAAAGGAATTCCTGTAAGGGCCAGAGCAATGATTAAAATGGTATGTCACAAAGAATACGTGGGTTTGTAAAGGCAAAGTAGCATATGTACGTGGAAAAGTACATACCAAGTAGCGTATGCCTATTTATGCTCTAAATTTATAAAACCAGGGGACTTTACCATGGTATTGGCCCATAATATTGAGCGTTGGATTATATATTTGATCCCGTCCAGGAATACCATGGGAAGTTGTGTGGTTTTGGCTCATGGTATTGACAAAGGCTAAATCTATATAAGGAGAAGAAGATCATAGTGCAAGTGTGTGCATAAGTCTTGGTTTTAATGAATACTTCACTTTGAAGTATATCTGCATGGAAGGGTAACAATTTATTGATTGATCTGAATTAATAATGCACCTATGAAGAAAATGATGAAGAGGGATCTCTAGATCTGAAATGACTATGTATTTTCTAGATCTGTTTATGGAATGTTTAGATTTGAGATGAGGCAAATATTTTCTGAAGTGAAGGGTAAGATCTGAGCTATTTATCTGTTCTGAAAAAGTTGCGCAGCCCTACAAAGTTTGAAGATATATACACAGGTTTGCTTCATAAAAAGTGTGTGCATACGCAGGTTGGCTTTAGCAAAATTGCGTATGGAATGTGAGGTTGGTTCTGGAATATGTGCAGAAGTATACGCAGGTTTGTCTCTATGAAAGCGCGTATATACGCAGGTTCAGTAAAGTAGAAGCGCGTATGGAATCTAGGGTTTTTCTGAAGTATGTGGAATGAAATGTCTGATCTATTCTGCTAGTTTACTTTTATCTGTCAATAATGTATTCATACAGATCTGGGTTGTTTGAATGTTGAATATGCTGATGATTATGTTAATTGAAGATCAAGTTGTTGGTTGATTGGTTGATGATTCAATGAATGAATTGATGGGGTTATAAGTTTTAGTTTGATGTATGTTGAGCTTAAATGTATGGAGTGGGTCTAGTCTGAAAATCTGATGAAAAATGGCCTGCAAGGTATCTTATGTGGAAGCTAGTGGATCCAGTATGAAAATTAATGAAACGTGGTCCAATGTGGTGCCGAGGGTCGAAGCCTTCAGTGAGGGGGTTGTATCTCCTTTCCTGGTGCGGGTAGCCCCAAAATGAGACAGTGGGGCAGTAGCCCTTTCCGTAGTGAGTCAAACGAGGCACAGTTTCTTCCAGGAGATGCCAAATGAGAGAAGGAAGGGAGGCCCTTCCGAGGAGAGGTCGAGACGAGAGAAGGTTGTAGCCTTCTGTAGGTGGGTGCCTGCGTGCTGGTATGAGTCTGTGCCAGTACATGGTTGTAAGAAGTTTTATTTATAATAAATATTGAAGACTGAGACGACGGCAGCGGTGGTTTTCTCCCGAATTGGGTTTCCACCTTAAATCCTAGTGTTCATGTGTGTTTCTTATGTGTGATGATTTATTATGTTCTTACTGCACCTGTTTACTACTTACTAAACATCTAATGAATGAATGATGTAATGATCTAAGTAAATAATTATCTGCATAATAAGATCTATAGTAATACGCAAGTTTTATTAAGGATATCCACGTGTATACGCGAGTTGGCTTCAGTAAAGTAGCGTATGGGTTTTAGAGAAAGAAAAAGTAAAAAGTTTTCAGTCAACCCTAAATACTGATTCACCCCCCCTCTCAGTATTTTCCCCAACAAGTAAAGACATATTTAATACACAAATAAGTAGTTGAGAAACATTCCTACCTTATGCCATGCATGGTTTTTAAGGATAGGAGTGCATTCACTGTGTCATTAATAACATTTTGAACCCTAGATAGTTCCACCTCCTCATTTGCAGCATAAATACTGCATTTGAACTCATTGTACAAGGGGGTATTTGATAACTCTTTGAAGTAATACATAGTTCTATTGATATTGAAGAGAAATTAATGTACTGGAACCTGTGGATGTTTTGACCTATTTTTGGATGGAGAAAGCTCTGTCATTGGATCGCTGAGCTTGGCTATTGGTGAAGTATTCTAAACTGTTTAATGTTTTTCCTATTTTCATTTTGTTTTCATCATCTCTTGCTTGTAGTAGAGTAAAATTTTTAGGCTAAGAAATGTCTCCTAGAAGCACCTTAGACCTGTTTACTCTTCACTATCTTTATGTTTTCATCTATTGAATGTTTGATTGAGTAAGTTTAACCTCTTTTTCAACCTTAAAGCTTGTTTATTTCAGAATTAATTCAATACAATTGGCCTGAAGATCATTTATGGTTTTCCCTAATTCTTGTTGACACTTTAAAAACTATTTATGAAGTCTCCTTTCAAAGTACCATTGTCCAAAGTTTTCCAAAGAGGTTTGTTTTGATCATACCCTTTGTACTTGCTCAAATAATTGTTTTGAAATTCTTTATAATTGCAGTCCTTGATGTTTAGGAGTTCCCTCTTCTATGAATGCAGTTATCTGTTTATCTTGAATGTTTTCTTATCCTTGAGAGTGAAATCTTTGATGAAATAGAGCGTTCCTCGACTCTTAGATTTCATTTTGAAAGTTTGGTTTGAAATTATTATTTGCTGAAGTATAGTTTCTAGAATTCATGGTTAGCCCTGTCTATAAATTACTTCTTCATGTTTAAATGATACTTTAAGTCCCTCTGTTGAAGAGTACATATAATTAAGGATTCTTAACTGCCCTTAGTTCTACTTTTCATTCTAAAACCCTTAATGTTCATTCCATTTCACCTGAAAATTTGTTGATCTAATAGCCAAGTTATATTTTCCCTTTGATACCCCTAATTCATCTACAAATTTGTTACAAACTTCTAGTTGACTCCATTGCCCAATGACTTAGAGATTTCCCTTTTCTATCTATGCTCCCTAGATCATCATGTCCCACAAAACAATTAAACAAACTCAAGCTCAATAACTAGCCTAAAATCAACCTTTTACAAGCAATCAAGCTATATCCATACAAAACATATTGAGAGATCTCTCTATGAGACTAGGAGGGCTAGATCCTAGAGCTCTAAAGACTGGTTTTTGTGTTTCCTTATCATTTGGTTTTCCAATCGGCCAAATCACAGGATACCAACATGTCAAGCAACTTTAGTGGAAACACTTGCAGGTAACAAGTTGCATTTATGATTTCCTAGCGGGTTTTGGCATGCATGGTATATGCATGTGTATTTTTTGTTTGCTTTTTATCAGTGGAAATGATTTTTCTGGGTTTTGACAGTGTTTTTAGCCTTTCCTTACTATTTATAGATCACCATGGTGTGATGGGATTCATTTTTGGTTGAGATTTGGATTGCCAGAAGGTTTTGGATTCGGGTGAGGTGGTCTCGGGAAACTCCCAAGGGTTGGGGGTGGAGATGGTTTTCTTTCAGAAGCCCTCAATAGGTGGGTGAAAATAGGAAAATTCCTTAAGGTATAGTGAAGGAATTCTAAGGCATCTAAGCTCGGTTTGGATTTGTGATCCCAGGCCCAGTTTAGGTGAGATCACAGTATGGTGAGGGTGGAGGTGGTTCGACCTCTAGATTCCCTTATTTTTTTTTGAATTGGTTTATCCCATAAGATCCCACATTCATTCTTGGAATATGGAATGGGGGTGATTGGTTGAAAGAAATATTTTGTTCATCCCAATCTATGGTGAGGTGGTACGTGGAATTCCCACGCCTGCTTGGCTAATAAGAAATAAGTTTATATTGCTTTTGATGAGTAAATTTACTTGTGATTTTGTGGCTTTAATGGTTGTTCTATAATTTTTATCTATTTGGTTATATGTTGGTTATAAGAATGGTTATGTGACATATCTAAGTATTCCTCTTATTGCATTTTCATTAATGAATATCTAGTTCATGAATGTATGACCTAACTAGTGTTATGACAACTATTGTGAGAAGGCATTAGTCCTTCTTGTTAAACCTAAAATAGGTTTTCAGATACTTATGTTGCGATATGCATTCATGAACTATAGGTTGCATGTTTACCATTTGTTCAATGAAACTGGTTGGGAAGGGTCAGGTCAAGTATTGGTTCAAGTTTTGGTTTGCAAGCTTTGTTTCTATGTCACACATCATTTTTTAAAGTTTCACTAATTTTTGGAAAAGGCCTATGTCTTAGCCATGAATAAGTGGCTCAGTATTTGGGTTCATTGGCATAGAACTGACCAGAAAATTTCATACTTGCTAATAGGTAGGCCTGTGGGAGTTGCTGGAGGCTTACAATCACTTTCATGCCTTGGCAAGGGAGATAATGAGGCTCTAGTTCAGTGGAAAAAAGAGTTATCTCAGGGGTTTTACACCTGGAGGGGTTTGGTTTCTCTTGGAGGCCCTGTAACACCAGAGGGAAGTTAGTGAGGTATTAAGTGGTCAACTCGAATTCCTTAAGGTCATATAGGAGGTTGAGTCTTATCATAGTGACCCTCATCTCATGTTTACCCCGAGAAAGCTGGTGAAAGTGATTAAATGTGTGAGGTGGGTTGCAAAAATCATATGGGCCAAATTTCCCAGTATCCCTAATAGTTATGGACGAAGGGAGCGATTATGGAAATTACCAGCAAAATTGGAAATTTATACTATGTGGACGAAGATGTATTGGACTACTAGATAAGAAGAAAACATGGTTTCTTGGGAAAATTGATCTATCTGGATGACTTCTTGCTACAATTGACATTTACTGGGCTACCTTCTCCATCAGACAATAAGTTGACTATTGAGGAATCACCTTCAGGTTCTTTGGATGTCAAGAAATTGGGTATATGTTAGCTGATTGTACCAATCACCATGAGGGAAGAATTTATAAGGACAAAAATCACACTTTGGAAAACTAGATGTTATTAAGAAAAAATTCAGAGGCCGCTCAAGATAGTCCCCCACAAGAACTATCAGAATTGGCTATAGAAAGTGACCCTTCTGATGAAAATTCCTAGCCAATAATGTGAGAGAATTCTCCACATGTTGTGGCTAGAAGAGTTCTAAAATCTTCAAGGAAATGTACCAGCAAAGGTGGCCACACCTTAGCTATCAGTTACACTTAGGGTAGATAGGATTAGTCTAATTAGTGAGGAAGTTGAACAGTTGATTTGTGTCAGGCTATTTGGTTTCTTTTGATAGAATTATAGCATTATTATATAATTAGGCTTTTATGTTAAGAAAAAATCGGTCCTCAAGAAGGAGCCGAACAGTCATGTAAAAGATTATAAATTGTAACCCTTGATATAGAGTAAAGGGGGTATTTTGCAGTGAAATATTAAATTGAGAAGCATTTCTCTCTATTGAATAAATTTAGGCTCATTGGCTATCTGTGTGTGTTGTTGGGATTTTTCTCGAAGGACTCATTCCTTCGATTTGAGAACTTTGTGTATAACTTGAATAAGAACCAATTCTGTATGGAATTTCCTTATTTCCCTCTGATTGTCTTTCAACTCATATTCTCAACGAATGAATTGAATGTGTTTGTTTTGTATAGAAAAATTGAAGAAGGTCGAATAGAGGCTCTGCTGGAAGAGTGAAATCATAGTCAGGCTTCATTTATTCAAAGAATATTGAAACACTGTCTGTTGGAGCGAATACTGTTGTTTTGTTGTTTGGTTTAATGATATCAGTGAGGTCGTTCACAAATTCAAGCAGAGAAGGCAAGTTGAAGGAATAAATCAAATTCGCATGGAAATTTGGGCTAACACTGTTCAAATACCGGATTTGTCAGAAGACGGTTTTGGAGGAAGATACCACTGGTTTCACATTTTATTTTGGCCTGGAGTGGTTTCTAAAATAAAAATGTGATCCTGTTAGAATGTTCCACGTCACCAACACAATACTGCCCATTTTGCATTTTTTCTGAGAATTAAAGTCCCGCTCACAAAAAAGTGTGAATCCCGTCGGATCTGGGTTGTGGAAGAGCAAACGGCAATCGCAATTAAAGTTGCAAGGAGGATAATTCGAGGTATGGCCCAGTGGGTTTGATAATTATTGATTAATTGTTTGGGATATGAATATGTGGGCCAGCGTTGATAAGTGTTTATGCTGAAAGTTTAATGGGTTTTAATATTTTAATGTTAAGCCTTAGATATTGTTCAAAAAGGGTTGAACCGTCGGTTCATATACTTTTAATGCCTTATTCCAAAAGGGGTTCGCACAATAGTTAAGGAGTTTTAAAAGGGAAATATAGTCACGGTGCTTTAATTAAAATACCAAAGGTCATATTATTTGGGAGGTGATATAACATCAAACTATGGTATTTCATTAATCAAATTCCATGAATTTGATAAACGAAATTGAAACAAAAATTTGAAGAAGACTCCTTTGGTGAAAGAAAATATAGAGCCACAAAAGAGTGAAAAGCTCTCCTTACCACCTGCACCCCAAATTTTCTATCATTTGTGGTATCAGAGCAGATTTCAAGACATTTTTGCAGAGACTGAATTGACTTCCAAAAGTAGAAGAAGAAATCCAGCATGGCTATCCGAGTTGCTAGAGGTGTTGCTGGTAGAAGAAGAGGCAGGCCAGTTGCCAATGCAGAAGTATTAGAGACCTTGCAGTAGCTCCAAGCCAGATTGGAAGCAATGTAATTAGGACACCCAAGAGATCCTGAGTATGTCAGTGAACCTGAAACTGAAGAAGAGGCAAGAGAGAATGTTGAGATTCCTCCTAAGATGAGACTCCTTAAATCTGTTCTGGGGTCTACATCCAAGCCTAGACTTGAAGTGTCAAGCTTTGTAGGAGGATTGAATCCAAAAGAATTGATAGACTAGATTAATCAGATGAATAAATGTTTTGATTATGAAGAGATGGGTGAAGACAAAAGAGTCAAATTTGCAGTAACAAGATTGAAGGGACATGCAGCACTTTGGTGGGATGGAGTGCAAGTAGAGAGAAGGAGAGCTGGTAAACAACCAATCAAGAGTTGGACCAGAATGGTGGCAAAACTAAGAGGTAAGTTTTTGCCTAGTGATTATCAACTTACATTATTTAGACAAAGATTGATGACAGTGAAATAATACACATAAGAGTTTTATAAAATAAGTATAAGAGCTGGACAAATCCAGGACACAACAGAGAAGGTTTCCATGTATGTAAATGGTCTCAAGTTGGAGATCCAGGATTAGATAAGTATTTTGTCTCCTAAGACAGTATAAGAGGCTTATCAAATGGCCTTGAAAGCTGAAGAGAAACTCCTGAGAAAGCAGTCTGCCAAAGGAAGAGGTACTTTCCGATGAAAGGGAAGTCAGGGTGATAGAGGAAGGTCTACAACACCTAGAGATGGAGCTAGCAGTAGCTCACCTCAGAATGCATCCACAGAAGGTGATGCAAGGGGCAGAAGGGGTTCCTACAAAGGAAGAGGAGGCAAAAAAAGAGGAAGAGAAGTGAGGTGTTACAGATGTCACCAATTGGGACATAAACATTGTTGGGGTCCTGTGTTTTGATAGATTGGCTTACCAAAAGACAAGGCAACATACAAACTGAACTTTAGAGCTCTAGGATCTAGCCCTCCTAGTATCAGAGAGGTATCTCTCAATATATTTATAAAGATGTGTCTTGAAAGGTTTAGAAGTTGATTTTAGGCTAGTTATGAAGTTCAAGGTTGTTTGTTTTTGTTTGGTTGGACAAGTATGTTTCATGTGGTATAGATAAAGCATGGGAATCTACAAGCCATTGGGCAATGGAGTCATGTGAAGTCCAAATAGTTTTGACTGAGAAGGAAGGGAAACCAAAGGGAAAATCTAACTTGGTCTAGGATCTGTTGAATAATATAGGTGAAATGGAATGGACATTAAGGACTAAGAGTGAAAAAAAAACTAAACCCTTTCTCAATAGCTTAAAGGATTCGGGGAATGACCTATTTCCTCCAGTAAGCTCACTGCTTTGGACTTAATCAATATAAACACTCAAAGAAAGGAGAAATGTAGACTAAACCTTCTAAATGAATTATAGGATTCGGGGAACGCCCTATTTCCTCCTTCAAGTTCACCTTTGAGAGTTTAACCAACAGAACATACAATTGCATTCAAAGAAGAGGGAACACCTTAGAAATCTAGGGCTACAATCATAGGGGCCTTCAACACAATGATAACAATAAAGAACAGAGGGTATGATTGAGACAAACCTCACTGTTAAACTGCAAGCATTAATAATCAAAGGTAGAATTCAGACATAATATTAAGTGGTAAAGAAAGAGGGAATGCCTAAATAGTCTTTGACACAACCGAATTAACCATTTCTGAATTAAGAAAAACTGAATATAAGAGAGCTATTAGAATACCCTGTCACATTCAGTAGCAGAAAACATATAAACAGTGAAGGATAAACAGGTTAGAGGTTCTTATAAGATACATTTCTCTACCTAAAATTTTTATCCTACTGTAAGCAAAGCATGATGGAACAAAGTGGAAACACAGGAAGTAACATAGACAATAAGAAGTACATCACCAAAACCAGGCTCATGGATCCGATGTTCTAGCCTCCTTCATCAACAGAAAAACACAGATCTTCACACTCCTTTAGAACACCAAAGCTTCTTCAAAGCAGCAATATGTATTACCTTAGAAATAAAAAAATGCCAACTCTTACAATGTATTTTCAATGAGTTTTTATAGATGAATGAGGAACTGGAGTAGTAGATATGGACTTAAATGGTCCATTTAAGACAGAGGGGATGGAAGTATCAATTGCCCATTCTTCTTAATAGCTCTACATTGACTATGTGTACTCTTTTAGGCTGTTTCGGAAGTCCTTTGTCAGGTTGATAATAACCTCAGGTATGTTCTTTGAAGTACTTGCTGACTGTAGGTACTATGTTTTGTCTTCCGAAGTGAGCGAGGTGACTAAAGGTCTCGTAGGTCTCTCCATACCTCAATAACTGTTGTCTGACAGTCTTAAAGAGCTTCTGCCAGTGAAATAATATTGAAGGGCTCGAGGAGGCATGGAGACTTCTGTAGGAAGGTGTCCTTTTGGAGAAACCATGCTCTGCTAACATTAAACACAGATATGGCTTGTTTCATGTGCATTTGGTCTTCAATCTAAGTCTCTGTCCTTTAAACACTAGATTATGACATTAATATTCAATAATGGGCTTTAAATACCTTAAATCGTTCACTGATACTCTCTGTCGCTATTGTTGACTATCTCTGTCTGCGTATTTGCAGGTTTAATGGCGTTGGGGGTTTTTTAAAGAGTTGGTAACTTTGACTTGGATAAAACATGTGTTTAAAAACCCCTCTCAGGAGTCTTTCCTACTATCTCTGGCTCTGAAAAAGCTTCTTATGCGCCACCATATTACACTAACAGTGATTATGTAGAAAGGAATGGTTTTCACCATCTGTAACCCTACAAGACACAATAAACTTGTTAAGAAATCTATGTGGGAGGGAGGATGGATGCTGTGGAGGCCTATGGAAGCGATAGCGGAGCAGTGGAAAACTGATGAAAAACATGCGGAATGGGAAGAAACTAATGAAAATGAATGAAAGTGGGACCTTTGGATGGTGGGACCCGGTGGGTGGAGGGCGATTAGATGCGGACCATCAGATCTTAGGAGGAGATCGACGGTTGAAATGTTTTGATGAAGTTAAATGGTCACGCGATGAACAAATATGCATGGAGGATGCGATGCAATGTAGACCGTCAATCTGGATCGAACGGACAATCACGATTGGATCGGCGGAGGCAGAGAATGACACTTTAAGGAACTTCCGATTGGTGATCAGCGATCAAGTGCCAACCGTTGGATTGCGTGGGGGATCAACGGTGGAGATTCAATCGGTGGGGAGACAGACAAGGGTAAGGAGCAGGGAGCGATTGAGCGACTGCCATCCGATCTAGAGGCAGATCGACAGCTCTGATATAATCGGAGGGTGATAGGGGAGAGGAGATGGGCACACTATGATTTGTGCTGGACCGTCGGATCTTTTCAAGATCAACAGCTAGTATCGCAGCAAGAACACAAAATAGGAAAGTCAATCACATCGGAGATTTTTGGAGTGACAAAGGAAATGCGCTCACCCGCTCTTCTGATTGAGATAAGTGCCCTGAGCTTAAACGCTTGGTTCCAGTGCTCGGTTACATGGTGGGGAAGTGGTTAGGGTTGGACCAAAAGGGGCTAGCCTGTATTATGGTGAAAGTGGGTTTTTTAGGCAAAAGGGAGGTTTTTAAGGCTAAAAGGGGAAATCGGTAGAGGGAAAAAGGGACTATTAAACCAAACAAAGTGTATTTGAAGGGTTTAAACGGGAACTTTGATGGTTTAGAGGGATAAGGAGGGGATTTTGAGGGTTTTTGGGGGAAATTTGAGAAGGGAAAAAAGGGGTGAAAATGGGGAATTTGCAGGGATACAAGGGAGCAGATGGAGGTTTTCTTGAGCACAATTCTTTCACCACATTGAGGATTTTTTAGTGGAAACAACAGTGAAGATATTTTCAAGGGAAAAATACACATATAGGCTTCAAGAATGAGAGATTTTCAGAGGAAATATATCTCTTGAAGGCTCAAAAAAATATTTAGCCACCATTTGGTACATCAGAATTTATAGGTGGCTAAAAAACACTATGAATGCCCAGAGAATATGGGTACCAGTCAGAGAAATGCAATTTTTTCTTAGATTGGAGAAGAGGCAGCAAGGCTGTCTGAAACAAAAGAAGCAATTCTTCCAGAGAAAGGAGAATTTTTGGTGGTCAATAAGGTTTTTTTGAAGCAAACAAAAGAAGTTGCTAAACCAGCACAGAGGAAGACTTTGTTCAGGAGTGTGTGCAAAGTCCAAGGGAAATGCTGTCAATTGGTCATTGATAGTGGCAGCATAGAAAATTTGGTCTCTACAGAGGTGATAGAGAAGCTAAAATTGAAGACAAGGGAACACCCAACACCCTACAAGTTGTCATGGCTTCATAAAGGACACCAACTGATTGTCAAGGAGCAATGTGAGATAGAGTTGTGGATGGGAAGCTACAAGGACAAGGTCATGTGTGATGTGATGCCTATGGATATGTGTCACATACTACTGGGTAGACCTTGGCAGTATGACAGAGCAACAGTACATGATGGTAAGAAGAACACTTACAAGTTATTTTAGGATGGAGTGCATCACACATTGATACCTATGGAGGAAGGAGAACCATCAAGCAGGAAGTCTGATCCAAAGACTTTATTGTTGAGTGGGAAAGAGTACTTACAGCAAATTGAAGAGGAAGAGGTAAATTTTTCTTTAGTTTGAAAACCTAAGGTAGTGCTTACTTCCACAAAAATTTCTGATTTGCTAATTGAAATTCAAGAAATGCTAGACAATTATTGTGATATTGTTGTGGATGATTTTCCTGATGAATTGCCACCTGTAAGAAAAATCAGCCATCATATAGATTTGATTCCAGGATCAAATCTGCCAAACAAAGTAGCCTACAGAATGACTCCCACAGAGAATGAAGAAATCAGAAAGCAAGTGCAGGAATTGGTTGACAAAGGTCTGATCAGAGAAAGCTTGAGTCCATGTGCATTACCTGCAATGTTGAGCCCAAAGAAAGATGGAGGTTGGAGAATGTGCACTGATTCAAGAGAAATCAACAAGATAACAGTCAATTATAGATTTCCTTTGCCTAGGATTGAATATTTAATGGACTGTTTGAGTGGAGCAAAATATTTTTCAAAATTAGATTTGAAAAGTGGATACCATCAGATTAGGATAAAGGAGGGTGATGAATGGAAAACAGCCTTTAAAACAAATGAAGGATTATATGAGTGGTTGGTAATGCCTTTTGGGTTATCAAATGCACCTAGTACTTTTATGAGGCTCATGAATGAAGTGTTAAGAGAATTTATTGGTAAATTTGTAATAGTATATCTGGATGACATATTATTTTTCAGAAAAACAAAGGAAGAACATTTAAGGCATCTTAATTATGTCTTGAAGAAGTTACATCAAGAGAAGTTGTTGATAAATTTAAATAAGTGTTCATTCATGAAAGAAGAATTGGTATACCTGGGTTTTGTTGTTTCTGCTAAAGGATTGAAAATGAATCCAGAAAAGGTCAAGGCAATTATGGAGTGGCCTTCACCAAGAAGTGTTTTTGAGGTAAGAAGTTTCCATGGACTTGCCTGTTTTTACAGAAAATTCATAAGGAATTTCAGCAAGATTAATGCACCTATCATTGAAACTATAAATAAGGACAAGCAGCCATTCAAATGGACTGCTGAAGCTGAAAAGAACTTTCAGCTTTTGAAACAGAAGATAACTGAAAAGCCTATTCTAGTTTTTCCTGATTTTAACAAACCATTTCAAGTGAAGTGTGACGCCAGTGGAGGAGCTATTAGAGCTGTGTTGAGTCAAGATGATAGGCCTGTAGCATATTTCAGTGAGAAGATGAATAAGACAAGAAGAAAGTACTATTCTTATGAAAAAGAATTTTGTGCAATTGTGCAAGCATTGAAGAAGTGGAGGCATTACTTAATGTCCAAAGAATTTGTGCTATACTCAGATAACCATGCTTTATAGTATATTATGCAGTAGCCCAAATTGAATCACAAACATGCAAAATGGATTGAATATCTCCAGAGTTTCAATTTTTTTTTGAAGCCTATAAGTGGCCAGGCAGATAAGGTAGTTGATGCCTTGAGTAGGAGAAACATGCTTGTTCAGGAAAACCAATTTGAAGTGGTAGGATTTTATTTTCTTAAGGAACTTTATAAAACAGATTTGGATTTCAAAGAAGCATTTGAAGCATGCTACAACTCTGTGTTGATAGACAAAAGTCAGTGGTTGGACTATTTCTTGCAAGAGGGCTTATTGTTCAGAAGAAAGAAATTGTGTGTACCAAATTGTTCTATGAGGGAGAATTTAATCAGAGAAAAGCATAGTGGTGGACTTGTTGGACATTTTGGTACTGATAAAACTTATGAGCAGCTGAGTCATTTTTATTATTGGCCAAGGATGAGATCTGAGGGGGGAAATTTTGTGAAGAATTGTAAAATTTGTCAATATGCAAAGGGGACAAGCCAGAATGCAGGTTTGTACATTCCATTGCCTATTCCAGACAGGCCTTGGGACATGGTAAGTATGGATTTTGTTTTAGGATTTCCCAACAAACAGAGAGGGAATGATGCAAATTTTGTTGTGGTTGATAGATTTTCCAAGATGGAACATTTTACCCCATGCTATAAAACCAGTGATGCCACTCATGTTGCTAATTTGTTTTTCAAAGAAGTTGATAGATTACATGGGTTTCCCAAGAGTATTGTTTCTGATAGAGATACTAGATTTGTGGGCCATTTTTGGAGGACATTGTGGAAGAATATTGGTACCAAACTGAGTTTTAGCTCAGCTTATCATCCTCAAAATAATGGACAAACTGAGGTAGTAAATAGAAGTTTGGAAAATCTTCTAAGGAGTCTTGCAGGAGAGCATCCTAAGCAGTGGGACCATATTTTTCCACAAGCAGAGTATGCATACAATGATTCACCAAACAGGAGTATAGGAAAAAGTCCATTCCATATTTTTTATGGAATGCACCCAAGAGGAATATATAAACTGAGAAACTTGGGAAAGATAGAAATGAGGAGTGTTGATGGAGAAGAATTTGCTTCAGAGATCCAAGCAATACATGAGCAGGTAAAACAGCAGCTACAAGGTAGCAGCATCAAGTACAAGGGCAGAGCAGATTTGAATAGAAGAGAAGTTAATTTTGAAGTTGGAGATTTGGTTTTGGCACACTTGAGAAAGGAAATATTTCCAAAGAAGCAGTATAACAAGCTGAAGTTCAGAAAGATAGGGCCATGCAAGATCTTGAGAAAATTTCTGCTAATGATTATGAAATTGAATTACCTCTTGATGTTGGGATATCTCCAATATTTAATGTTGCAGATTTATACAAGTATGAATATGGTGGCACAGATGAAGGAACAGCAGATAGAGAGCAGATTGAGTGGGTAAAACAATTACCTACAACACAACCTTTACAGCCAGAGAAGATATTGGACAAGAAGGTGTTTAAAAGGACTAGAGGACAAGAATATTTCCAGTATTTGATCAAGTGGAAGGACCAGCCAGATGAAGATGATACTTGGATGATAGAAGTTATGTTGCAGAAGCTAGGCAGTTCTGTAAAAGATCTCATGGATAGGATTCCATGAAGAAAATTTCCCTCAGGATTTTGATGCAGGGGCATTGGACAGTAGCCAACAATGTGAGAGAATTGTCCACATGTTGTGGCTAGAAGAGTTCGAAAATGTTCAAGGAAATGTACCAGCAAAGGTGGCCAAACCTTAGCTGTCAGTTACACTTAGGGTAGATAGGATTAGTCTAATTAGTGAGGAAGTTGAACAGTTGATTCGTGTCAGGATATTTGGTTTCTATTGATAGAATTATAGTATTATTATGTAATTAGGCTTTTATGTTAAGAAAAACCGGTCCTCAAGAAGGAGCCAAACAGTCATGTAAAAGATTATAAATTGTAACCCCTGATACAGATTAAAGGGGCGATTTTGCAGTGAAAGATTAAATCGAGAAGCATTTCTCTCTATTGAATAAATTTTAGGCTCATTGACTATCTGTGTGTGTTGTTGGGAATTTTCCCAAAGGACTCATTCCTTCGATTTGAGAACTCTGTGTATAAGTTGAATAAGAACCAATTCTGTGTGGAATTTCCTTATTTCCCTTTGATTGTCTTTGAACTCATATTCTCAGCGAATGAATTGAATGTGTTTGTTCTGTATAGAAAAATTGAAGAAGGTCAAATACAGGCTCTGTTGGAAGAATGAAATCATAGTCAGGCTTTGTTTATTCAAAGAATATTGAAACTATGTCTGTTGGAGCGAATACCATTGTTTTGTTGTTTGGTTGAATGATATCAGTGAGGTCTTTCACAAAGTCAAGCGGAGAAGGTGAGTTGAAGGAATAAATCAAATTCGCGTGGAAATTCGGGCTAACACTGTTCAAATACCAAATTTTTCAGAAGACGGTTTTGGAGGAAGATACCACTGATTTCACATTTTATTTTGGCCAGGAGTGGTTTCTGAAATAAAAATGCAATCCTGTTAGAATGTGCCACATCGCCAACACAATACTGCCCATTTCACATTTTTTCTGAGAATTAAAGTCCCATTCACAAAAAAGTGTGAATCCCGTCGGATTCAGGTTGTGGAAGATCAAATGGCAATCGCAATTAAAGGTTCAAGGCCGATAATTCGAGGTATGGCCCAGCGGGTTTGATAATTATTGATTAATTGTTTGGGATATGAATATGTGGGCCATCGTTGATAAGTGTTTATGCCGAAAGTTTAATGGGTTTTAATTTTTTAAGGTTAAGCCTTAGATATTTTTCAAAATGGGTTGAACCATTAGTTCATATACTTTTAATGCCTTATTCCAAAAGGGGTTCATGCAATAGTTAAGGAGTTTTAAAAGGGAAATATAGTCACGGTGCTTCAATTAAAATACCAAAGGTCATATTATTTGGGAGGTTATATAACATCAGACTATGGTATTTCATTAATCAAATTCCACGAATTTGATAAATGAAATTGAAACAAGAATTTGAAGAAGACTTCTTTGGTGAAAAAAAATATTGCGCCATAAAAGAGTGAATAGCTCTCCTTAGCACCTGCACCCCAATTTTTCTATCACCCCGGGAGAGCTGGTGAAAGTGATTATATGTGTGAGGCGGGTTGCAAAAATCATATGGGCCAAATTTCCCAATATACCTAATAGTTATGGACGAAGGGAGTGATTAGGGAAATTACCAGCAAAATTGGAAATTTATACTATGTGGACGAAGATGTATTGGACTACTAGATAAGAAGAAAACATGGTTTCTTCGGAAAATTGATCTATCTGGACGACTTCCTGCTACAATTGACATTTACTGGGCTACCTTCTCCATCAAACAATAAGTTGACTATTGAGGAATCACCTTCAGGTTCTTTGGATGTCAAGAAACCGGGTATATGTTAGCTGATTGTACCAATCACCATGAGGAAAGAATTTGGAAGGACAAAAATCACACTTTGGAAAACCAGCTGTTATTAAGGAGAAATTCAGGGGCCGCTCAAGATAGGCCCCCACAAGAACTATCAGAATTGGCTATAGAAAGTGACCCTTCTGATGAAAATTCCTCTAATCCAAGCACATGGAAGGCTCTTGATGCAATCCTAGATGTAGCGTTTAGTAATGGAACATAAATATTATAGGAAAAATCCAATGTTTACCCAATGATGACACCCACAAAGAGGAAAGGAAAATACATTGATAAATCAACCAAAAAGTCAAGCAGACTCTCCTTACTATCTCCTCTTTGCAACAAGACAATCTATGAAGAAAACATATCTTCAATATTAGTAGATGTTGAATTAGAGGCTCTAGGATAAAATTCTAACCTAGGCATGCAACCCCTATCAATAAAGAAAAAATTCTTTCATAATGAGGATACTTCAGTTGGAAGAGGATGAAACAAAATAGGGTTCAACCGAAGGAATAAAAAAAAAATCAAATACAAAAAACTAACATTATGTGGAGATATTGAGTCAGATTTAAAGATACGGGTCTCTGAAGCAAAGGAGGATACATTATACCTACCTTTCAATCTAGTCCCTTTCAATTAATTTAATGGATCATTCGACGACTCACAATATCTATGTCTTAGAGAAACATATCTCACTTCATGCATTTCCCAATGAAGATAATGTCCTTAAATATAAGAGGATTGGGATCTGCCAAAACCAAAAGATCCTTAAAATACTGCATAAAAAAAAAACTCGACCATCATCCTACTGTAGGAAACTATGTTGGCTAAGGAGAGGGCCCTTGAGATATTTCTTAAGATATTTCCTTCTTGGGTAGTTTGTGCCTCTAGTTTGCATGGAAATTCAGGTGGGATTGCTGCGATGTGGGATACGACATATTTCACTTTCCAAGCCTTCAGGTCATATGCAAGGATAATTTTGATCGGCTATTGTAGGGGATCAATCCACTCATTCACATCTTGAATATATGTGAACCCAACAACAACCTTAAAATTTTTTGGGAAACAACAGATTCAACTATGATCCTAGACATCCATTTGATGATAATAGCTAGGGATTTGAACTTCACATTAGAAGTTTGGGAATGTTGGGGTCATAGGGAAAACATGGACCCATTGGCGAGCTTCTTCAAACACCTCTTTAATCGGAAGGCACTTAGAGATGTAGCACCATACCCTTTGTGCCCAACCTAGTGAAATGGTCGTACTCGTGAGGAGGGTATAGAGAAAAGGATCGATAGGTTTTTACGTGGATTCAATACTATGTCATAGGATGCAATAGATTCAATCTTGGGCTTTATTTTTATAAGTCTCTAATCATGATGCAATTATCATAGAATGGAATGATGAGCTAGAGCAATATAAATTCTCATTCAAATTTAATTCAATGTGGCTAAACGATCCAGAATTCCAGGAGTTGGTTTAACAATCCTCGATTTCCTCGATCACTCCAGTGATTGAAAATCCATCATTATTGATCAATTACAAACTAAGGAGAGTGAAAACATAATCCAAAGTATGGGCATAAAGTCGTAAAAAACATTTGAGGTAGGAGTTTCTCTCCATTCAAAAAAAAAAATCAAACTATTAATGGACCCGATTGCTCCTAGGTACTTCTCTGAGAAACACCAAAAGGTTATTTTGAATCTAGTGATGAGGAAAGAAAAAATACTCAAACTAAAGGAAGAGGAGTGGCATCAGAAAATTCAAATGGCTTGGATCAAATGCGGAGACATAAATACAAAAAACCTTCATTGGGCTACATCTAAGAGGAAGAGCTTCAACTCATCATGGGACATCAAAGGCGAATTTGGGCGCATCCTCACCTCGGCCATGGAAATAAGAAATGAGGATATATGTTTTTTCATAAAGAAATACTCAGAATAGGAAGTAGATAAAGTTACAGAAAAAATGGAGTGGATCAACCTATTTCCATTGATGGTCAATGAAGAGGAGGTTGCACAGATGGATGTTCCAATATCAGAAGAGTAGATGCTTCTGTTAGTATGAATCTTTCGTCGTAAAAGATCACTTTAGCTATGCATAACAAATATCCCTAACATCAATTATGGTTGCCAATATCTTTAAGTCTGCAATTAGTTGATCCAAATAATGCTGCACACATCCAGATCTAAGCATAAAAGACATTAAGCAGTAATAAAATATGGCTCCATGCATCCAATAGACAAGACAAGAACAATGTATTTGAAAGATTTTTTTTTTATATTAAAAGGGGGCACCTGAGAGAAAAACAATAAAGGTGTTTTCCAGTTCTCCTCAATGGGATGGGTTCTTGAAAGTCCTCAGCATTTCAGATCTAAAATTCCTCTCTCTTGTTGGTGTAGAAAACCCAGACAAACATAGAACTCAATGGGAGCTCACAAGGCAAAAATGGAAAATGTGACTGAGTGTATAGATCCAGAGTGATCTAATGCAATGAAATGTGACTAATGAATGGGGAAAACACTTCTATTTATAACAAAATATTAGGGCGATCTAGAACTTGGTACATGAATAAAATATTATTAATCAAATTCTAGAACCACCCTTTAGGAATATTTTATTATATTTGTTGGAGGGAAAATGATTTTTGACTTGGGTCAATTCCTTTATTTATAAATAATAAATAAATAAATGATTTATTTATTATTTTAAGGAAATGGTGGGAATATAATTAAATAAATAATGATTTATTTAATTATTTATAAACGATTTAGTCAAATTTAACTAGGAATATTATTTAAATAAGGATTTAAATAACTTATTCCTAGGAAATAATCAAATAAATAAGGATTTATTTAATTGATTTCCTTGTTTTAGGTTAAATATGACCAGGAAATATAAACAAATATAGATTTGTTTATTATTTCCTTTTGGGGTTTCCTGTTTAGACCATAAACAACTTAATAAAGGTGTTTTACTAAGTTATTTCACATAGTGAAAGCAATTTTACTTAGGGTAAAATTGGTCTTACATGGTGTACTTGGGTTCATATAATGATAATAGGTTAGATGACCAAAAAATGGTGTAACAGATTTCCCCCCAACGTACGAGTGTTAGGAGCAAATCGTATGACTGAAGTACGTTGTAAGAACTCAATCACTAGACATCAAGAGGGAAGTCAGAGAGAGAAATGTAAGGTAGTCTAATGTGCTAAAGGACCAGACCCTGAGGAGACGAGACTTACAGGTGCAAAAATTCTCTAGTTTATGAAGTGGTACATATACGAAAGGTGGTGGGGGAGGCATACCTATGCCCACTGAGACAAATTACAAAAAAATAGTATGTCCAGTAAACAAGGAACTGAACTATAAAGTACATGCTGGCATAAATACGAGCCAGAAAAATAGAATGATGAATCCCACATACATGTTGTGCCTGGAATAACACCCAGGACTTATACAATAATATTTTAGTAAATGAAATACAAATACAACCCAAATGCCCCCTATACACGGGGAAGGGCTCGCAAGATCTGACTGATACATGCAAATCGAAAAGGCGCTACAAGTAGTTGAGGCCGTCGTCATCAAATGTAAGGAGCCGCATCAAAGGCTGAAATGAAGAAGTCATCCGGCCATGTGGGGGGCTACCTGCAGGGCCACCCCCTCATGAGGGTTGAGACATCTCACACACACCCGGTAATCACCATTAGTTGCTACTGCATCACTAGACCATCAAGTATACAGATCACGATTAGGCTGAAAGGAGCTTGAACCAAGGTACACCGCCCTCTAGACCTGGCTTCTGGAGTAAATGATCTGATGTCGACAGAAAGAGGTCCGCCATAGGTGAGGCAATAAGGGATCCCCAAACTAAGGCACGAGATAAAATAGTAGACCGACTAACAGAAAGACACTAATGATGATGATGAAATGGTGGATACTGAGTAGCGGGTGGAAAACTTCCCTTGTTACAGCATAAAAGACATTAAGCAGTAATAAAATATGGCTCCATGCATCCAATAGACAAGACAAGAACAATGTATTTGAAAGAATTTTTTTTTTTTTATATTAAAAGGGGGCACCTGAGAGGAAAAAAAGAAAGGTGTTTTTCGGTTCTCCTCAATGGGATGGGTTCTTGAAAGTCCTCAGCATTTCAGATCTAAAATTCCTCTCTCTTGTTGGTGTAGAAAACCCAGAAAAACATGGAACTCAATGGGAGCTCACAAGGCAAAAATGGAAAATGTGACCAAGTGTATAGATCCAGAGTGATCTAATGCAATGAAAGGTGACTAATGAATGGGGAAAACCCTTCTATTTATAACAAAATATTAGGGCGGTCTAGAACTCGGTGCATGAATAAAATATTATTAATCGAATTCCAGAACCACCCTTTAGGAATATTTTATTATATTTGTTGGAGGGAAAAGGATTTTTGACTTGGGTCAATTCCTTTATTTATAAATAATAAATAAATAAATGATTTATTTACTATTTTAAGGAAATGGTGGGAATGTAATTAAATAAATGATGATTTATTTAATTATTTATAAATGGTTTAGTCAAATTTAACTAGGAATATTATTTAAATAAGGATTTAAATAACTTATTCCTAGGAAATAATCAAATAAATAAGGATGTATTTAATTGATTTCCTTGTTTTGGGTTAAATATGACCAGGAAATGTAAACAAATATAGATTTGTTTATTATTTCATTTTGGGGTTTCCTGTTTAGACCATAAACAACTTAATAAAGGTGTTTTACTAAGTTATTTCACATAGTGAAAGCAATTTTACTTAGGGTAAAATTGGTCTTACATGGTGTACTTGGGTTCATCTAATGATAGTAGGTTAGATGACCAAAAAATGGTGTAACAGATTTCCCCCCAACGTACAAGTATTAGGATCAAATCGTATGACCGAAGTACGTTGTAAGAACTCAATCACTAGACATCAAGAGGGAAGTCAGAAAGAGAAATGTAAGGTAGTCTGCTGTGCTAAAGGACTAGAACCTGAGGAGATGAGACTTACAGGTGCAACAAGTCTCTAGTTTATGAATTTGTACCTGTGCTAAAGGTGGCGGGGGAGACATACCTATGCCCGCCGAGACAAAGTACAAAATAATAGTATGTCCAGTAAATAAGGAACTGAACTATAAAGTACATGCTGGCATAAATACAAGCCAAAAAAATAGAATGATGAATCCCACATACATCCAGGACGTATACAATAATATTGTAGTACATGAGATATAAATACAACCCAAATGCCCCCTATACACAGGGAAGGGCTCACAAAATCTCACTGATACATGCCAATCAAAAAGGCGCTGCAAGCGGCTGAGGCCGACATCATCAAATGTAAGGAGCTGCATCTAAGGTTGAAAATGAAGAATTCATCCAGGCATGTGGGGGGCTACCTGCAGGGCCACCCCCTCATGAGGGTTGAGACATCTCACACACACCCGAGAATCACCAATAGCTGCTGCTGCATCACTGGACCTTCGAGTATACGGATCATGATCATGTTGAAATGAGCTTGAACCAAGGTACACTGCTCTCTAGACCTGGTTGCTGGAGTAAATGAGTTGATGTTGGTAGAAGGAGGTCCGCCATAGGTGAGGTGATGAGGGATCCCTAACTAAGGCACAAGAGAAAATAGTAGAGCGATTAACAGACGAGAACTAGTGATGATGATGAAATGGGGAAAGGTCCAAAGGGGACCATAAAAACATGAGTACAAAATGGTATCTCATGACGGAAATCGACACTAACAAGAATGAATATGGAGGCAAAGTGGTGCCCCAAGGAAAAGTGTTGTAAGTGAGGAAATCCGATTTTGAGTAGAGGTGAAGTAAGACTTCGTGGAAAACATGTGTCCTGGTGAAGTAATGAATGATGAAAACAAACATATGCTGGCTATCTAGAAGAAAATAAAACATTCATTTCAAACGGAAAATTCTAAGGGTAATATCTCTTAAGATAGAGTGCATTGCGAGGATTAGGAAGGGGGTGGCCTTCAAAGTCCTCTAAAAGATATGCCCCCTTACCAAGATCTTTACTGATGATGTAAGGACCTAGCCATAATGAGTCAAACTTCCCATGACCGAGGGTATCGTGGGCCTGGTCATATACTAGAACAAGGTCACCTTCATGAAAGATACGAGGGTGTACTTTTCGGTCATACTGAGCTTTGGTGCATTTTTTGGCTGCTTCAAGAGTTTGCAATGCAACACAACAGTCTTCAAAGTCTCGCTCAAGCATGATAAGTAGTTGTTCTAGAGGTTGGGTATCAGGGAGAAGTTCGAAGGCCAAATGAAGGGACGGAATTTCACATTCGATTGGTAAGACTGCCTCCTCGCCAAAGACAAGGTGGAAAGGAGTGAAACTAGTGGCAGTTTTAACAGAAGTACGATAAGCCCATAAAGCAGGGAAGAGCATAAGATGCCAATTGGTTTTGTGCTTATTCATCGTTCATTGAAGCATGGTCTTAAGAATTTTGTTGACTGCTTCAACTTGGCCATTCCCTTGGGGGTAATAGGAGGATGAATATTGGTGCTCAAAACCCAATAGTGAGGATAGCTCATGCCAAATCTCATCTTCAAAATGTCGGCCATGGTCAGAGACCAATTGTTTTGGAACTCCGAATCGAGCAATGACGTGGTTAAAGAAAAAGAGGGCTGCGGTGGCTGCCGTATTGTTGAATGTTGGCATAGCTTCAGCCCATTTTGTGAAATCTTCAACCACCACTATGATATATTTGTGGTTACCAGCAGATGGAGGTCGACATTCCATGAAGTCGATGGCCCATTTACAGAAAGGACCAGCTGTGACGACGGGATGGAGGGGAGTGAGGGGAGCTCGTTCCTTAGGGGCGAAATGTTGGCAATTGGAATAGTGTTTGACTGCTTCAACGCAATCATTGAAGAGAGACAGCCAAAAATACCCAACGCGCATGATTTTTTGGGCGGTGGTGAGGCCGGAGAGGTGGCCACCACAAGTGCCGCTATGATAGGCATTGAGGACTTGCTTGGCTTTAGCGTGTGTGAGGCAACGACGAAGGACAGTATCTATGCCGGGGGAGACATTAGTCAAAGAATCGATTGTTGGATTATTGGCTACAGAAGAGATGATCGACTCAGGGGAAGTCTGAGATTTTGGCTCATGATAGGTCAACTAGTCAATTGTGACTATCTTTCCTTTATGAGGGAAAAACATCTTGCGGTGGAATATGGATGGGACGGCCGACATGGCATAGGTGTAACTACGCCCCAAAAGAATGTTATAGTCAAGAGGGGCGTCGATAAATTCAACATTGACACAAACAGTCTTGGCCGCAAGGGTGATAGGATAGTTACGGAAAAGGCCGATGGGCTGGGAGGCATGGCCATCCCATGCACGAAGGGTGATTGTGGAAGGGGCCAGCTCGGGAGATCCAAGTTGTTTCCAAACCTAAGCAGACATCACAAAGTAGATGCCCCCTCATCAATAATACACCGAGCGACGTTATCATTTCATATTTTGACTGGGATTTGGAAAGCAACAGAAGCAGGAAGGGGGGGATGGTCTGACTGACGAGTGTCGAAAACAATCAATTGGTCATCATCAGGATCTACAGCACCCATGGTAGATAGTAGATCCTTCTTTTCAGAAGGACACGACTGGAGGATTTCCAGTGTTGAAATGGTAGTAGGATATTGTGCCAGATCATCTACTATGCTATCTGAATGGGCAGCTCGACCAGAGGCAGCATTTCGGCGTAATGGGCCCTTAGGAATTTTGGTCTGAACCTCAGCTTTGGGAAGAGGGATTTGCAAGGGACCATTGGGTGTCGACAGAGGCTCTGTAGGACCTGAAGATGAGGACTCGGGGACAGAAGGAGTAGGAGGCATGGAGTACTGACGAGACCGAGTTTTAAGGTTAAGGTCGACAGTGAGAGGTTGGTGAGAGGCCATAATGAGATTTCATATCCTATTCTAAACTTGTGATCCATCAAAAAACAAAGAGTAGGATTAGGCCTCTTACCTACAACTGATGGATCTCAATTCCAACGGTCGATTTGTCTGCTACGATCGCTGCAAGATTTAGGGCCTTCTGTCCTCTCCACATTCACCATAGCTACACAAGAAAATGAATGAATTTGGAGGGAAAATGCCTTATTAGAAGAAAAACCCCTACTTTGTATTTCGCCCGCTGCGACCAAACCGTAGCCCCGTTTGACACACCATCTGCACCGTTGGAAAGCTCTCACCAAGCACTCAAATGAGTATCTATTAGTTTTTCATGTTTTTATACTTCACCAGGACCCATTTTGTCCACGAAGGTTCTATCACCTCTCCTCCAAATCGAATTTCCTCACTTACAACAACACTTGTACTTGGGGCACCACTTTGCCTCCTTACTTGTCTTTGTTCGTGTTTATTTTCGTCATGTGATACCCTATTGTACTCATGTTTTTATGGTCCCCCATTGGAACTTTACTGTGTGGCAGCACCATCGAGTTGCCCTTGTTTAGAGCATCCGAGTTGAGTCATCATCGCAGTCATGGAGTCTATCTCGCGTCCCTTTTCATCCTGCTATCGTCCTACATCCTTCATTGCTTGGTCCCTCTCTCGTGTCGCACATTATGGCCTTCAGTACCATTGTCCCCTATCCCTCATGATATTGTGTCAGTCGCTACCAAGCCATTCATGCCCTTTATGCTCTAACAAGGGAAGTCGTCCACCCGCTGCTTAGTATCCACCATTTCATCATCATCATTAGTGCATGTCTGTTAGTCGCTCTACTATTTTATCTCACGCCTTAGTTGGGGATCCCTTATTGCCTCACCTATGGCGGACCTCCTTCTATCGACATCAGCTCATTTATTCCAGAAGCTAGGTCTAGAGGGCGGTGTACCTTGGTTCGAGCTCCTTCCAGCATGATCGTGATCCGTATAATTGATGGTCTAGTGATGCAACAACAGCTATTGGTGATTCCCGGGTGTGTGTGTGATTTCTCAACCCCCATGAGGGGATGGCCCTACAGGTAGCCCCCCACATGCCCGGATGACTTCTTCATTTCAGCCTTTGATGAAGCTCCTTACATTTGATGATGTCGGCCTCAGCCGCTTGTAGCGCCTTTTCGATTTGCATGTATCAGTCAGATTTTGCGAGCCCTTCCCTGTGTATAGGGGGCATTTGGGTTGTACTTGTATCTCATGTACTAAAATATTATTGTATAAGTCCTAGCTGTTATTCCAGGCACAACATGTATGTGGGATTCATCATTCTATTTTTCTGGCTTGTATTTATGCCAGCATGTACATGCTACCTGGAGGGAGAAAAGTGATGGAGGTGCTGGCCCCTCCTGGAAGGAAACCATAGACCATAAGAGGTTGAGCAGAGGTATGTGAAAGAGCTCCAATGATACCGTCGGCAGAGTGAGATGCCCCCGGGTGTTAGCGCCACCGGGCTTGGGGAGGTCAGGAAAGATGGTATAAACATAACCAGATTGAGCATAGATAAGGTCATATTTCAAGGCTATTTGGAGGGTGGCTTCTTCAGTTTGAGGGAAATGGGAGGCAATATCTTTTCCAATGGGAGGTAAGAGAGAGCACAGGAACCATTCCATATAAACTCGATCTTCAAAGGGAGGAGCACGACATAAGCTTCTTCTTCGCCGCCATTCCTGGACATGAGCGGAAAGGCGGGTCGAAGAGGATTGACGGAAAGAAGTTAAAAGCTCGGTACCAGTGTCGTATCGGAGAGGTAGCTGGAAATAAGATAAAAAGGCTTGGGCAATGGTCGCAAAAGTGGTATGGGAGGAGGTGGCCTGATCAACATACCATTTAGAAGCTTCGCTAGTAAGCGTGCGTTAGAACAATCTAAGACGGATGGAGTTGTCAGTAATGGAATTGGAGGAACACCACATATGGAAAGATCAGATATGGTTGGAGGGATCTTCACTAGTAAGGCCTTCGAACTTGGGAATGTCAGAGGGGAGCTTGGTTGGCAGAGCAGGCCAACTAACATCGTGGCGAATAGGATCATTGATCAGCTGACTGAAGTCGGGGAGACTAAGACCGGCGATATAAGGGAGAAAAGGGGCAGTCGAGGTAGGTCCCGTAGTGGTTCTACTAGAAACGAACCCAGCAGTAGAACTGGGGTTGCCGCTAGTGCTAGGTCCTGAACTAGACATGGTGAAGGTAATAGGGGGAGAACCAGGAGTAGGGGGAGAACCCGAACAATCAGAAGAAGAGTCGGAGTGCAGACTCGGGGGAGGAATTAATCAATGATGATGGGAAGGAGGAAGTCGACCAACCAGAAACTGAGGGTGAAGGCCAAGAAGTCTCTGGGATAAGCGCCTTCGGGGCGCAATGATGACGGGAGGAAGAAAAACCGACAAGGGCAGGGAGGGACAAAATCAAGTGAGGCCAAGGGCAGAGAGGTGCAGTGTCAAGTGATTTTAAATTCTTTGCGAGGTGGTGTTAACTAGGCTCTTATTCACTTAGGGGCAGTGTGTGGCATGTGTTGATTTTAATTAATTTTTTAAACCCAGACGTTTTGAGAGTAAAATAAAAAGTGTTTTGCATAACTGAAAATAAATCTGCAAATAACAGTATATAATGCTGAAATAACAGAAAATTAACAGCTAACAATGCATTGATCTAACCCAAGAAGGCATGTCTCTCAAAACTAATCTGAAAAGAGGGAAAAAATATAGTCAAAACACACGAAAAAAGAGGCCGATAGATCTAAGGTCGGGAGGGACAGGGATCTACAGGATAAGTCTGCTGGAAAGAGGTGCAGAGAATAGCAAAGAGGCAGAGGCAAGGTTGTTGTAACAAAAGGGGAAATCAGCTAAAGGGAGGAGGGACAAAAAGGTGGCCCTAGAGGTAAACCCAAACAAAAATATATGAGGTGATTTGAAAGGGATAAGAGCTGATCTAAAGGGATCTGAAAAGGAGGTATCAGATCTGAAAAGAAGAAGGCTGAAACTCTGAAAATTCAAACGTCTGAAATAGCTAAAACTCGCCCACCAAAAGTGGAGGGTACTAAAGCCCTAAGGGGAAATATTCCCACTTAGTTGAGTGAAACAGATCAGAAACAGGTCTAAACAGGCAGAGACAAAGGCTGGAAAACCCTGATAGAAGCTTCAGACAAACCCAGAAAAATTGCTGGAAAATTGCAGAAAAAAGTGCAGGTTGCAGGTTCTGACATGTTTTCAGTCCAGGTCGCAGGTTTGGGGAAAAAAAGTGCATCCTCAGGTCCAAGTCGCAGTTTTTGGGCCGATAAGTGTGACCTGTAGATCCGGGTCTCTCGGCGGTAGATTTCATAAAAATTGTCGTCTCAGCTGCGGTTGATGTCTGTCACCTGCGCAATAGGGCCAGAAACACACAAAAGTTAAAAAGTTTAATGGTTGAGGGTTTTAGAGGTGAAAAGCACCATAAAAATAGGAAAAACAGGAAACTGAAGAGAAACCCTAGGGTCTGAAATAGCTAGATATGCAGGAATATATAAAACGACATCGGTCGCAAAAGAAAACCCATGTGGAGTCACCAATTGTTAGTATGAATCTTTTGTCGTAAAAGATCACTTTGTTTGCCAATATCTTTAATTCTGCAATTAGTTGATCCAAATAATGCTGCACACATCCAGATCTAAGCATAAAAGACATTAAGTAGTAATAAAATATGGCTCCATGCATCCTATAGACAAGACAAGAGCAATGTATTTGAAAGATTTTTTATTTATTTTTTTTATATTAAAACGGGGCACCTGAGAGGAAAACAAGAAAGGTGTTTTTTGGTTCTCCTCAATGAGATGGGTTCTTGAAAGTCCTCAGCATTTCAAATCTAAAATTCCTCTCTCTTGTTGGTGTAGAAAACCCAGACAAACATAGAACTCAATGGGAGCTCACAAGGAAAAAATGGAAAATGTGACCAAGTGCATAGATCCAGAGTGATCTAATGCAATGAAATGTGACTAATGAATGGGCAAAACCCTTCTATTTATAACAAAATATTAGGGCGATCTAGAACTTGGTACATGAATAAAATATTATTAATCAAATTCTAGAACCACCCTTTAGGAATATTTTATTATATTTGTTGGAGGGAAAAGGATTTTTGACTTGGGAAAATTCCTTTATTTATAAATAATAAATAAATAAATGATTTATTTACTATTTTAAGGAAATGGTGGGAATATAATTAAATAAATAATGATTTATTTAATTATTTATAAATGATTTAGTCAAATTTAACTAGGAATATTATTTAAATAAGGATTTAAATAACTTATTCCTAGGGAATAATCAAATAAATAAGGATTTATTTAATTGATTTCCTTGTTTTGGGTTAAATATGACCAGGAAATATAAACAAATATAGTTTTTTTTATTATTTCCTTTTGGGGTTTCCAGTTTAGACCATAAACAACTTAATAAAGGTGTTTTACTAAGTTATTTCACATAGTGAAAGCAATTTTACTTAGGGTAAAATTGGTCTTACATGGTGTACTTGGGTTCATCTAATGATAATAGGTTAGATGACCAAAAAATGGTGTAATAGCTTCAAACACTAAATTAAATGGCCAAGGACAATATCCCATGGCTAGATATTTTTCTTGTTTAATTATTTGTTTTTTTTCTATGATCTTATGGGACCTAAACTTACTAAAATGGTGGTGGAAGCTAGGTGTTGTGGACATATTCCAGGTGCAATAAACTCAAATTTCCTCACTTGAATTCCCAATATAGAAAACTCTCTACTCTTCATTGATTATAGACCAATATAACAAAATGATCTCAAATCTCCTTAATATTAGAGGTAAAATATAATATTTCCACACATTATGTTGGAGAAGTTTGGTTTTCTGCCTAAAAGGGGGATACAAGACATTGTTGCAATAACCCAAGAGTGTATCCACTCATTAGAAAAAAAAAAATTAAAATCATGCCTTATGAAAATTGATCTCATTCAAGCTTATGACTATATGGACTGGGATTTCCTCATCCTGATCTTATATAAAATTGGGTTCCCTCATAGACATGTCCAATGAATCATGTTTTGCATCACTTCGACATCAATGGCGGTCCTAATCAATGGTGAGCCTACCAAATTTTTCAAAAACATAGGGGGCTTAGACAACGTTTTATGTTGTCCCACCTGTTATTTATCCTTGTGATGGATGCTTTTATCAGAGGTATCAAAGCATGAAGGAGGTTGGCTCAATTTTCATTTGTGGGGTCTCAAGAGACAACTCATTGAATCATCTTATTTTTGTAGATGATGTCTTATTTGTTGGGGAAGCTAAATATTCTTAATGGGATTCATTCTAAAAGGTTTTTGAGAAATTTGGAAAAGCACTAGGATTGATCATTAAAAAAGACAAGATAAACATAATTTCAGATGAAGGGGATTCTAAGGTAATACAAGAGATTGACTCCTTTTTTGGGGTAAAAAATTATCCAATGTCTGATGGTTTTAAATATTTGGCATGTTATTTAAAACCATGCAAATATAATATCCAGGATTGAGCCTAGCTTATCTCAAATTTTGAAAAACGAGTTGACCAATTGGGTGCATAAATGAATCACCCTTGGAGGCAGGGTTATTATGGTGAAGGAAGTATTACAAGGCATTCCAGTTTTATGGATGCATCTATTTCCTATTCAATAGACCATCATCGACTAAATTGATGCAATAATTACAAAGTTTCTATGGTTAGGCACTGGTAACAATAAAAAGATTCAATTTATATGCCTAAATTCAATCTCCAAGCTAGTTCAAATGGGAGGATGGGAAATTCATGAATCTATATGGTTCAACCTTGCATTATTTGCCACAAATATATGGAAGATTTTTAATGAAAGAGGGATTTGGATGTTGTGAAACCAGCTCCAAAAATAGAAGAAAAGAGATATCAACGCCTTACAAATAAGCCACTTTGAGGGGGAAACCTCCAATACATTACATGAATGAACAATTCTTGGATGATACAAATGAAAAACCTCCTTTCTATATATAGGAGTCCATGGGGCCACAATGTAATCCTGGCCGACCTAACAATAATAATGTAAGGGCACAATAATAACAATATGAGGGTTACAAAGGTACAAAATAACAATAGGAGGGGCTACACTAACATAATAAGGGACTACACTATTAATATAGGGACTTAACATGCCCCTCTCATTCAGACAAGTGTTGTCCTAAACGCTTGATTATTTCTTGATGCTTCTGTATAAAATTCTCATCCTCCCATGTGGAATCTTTTACAGGAAAGTTATTCCACTTGTTGAGATACTCTGAAATTGATTGTAATTTTTGAGTTCTTGTTTCTATGACTGCTTCAAAACTTCTTTTGATGTGATTTTGATCTTCTTGTTGTTTCATTAGATTCTGCACCGAAGTTAGGTTATGCTTTGAGAGTTGGAGAACTTGCAGTTGATGCTCGATGTGATCTTCCACTAATTTATCATCCATATTAGATATTATTTGATCCTTCAAACCATCCAACTTAGCCTCCATTTATTCTTTTAAATCATCTATGTCATCTTTCGTTTCTCTTCGTAAGATCAAAATTTGTTGCACTTGGTACCGTAATTTTGATATCTCATACTACAATTCTTCCTCTTCATGCATTATAGTGTAGATTTTTGAGGGCTTAATGGGTATGGAATTATTTTTTGGAGGCATTATAGAACCCAATATGGATAAAAATTCTAAAATATTCCCTTTGAATCACTTCAAACGGCTTTTTCAAACAAACGTTATGCAATTTTAAAAACCAAATACACACCTTTTCCTTGCTTTTGAGGAGCTCGATATTGAAACTGAATTATCTATATACTTGCAGATCCTAAATATTTGAAATTTTGCGTTGTCGTGGTCCTCTGAAGCTTCTTTCAAATGCCACAGGTCTGACTTGATTTTTATTCTTCAAGGCAAAGTTATGTCCAATCTCCCACAATGACCTAGTTATGGACTCGTTCAGTAGAGAAAACTTGTACGAATTTCCACATGTCACTGTATGCTCCTTTGGCTCTGAAATTTATAGAAATAAAATTACATTTCGTGTGCTTCCAGACACTTTTTACATAATTCCAATCCGATGCTCAGAGAGAGAGTTATGAATATTTTCCCATGATCACCTCTTTGAGATGAATTCGGGAGCCTGAAAATTACCTAACTTCCACAAATCATATCTCCGAACATATTGCGAACCAAGCTCTGAAATTTTGTGACAATGTTCCTCAGGATTTCGGCTTTGCGCTCTAAAAATTTCAGCTTCTGAACCTTCATAGAAAAACTTTATAGTGAAAATTCCGCGATTACCTTTTTTAGTGAAATTCAGGAGCTTGCAAAAAGCCCTAACTTCCACAGATCATATCTCTGAAAATATTACGAACCAAGCTCTGAAATTTTTCGACGATGTTCGTCGGGATTTCGGCTTCGCACTCTAAAAATTTCAGCTTCTGAATATTCGTAGAAAAAAAAATTATAGTGAAAATTCCACGATGACCTGTTTGGAGCAACGAAACCCTAGAATCCAAAGCTCTGATACCAAATTTTGTGAAACCAGCTCCAAAAATAGAAGAAAAGAGATATCAATGCCTTATAAATAAGCCACTTTGAGGGGGAAACCTCTAATAAATTACATGAATGAACAATTCTTGGATGATACAGATGACAAATCTTCCTTTCTATATATAGGAGTCCATGGGACCACAATGTAATCCTAGCGGGGCCACAATGTAATCCTAGTCGACCTAACAATAATAATGTAAGGGAACAATAATAACAATGTGGGGGTTACAGGGGTACAACAATAACAATAAGGGGGGCTACACTAACATAATAAGGGACTACACTATTAATATAGGGACTTAACATTGGAAGAATATTTTTTTTTTGAAAATACATCCAACATCATGGCCTGGATGAATGGGTAGCTACAGGCAAAACTTCCAATCATAGAGCATCGATCAAATGGAAAATTCCAGGGAATGAAATCCCTTGAATATGCAATAATTTAAGATGATTGGTGGGGGATGGTTGGAAAATCCACATAGGTTTGGATGATATAAAGGGGATGCCCGATAGCCATATACTTTTTGCCCCAATTATTCAGTTTCTAAATCAACAAGGTATTTACACTCTCGCTAGTATTCGTGATGGTCGTCGAATGACATTTGCTGACCCTTCTTGGCCTCATGCATGGAAGGTTGGTATTCAAGAACATCCTGAAGGTGAATGGGAAGGCTACGATAGTAATTTATGTCAGACTGTAATCTCTTTTTCCCATAGATAGAACTAGTTGGTGTTGGATGGTCATGTTGGAAATGGGAAGATTTCTTCCAAAGAGGTATATTTTTATATATGCTTAAACAATCATGCATTACCCTATGTCGACTAGACTGCACAAATGGGGGTTGGGATGTTCCGTTGAATATCAAATGTTTTGTTTGGATGACCATACACAATTGGATTCTTACATGGGATAACCTTTTAAAGAATGGGTTCATGGGGCCATGAAGATGTTATCTCTGCGTGGTGGAATCAAAGGACTGCATTCATCTTTTTTTAAAATGCTTATTTGTAGTTGTTATTTAGGAGGAGGTATCCTTATTATTGGGATTCAATGTCCCTCTATACTTAATTTTTATTACATATTGCCTTATCTCATGGGCACATCGAGAGAAAGCACTCAAGGTTTTCCCATTATATATCATGTGGGGGATTTGGCATGCCAAAAATGATGTTATCTTTGAAGGCATATTTTAAGATGTTAAGATCTCCAACCTGGGGATTGTTTCTTATTTTCAGTAGATATGTCTCTAGGTCCCCAAAGCTTCTTCACGATCCATTTCCCTTGTTGACCTAGATGGCATCTATCCAATTTTTCTTTTTTGATGGAGATTCCTTCAATGGTCGATGTGGCTATGGAGTACTTCTTCATATTGTTCCCTCTTTGGAATACCATTTCTATTGGTTTGGGGGTATTGGTGACAACTACAGTGTTGAGATGATTGCATTGTGGGGAGCACTACAATGTGAATTATGGCTCGACACAGAGAAGATCATGGTCGCCAAGGACTCTCTTTCAATAATTCATTAGGTCCAAGGAAGGAATGCATTGGAGGTCCCTGCTTTATGTAATTGGACGCACCAACTTCGGGCTCTACATGCCTCCTTCCCTAAAGCATCATATCAACATGTATATAGAGAGAGAAATATTGATGTTGATGCTCCAAGAGAGGCTTGTCCCTCTTTCTGGGACTTATGAATTTTGAACATCTGGTTGATAAAACGATCTATGGTCAGGGTTCTTTTTAGATCTAATATATGGGACCCTTGGCAATTGTTTTTGTCTTCATACACTAGTAATTTAGTCTCGGTTCTCTAACTTTTTTGTCTTCTTCTCAACTGTGACAATATGGATTATGATTATGTTCCACTGATTATGGTTTCTGGGCTTGTATTTTTTGGATAATGGGGGACTTTTATCTTTCCCTCCTCTTTATTTCAATGATGTGCTTGTTGTTTGGGTTTGTTGTGTGGTTGTAGACAATCAAATATTTATGGTTTATGATTCTCTTGAATGTAAACATCCTCTAATAATGAAGGCATGTTTTATTTTTTTCATGTGAAAAAAGAATAAGTAAAAATAAGAAAAATAACCTAATTGAACTAATAAATATAGAAATAAAAATCAAATCACATGTTAAAAGCTCTATCAATTTGATGCATTATAATTATTCTGATGCATTATAATTTTGCTCTAATCAATTAGATTCTTCCATATATCTTTTTCATCACCAAAAATAAAATCATCATGAATTCCTTCTCTTTTTTAGAATACTTATAATGATGACTATCTATCACATATTTCATAATATATATTTTAAACCACATTATTATTATATATGATCTTATTCCAAGAAAACCAAAGTGATTGTCCCAATGTTATACATAATGATATAGCTACTTTAATATAATATGAAAAATATTATTATATGCTTGATTCCTTACTATAAACACTTACTCTTATGTTGTTATCTGGATTTATGTGGGTAAGTGTGAGAGATGCTTTTTTTAGGATTTATGCTTTTTCTATTTAAAATATACAAATTTATTATTAGTTAAAAAATAATAATAAATGTCATTATCAAAATAAAATAATGAATTAAATATCTAATATAATAATTTTAATCATAATATTCGTATAATTTTTATTAGTAAATTTTTATTATTTTTTTGATAAATATTTATATAGAATTAATGACTTTTTAGCATGGAATTCTAATCAGAATCTGGATTGGGAAAAAATATGCCAAAAATTAAAAGTGCTTATAATCACACCAAATCAAAATGACCGGATTGGGCACGTCGCTAGGAATCTGGTGCAATTCATTTCACTTAAAACGGAGTCCGTATCAGGAAGATAAAGCTCGCTAATCTTCGTGTCAAACAGGAAATTTTTTTGAAAAAATCAACCAGGGTCAAAGGTCAAAAATTTGGGTTTTCCTCCATTTCTCCCAATGATCCCAATGATAGGATGAAAAGTGCCAGACTCTGAGTGGCCTGAATTTCTAGGAACATGTCAATTTTTATTGTTTTTTAATAAGCCAATAGGAAGAGGACACGTGGCAAGCCCGGAGGCCGCCAGGGGGTGCCCCCTCCAAGGCAGAAATTTGGCAATATATCAAAACTTCGAATTTAAATTATATTTCAAAGGTCAAATGTAATGTTTCATGGAACAAAATTTCTGGGTGGAGGTTAGGGTCGAACCTGTGACCTCCCCGACTTAACCGACAAGCTTTACCACATGGTTTATGCATTAGATCTTATACTACAAAGGCCGCAATGTGTATTTAAGTTTTAAAATGGATTTCTCTGGAGTTTTAAGGGGCCAACCCACAGTTTCCATAGGACCGTGGCCAAGAACCAGGAGTGCATTGCTCCATGTTAATGTGAATATTATAGTTAATACGGGGCATTAACCCTTAATAAAATGTAATTTGCACTAATCAAATGTTTAAATGCACAATTTGTTAATTGTGCTTAATGCGCTAAGAATCCATTTAATGCATGATTAACAGTTAATTAACTCTAGTTTATTTTGGTGGGTTCTGTTATTTTGGGTGCCACTTCCATATTTGGCGGCCTTAACTGGAGTTTCTCCAGTTTTAGTGGAGATTCCTAGGGAAATATTGAGGAAGCCATAACTTTGGAATATTTTGACCAATTTTGGCTCAAGAAGAGTCATTCCTACATGATTTGGATTCTCTAAACATGATGGTGTAGGTTTCAGAGGCGTTGGAGCACTTCTGTAAGTGTTATTTCCACTTTTAATATGAAATAAGCCCAGGGCCACCACGAGAGGAGGTCATTCCTAGATCAGTTAGAGGCCATTTTGAGAGATTGAAAAGTCAATTTTGAGTTTTTTGGGTCTTCTGAAGCAAATGGACTAGGTTTCAAAGCCATTGGAGCACTTTAGGTCCATTTAATCAGAAATTTGACCATTAATCCCAAGAGGGCCTAGCCAGTTGAAGTAGGTCCATGGAGATGTAGCCCAGAAGGGGTGAATTTGGTTATCAGCTATTGTGTAATGTGTTTGTTTTGTGTTATTTCTCTTCATTTATTTGTTGTACATGAGTTTTTAACATCTAGTTAATTTATAAATTGCTCATAAGAAACTATAAACTTGACACATAAACCACTTCACAAATGGCTAATTTGAGACGATCCTAAACACACTATTTTTATACTTATGAGGGAGCTAGCACAACAAAACTAGTTTTCCCATATTTTGATCAAGTTGGTATCAGAGCACAATTTAGCTCATTTTAGCCAAGATTAGCTAGAATAATTATCTATTGGTTTTTTATCTATGCAAGGATAATTTAACTGTATGCAAGTTTATGTGTGTGAAGAGAAGGTCAAAATGAGGAACCAGTTCTCAAATCACAACAAAGAAGATTTTATGCATTGCAAGTGTGATGACAGCTTCATCAAGCATTGTTTATAGTCAATATTCCTTAGCAAGACTCTTTGATAAAGAGATGTTGCAGAAGCTCTACATCATGAATGATATGATATAGTGCAAGAGATGTATGAAGATAAGAGGGAGAGAAGTACACTTCAAGAGCAGTTGATTGCCATGAAGGAGGAGAAGCAAGAGCTTCCTGAAAAGATGCATGAGATGGAGACTCAGATCCATATTGCAAATGAAACCCTTGAAAATATGCATGAGATGGAGACTCAGGTCCATGATGCTAAGGAATCCTTAGCCAAGTATGTGCTTGAAAAATAGGTATGAAATTCAATTTTATATTCAATTTCTTCTCAAGATGAATGTGTTTGTGATTTTGAAAGACACATTGGAGGAATATGCTACAAATTATTGATGAAAATGGGCTATGAAAGTAAAGAATTAGGAAAACGTGCACAAGGCATTGTTGAGCCAACATTTGTTGAGGAAAGGCATAGGTATTTGGGTCTTGGTTATGGAAAACATGACGGAGAATGCTTCAAAGCCAAGGAGGCATATGAAGGTGTTCCAAAAGGACTTTCATTACTTTTTCATTACCTCAAGCTTGCGAAGTTTGTGTTCATGAGGAATACAAAAATTTTACACCGACTTTGCAATAAGATGCTCATAAGCATGCAACCATTGAAAATGGAAAACAATGGGATGTCATTGTTGGTATTCCGAAGAGATCCACGACCTCATCAAATTCACCTCCTCAAGAAGGCAAAAAAGGTGAATGTTCAAGGTATAATTTTGCCTTTAATAAAGTTGCTTTTGATTATGATAAACATGGTAAATATTCACATAAAATTTGAAGAAATTTTTCATGTTCCTTTTGTTGTTTGAGTAACCATAATGTTTCAAGATGTTGGAAGAAGATAGCCATGCATAGGAAACTTTCTAAACAAAGGATACAGAAAGCCAAAGGTCCATTGGTCAAGGAAAAACATGTTGAAATTAAGAAGATGCAATTGTTTTGCACTCATTTCCATGGAAAATTTTAGGGGCTAATATTCGTAGATGGGCTAATTTTCCATCATTTTTCCACAAAAAAGATTCACCAATTTCCATTTTTTATAAAAATGATTCACCCAAATTTTACAATATAAAATTATTTTACCCTAAAAATCACCAATAGTTTAAGAGACTATATATAAAACCATTATAAATTTGAATACTTTTACAAATGTATCAATAAAAATTTTATAGTCTTCATATTAGAGACTAGTGAGATTCGCCAATGTTTTTAAACTTCAAGATAATTTTCCATCCTTCAAATTTTCCTTGCGAGTCATTTCCATAAGCAAGGTCATCTTGTAGACAATTGTTGGAGTTTGTATCCAACAATTCATCCAGAACATTTGAAGAAGGTGGAAAGAGATATTGACCCAAATGGAAAAGAGGATTCCATCATCGATGTGGTTCAGGATGATTCGCACGACGATGTGCAGTTGAAAGAGGCACCATTGAAATGGTTTGGTAATAGATGGTTAGATTTCTTATCCAATTAAGGCCTTGCATGTATTTTAATGATTGATGAATTTATTTTCCAATTGAATGCATGTTGCATGTTTACACCAGGAAGGTGTTTTTAAGGGTGAAGAATCGTCAAGTTATTGTAAAAATCATGTGAATTACTTTTGTTTGACTTGAGAGTCAGTTGTTTAAAGAGGCATTTTTTGTCGACTTGTTTTTGGTCGATGATTTGTAAACCGAGATGTAAGAGTACAGGGCGATGTTCACATGATATGAAATATGTTTCTTTAAAGGAGAAAAAGGATATTTTGTCAAGTTATGTTTCACGCATGATGTGTCTTTCAGATTGATAGTTCTTTTTGTGACAAGATGTTGCGGGATTTTGGGAAGGTACACTCTTTAGCGAGAGGCTCATGATTAGCCTTCATTCCCAAATCATGGCATGAGCAACATGTCAAAACTGGAGGATGATGGGAAAGAGGAACAATATGCCAAAAATATTGCAGCCAAAACAACATCCATTGTAGACCATTTGATGTGTTGACGCCAAGAAGTGAAGGAGTTGACGAATGCATTCTTCCAGATGTGGAATTTGGAACCGTGGAGGTAAAAATAATGCTCATTTATTTTCTTATGATTATTTATGTTTGAACTCATTGTTGTAGTTCACTTAGATGGGCTTAACTTGGGAAATTGGTTTCCAAGGAGAAGCTTGCATCGAATGCATGTTTGTGCAAATGAGGAATACGATTCTTAGTGGAAAGGCCATCAGTTAGTTTTCCAAGAACCGAGGGATCTCTTTGGTACAAAAAAGTGTTTATCAATCACCAAGCAGCCAACAAGTTTTGGATTGGGTCAGCAGCAAAAGGAGAACATTGGTTCAGGTGCTAAGCCATTTTCAAGGCAAGGCATATCAGTGAACCCAAGTGGTTGTCATGGAGACTTTTCCAAGTAGAATCAGGTTGATAGAACTTGGGAAAGAGATGAGTGTTCAACTCTAATGAGATAACCAACTTTTGTGGGTCCAAAAGCCTCTTAGTGGGATGGAGTGATCGTAATTTGGATTGGGGGCAAAAATTTTCCAAAAAAATCAAAGTGCTCAGAATCACACCAAACGAGAACCTCCAGATTGGGCCCATCACTAGGAATCCGACACAATTCATTTCACTCAAAACAGAGTCTGTGTAGAAATTATAAAATATGCATGTATATCTTGGATTCACCTAATCTAATAATTTTCTAAATTTAAATGCTAAATCACTTCTACAAATATTTTGCGGAATTAAAAACACAATCACCAATAACATGAACATGAAGAAAGATCAATCACACACAACAGAGATAATTTCTCAGAGAAAGCTTACAACTGAAAACCCCACTATCTTATATTGTATATTATATCATGGATCATGAAAAAATTACATACAAAGCTATTATCACAAGATCCCTTAGTACATCAGCTAAATGTCTCACACTGTGATACAAAAATTGGCAAACCCCTTAGCCAATTTATTTTCTCCAGACAGCCTGCCTTCACTGTGCAATCCCTACTGAATGCAATCCTTCTAGCCTTGACTGCGCAAGTATCATGGGCACATCCAATGTGTGTTTACTTTAAATTGTGCGAGCGAATAATGTCACAACTGATAGTCAAATTCCCTTTCACCTAGAACTCAACTGGGTCTCCATTGGATCTGACAAGCATGCAACTAATATTAGTAAATTCTGAATTGCATGTGAGATCACTGATTGTGAATTAATTAATATTTAATTCACTAGATCTCTCACTAGTGTATCTTCAATTACAACTAGCACAACTGAGTTTAACTCACTTATCTAAGTTAAACTATTTACAACTTGCACAAAATCATGCACCACTGCACTTAGAACTTTGTTACAAATAGAATCACTCTGTTACAACTAGAATTAATATTCATGTCCCACCAACTAACCTCTAACTGAAATTCACTTAGCTAACTAATTTTCCACTTCAATTAACTATTTTCAAGTCCACATTGAGAATATATTACAATTTAATGTCCATCTAAATTAAGGGATATTAAAAATAGGCATGCACCTAAAAATAGCCTGTGTGCCCCAACCTAGTGTAGGTACTTAATTTTCACTAGGATCATGGGTGCCAAAAATTTCTTGTTGAATCTTAACACTCCTTCTCAACAAGAAATGGATCATCCTTCACCCCGATCTTGTCTCTATGGTATTCAATTTTCTCCTAGTGAGCGCCTTCATCACAATATATGCATCCTGATCTTCTTTGGGAATGTACAGAAGCAACATGATTCTCCTCTGCACCCAATCTTTGAGATGATGGTACTGAATATCTATATGCTTGGACCTATCATGAAACACAAAATTAATCGAGAGTTTAATGCAACTCTGATTATCACAATGAATCACTATTGGATCCATCTGAGAACCAAACAAACCAACCAAGATCTTTCTCATCCAGATAGCCTCACATGCATCTTGACTTGCTTGCATGTATACCGCTTCCACTGAACTGAGTGAAATGGATCTCTGCTTCCTGTTGTACCAAGAAACAATTGTAGATCCAATGCTGAAGATCCCCGTTGATGTGCTCTTTCTTTCCGATGGACTTCCAATCCAATCTGCATTCGTGAAGCCATGCAAATTCACTTCATCCGTTCTTCTCTACCATAGACCATACTCTGATGTGCCCCTCAGGTATCTCAGGACATGCTTCCTCACCTTCCAAAAGAGCTTGGTAGGCTTAACCATAGCTTGACTCAGCTGGTTAACCGCATAACAAATGTTTAGTCTCGTGTTCACTAGATACATTAGCAAACCCACAAACTGTCGATAAACAATAGCATCCACTACCTCTCCAAAAGTAGAATCCTCTTTCCTCTTGTTTCTTGGAAGAGGAGTATCCATGGGCTTGCAACTCTCCATGTTAAAATTACCCAGTATCTCCTTTTCATACTTTCCTTGACACACAAAAAGTTCACCATCCCACTGCCATATTCCAATCCAAGGAAATAATGAAAGAGGACCATATCCTTCATTTCAAACTCCCTTGCAATATCCTCCTTGCATGAGTGTATCAGCTGCTCATCACTAGTCAAAATTAGATCATCCACATAAAGAAAAATGATCAATAGCTTACCCTCAACCACGATCTGGTACATTTTTTCATCTGCTTCACTTTTGGTGAAGCCCAGTCCGGTGAAATAGTTGTCTATCTGAGTGTACCAAGCATGGGGTGCTTGCTTCAGCCCATACATCGCTCTTTTGAGCCTGTACACATGCGACTCACTGTTGAAGATATCGAAACCTTCAGGATACTCTATGTACACCTCTTCCTTAATGATCCCATTGAGAAACATAGTTTTCACATCCATCTGATGAATGCGCCAGCCTATCTGTGGTGAGAGTGCAAGGATGGTCCTTATGGAAGAGTACTTTACGAATTTCGCAAAAGTCTCATCATAATATATCCCCTCGATCTGTGAGAAGCCCTGGGACACAAATCTGGCCTTGTATTTTTCCACACTCCCATCAACAACTTTCTTTACCTTGTAGATCCATCTCGAACCTACCACTGATTTATCAATCGGTCTTGGGACAATTTCCCATTGTTGTGTGAAATAACTGTCTAATTAATTCACCAATATTTATGTATCAACCCAGGCTCGTAAACACGAGTTGTACTGCGCTCTCAAGATTTAGCTCTTAGAGTCAAAGTTTGCATGATTCCTTATGTTTTTTTTGTTCTCACCTTCATTGTTTGCCATATTGGCGCTGATGTCGGTGGAGAGAGAGCCAATGGACAGCCTTATTTCTTCTTGGTTTGCAAGTTCCCTTTCCAAAATCTCCTTCCCACTGGTACTCCCTTTTTCATTTTTAGTACCTGCGTAACGATCAGCGGGGTTAGTTAATGGAGTTTTTTTCGAACCAAAATTTTCAAGAAATTGAGAACTAGAAATAAATCTACCGTTATTATCCTTAGGTCTACTTCTACGCATAAGGAAATACGAATAAAGTTGAGAACAAGCAGTAATCAGTCAGACTTTGGAGCAACCCCACAAAAGTGGATGCGTGGCTCTTCACTCACGTCTTACCGTACTCTCCCCACCCTCTGACAGTCCTGCAAGATCTCTGAAACTTCAAACAATAATGATTACATGAATCTTGAAATTACAGTCTCCCCAGCAACGGCACCAAAATGTTGTGTGAAATAACTGTCGAATTAATTCACCAATACTTATGTATCAACTCGGGCTCGTAAACACGAGTTGTACTGCGCTCTCAAGATTTAGCTCTTAGAGTCAAAGTTTGCACAATTCCTTATGATGTTTAATTCAAGAATGGAGGCACACAAAAACATCGATAAACACACACCTTGAAAATGAATCAATTCATAGCAAATCCTAGTTAGAAATCTTCGTTCTATCTATCTAAATCTGGAATCAAAACCATTACTAATCAACAACAATAATGACTCACTGCTTCAAGAGAAATCTTAAAAACCCTAATTCTGCTTTTCAGAGGTCACACTCTAAAAGGAGTTTCTAATCTGAATGAACCAATAAATGATCTCACATTTCACGCAGAAAACTTGTAATTACAAATGATATCTCAAATTATTTCTAATAACAACACTCCATGCCAACTTCACTATACTAGGGTTAAGTGGAAAAGTGCAGCATCACACTAGTTTGGATATCAATTTCTCACACAGACTCGAGTCATGACAGCCTTCAATCCTCCATACCTAACCGACCTGTTTATGTATACATATGTCACTTACTCTTGGAAACTTTAATTTCTACTTGGAAAACCAAATTACATCAGACTCAAGCTATCAGAGTGTGCAACTGTTCTCTGGGTATCAGTTTCGAATTACAATTTTCCAATTGCACTTGGGTAAGATTAATTAGGCTTCTGTTATGATAGACATTCTGCAATGAGACAACACATGTCACAGCAAGGTGTAAAACAGAGACAAAGATGAATTTAACTCCTGGATTTCACAGTTGACATTATCATGGTAATGATTTGCAAGAAGGTTTCAATGTTCAACAAATGATTTCCTTTTGAATCAGGTTGCAAGAGTTAATTCTTATGTTACTTTTGTGGATTGAAATTGTGAAACCAATCCAAACATCATTCCAAGCTAATTAAAACTTTGTTTTCAAGGAATACACGCTTTCGCTAAGGGATCTCACTAATGAAACTGCAAAAAAAAACAAACTGCAAATACAAATTTAAACATGCTAAAAGAATGGAGGAAGTTCTCTGCTCGAAACTACTCTATGCATCATCCATTTTCTTCCACCTAATCAACACACTAGACACAAAATTTCTTGCTATCTAAGACCTCAAAATAATTTTTCACTCTCTATTTCATACTTCTATGTTGATCTTTTAAATAACAGTAAGCTAGAATTCAAATGCAAATCAACACTGCTTCTTTAAATCAAAATGAAAAGGATCCAAAAAAAATCATGACAATTCTCTGCTACCATAGTGGCATCAATCTGGGCTATGCACATCTATAGGTCACTCAATGTACGGGACTTATTCAGCACACATAAAAACACCCATTATCGAATCTCTTTGCAATCTATTCTATTTTCTTTCACTGGAGTTGATCTTAGTCCTGCATGTTTCACCCTAGCTTATTCAGCAAAAAGATTAAATTTGAGTGTGTCCAAACCAAAGATCTGCCTTTCACACAGCAACTTGTTCTCTAAAGCTGATAACATGGATCCCAGCTACACAACCTTACACCTCAGATTTGTAATTACAGTGGATTAGCATTTGGAATCTGTCCACTTGTAGCAGCTCGGATTAGTGATTACAGTGAACTATCATTTGGAGTTTGTAACAGCTCAGATTTGTGATTGCATTATCATATAAATTATGTCTTCCTGTAGCAACTCACTGCCACCTATCCTTTCGGACTTGTGGAAACTTATACCCTCATGTTTGTTACAATCACTTGAGGTTCAATTCTTGTGGCTTGGATTTATGAACATAACCTCAGACCTACCTTTAACACACTCCCCGGTATGTACCCAAGCTCTATTTCAATGTTGAACCCATGTTGATGCAGTGAATTGAAGATCGGAACGCAATTGATATGGGAGCAATTAGATTCGGGTTATAATTACAATGAGATTGCCAATAAAATCCTGGAGCTACGCAATTTCCCCTTATGGCAACGTTTCACTAGTGCTGAGATTGCTCTTCTACGATGCAATCTGGGAATTTAACACTACAGCACATCAATTTATCAAGATTTAATTTTGAAAACAATTTCCCTCCGGCATTTAAATCAACTGACATCTATACATCACAACAATGGAAACATAAATCGATTCCAAAGATGATAACTCTGTAATTTAAATCATTGATATGTGGGAGTCCAGCGACATGGACCAAGCAAAAACCAAATCGTTCGTCAAAATAAATTCTGCAATCCAAGCAAACGTAAATCAAGCAAACACAAATCGATTTTCACAATTGAATCAACTTTGCACTTTAAATCACCAAATTCCATAAACTTCCGCAAACGTGACCTATGCTAAAAATCAATTTCCACAATTTGATGAACTCTACAATTTTAAATCCACGAATTCTTGAAATCCAACAAATGTAAACTCTGTTAAACGTAAATTGACTCTCACAATTTAATTGACTGGTGTAATCTAAATCTTTGAAATTCTGGCAAATGTAAATCCAAATCGATTTTCACAAATTAATTCTGCAATTCAAATCTGAGCCTGGAAAATGTAAATCAAACCAACACAAATCGATCTGTAAAAATGATTAACACTGCAACTACAAATTCAACCACACAGTGACTAAGAATTACCTCTAGCTATTCTACCAAACTGAACCGGCTATGGTGGGCCCTTGCCACACCCGAGAAAAAACTGATTACAAACTAATTCACACCTACAGCAATCTTCTCATAAACTCAACACACCTATGATAATCTTCGAGAAATCAAGAACACACTGGCATTTTAAATCGATTTCTGCTTCTAAACACCAAAGCACACATGAATGGACAACTGAAGGATGTGTTATATTAACCTCTATCATCAAAAGGCGAGTCTCTTCTTTTATATGCATGCTTACATTGTAAATTTAGTAACAGTTCCATGACATGGCAATCGTTGGAGACCAGAGATCTGGAATCCACAAAATTGGCACTTCCTAATCTAAATCATACTAACAGTTTTGATTACAACTGATTGCAGCTATATATATAAAAAAACAAAATCTTCTTTGAATGAATCGAACTCCACTATGTTGTAGAATGGCCAGCTAGCCCTCCACCAGTTTTGACTATGCCAAAGTGCTAGAAGGACGTTGAATTGCTGAGCAAGGGCTTGAGCTGGACCTTCCCATGTTGGCACCTCCATTGTAGGCTGTCTGAAAATTAATCCAAGCTAATCAACACATTTTGCAATATATCCATTGTTCTTCCCATAGTGATAAGTTGACAATAGCATATTACAAAAAAAATGCCTAATACTAGCTATAGAATAGTGGAAACAACTCTAATTATACTGCTTTTACCTTTAACTGTGGTTGATGAAGGTATGGCCAGTTTAGGGACTTAGGAGAGGGAAAAGAGAGTTGATAGGTGTCAAATTAGGCCAAAAAGGGGCTAAGGAGGTGATGAAAAATAAACAAAAAGTAGCCTCAACACCCATGCACTATTTTTTACAATGGAGTCATACTCCACCATTGCATCAACCCAAGTAGGTTGTTGCATTGCTTCCTATAAGGAAGATGGTTCAGTCACAATACATTTTCTCATGATAGCCATGTATCTAGTAAATCGGTTAGGAGGCTGTCTCAGTTTGTGTTGTGAAGTAGGGGCTCCTACAATCTGCGCAGCATCAAGTCTCAGCCTATCAGCTTCTGTGGTGTGCCTTATTCCATTTCTGATGGATGCCTCTGCATGAGTGGCTTCCTCCACTCCATGAACCCCCTCATGTGGCTGATCCACATCTTGAGACTCATCTTTGGGAACCAACAGTTCCTCCTCTACATGCAAGTCCAGCTCCCTCTCAAGGGACAACCACGTATCTTTCCCCTCATAAAATTTTATATCCCGTCACATAATAGTCATTCTGTTTTTTGAAAAATACACATAATAATTATGGGGTGTTTATGTGTAACCCACAAAAATCCCAACTTCAGCAGTCGGTTCCAGCTTCTTCCTGGCATCCTTGGTCACATGCATAGAAACATATGAGCCAAAAATCTTAAAGTGTGAAACATCTGGTTTCTTACCAATGAAAGCTTCTTCAAGTGTACTCATGCCAATTACTCTATGAGGACAATGGTTCTGCACATAAACCGCAATTTTTCTTGCTTCCACCCACAAATGCATTAGTAGGCCCTGATCATGCAACATCGCTAGTGCTGCACCCATGATCATTCTGTTCTTCCTCTTCGCGACCCCATTTTGCTGTGGGTTATGAGGCGCTATGAGTTCTCTTTTAATTCCTTCTTTTCTGCGGAATTTTTTGAATTCGTTAGAGATGTATTCTCCACCATTATCACTCCTAAGATCCTTCACTTGCTTGCCCAACTCTTTCTCCACCAATGCCTTAAACTCACAGAACTTAGAGAATGTTTGATATTTCTTTTGCATGAAGAAGATCTAGCATTTACGAGAAAATTCATCAACAAATATTACATAGTACTTATGTTTTGTTGTTGAATCAAACAAGAATGGTCCACACACGTCTGTGTGAACTTTCTCAAGGATCCCTAAAGAACGGTTCTCCTTCTCATGAAAGGTGGACTTTACATGCAACCCTTGCACTGATCTAACTGAGCAAGTGTTCCCATTGGAAGTCCAATAGATATTTGCTACATGACTTTCAAGGCTCCATGATGAAGATTTCTTAATCGCATGTGCCATAACTCGCCCTCATCCCGACTCACCTCATTTTTTTCCTTGCCCATCATGGAAGTGCAGCCATCTACCTCCAGCTTGTAGATATTCTTAACTCGAATCCCTATCCTCTTGGCTTGACCTATTTTTTTATGTCGCAGGAAAGCTTTTCCATCACTAAAAACAACATTATAGTCTCTGTCCTCCAACATTGCGAATGAGATGAATTTTTTCTTCAGACCCAGTACATGCATTACATATTTTAATTGAAATGGTTTACCTGACTCACTCTGAAAGGTAATGGTAGCAATCCCGGTAGAACTATACCATACCTTGTCACCCATCTCAATATGCATCTGGAGATCTTTCTCCTCTAAGTCACTGAAAAGTTTCTTATCTCCCGTCATGTGAAAGGAAGCACCATTATCCAAATACCACACCGATACCAATGCACTTGAAACCATGCATGCAATCAAGGAGGAGTCAAGCTCAAATTGTGAGGGAAAGGCCTCACCAGCTACAGATCCAACAACTTTCTTGTTCTTCTTCTTTTGTGGACAGTTAGTAGAAAAATGCCCATGTTCGTGATAGTGAAAAAATTTCACCTTGGACATGTCCTGCTTCTTGCCTTTAGAATTAGATTAGAATGGAATTTATTCTCCTTCCCCTTCTTCGCCTTGGTAGCCAAAGCACAATCCTCTTCATCATCATGCTTTGATGAAGAGCCAATTCTAGTGTTCCACCTAAACTCCTCCTGCACCAGATCCGACCATAGTCGTTCCCAATCTGGCAAATTTTCCCATCCATTGATAGAGTCTTCATAACTGTGCTAGCTCTTAGGAAGTCCTAGGAGAGCCAAACTCACCAAATCATCATCAGTGGCTATTATTCCCACACTCCCCAGTTCATTCCCGACATTGAACAAACTTTGTGAGATACTTTGGAATGGTGTCGCCCTTTTCCATCTTGATCTTCCTAAGTTTATCTTTGAGCGCCAATTTCCTATGGTCACTTCTGCTTTGGAATAGATATGTCAAAGCCTTCCATGAAGCATATTGTGTGGCTTTATAATGGAGGCTTGAGACAATGTGGTCTCGTACTCTCTTCAACAGGATCCTCCTCGCCTTTTCCACTTTCTTTTTCCATGCATCAAGATTGGCAGCATTTGCAACATCTGGCTTAGGAACATATTTTTCAATGAATTCCTTCAAGCCATTGTCTTCAAGTACTACCTCCATCCTATCCTTCCAAGCAATGTAGTCTAAGCTGCCCTCGAGTGCATACTCTAACCTCAAGCCATTGAAAGCCATTTCGATCTTGAATCAACTATAGCACCAAGAAATTCTTTCTGCAAATTTGAATTATATCCAGTCACAAACTCAACTCATGCTTCAATTCTACAATTTCCTGTGCTCTGATACCATGTAGAAATTATAAAATATGCATGTATATCTTGGGTTCACATGATATAACAATTTTCAAAATTTAAATACTGAATCACTTCTACAAATCTTTTGTGGAATTAAAAACACAATCGCCAATCACATGAACATGAAGAAAGATCAATCAAACAACACAGATAATTTCCTGGGGAAAGCTTACAGCTAAACATTAGGGGAATTTTGAGGTCTAAAATGGGCCTCCTAAGGAAATTATAAAATAATAGTGGAAAAAATCTAATAAGATTTGATGACATCATCAAATTTTAGAGGGAAAAATGAAAAAACTACTTTTTCAATTCGTATTTTCAACTTATCTCCCAAATTTTTTACTCAAATTTCGAGCAGGAGTACTCGTTGGATGCGGAATTTAATTCCCCATCCAAGGAGTACCCATGTTGCATACTTTCGATGGGTCCTACTACACGAAAAATGACAAATACATAAAACAACGTGATTACAATCACGTTTTTTATGTATTTCTCATTTTTCGTGTAGAAGAGTTCATCGAAAGTATGCAACATGGGTACTCCTTGGATGAGGAATTAAATTCCACATCCAACGAGTACTCCCACTCGAAATTTGAGTAAAAATTTTGGGAGATAAGTTTAAAATACGAGTTGAAAAAGTAGTTTTATTATTTTATTATTTTTTAATATTTTTACTTTTTTACTCCAAAATGGTGAATCATCCATTATGGATGACATCATCATCTTGAATCCTATTGGTTGTTATAAAGTTTATTTTTGTTGTACATTTTTCTTATGAGGCCCATTTTAGACCTCAAAATTCCCCTAATGAACCCCACTATCTTCTATTGTATATTATATCATGGATCATGAAACAATTACATACAAAAATCTTCTCACAAGAGCCCTCAGTACATCAACTAGTTGTTTCACATTGTCATACAAAAATTGGCAAATCCCTTAGCCAATTTACTATCTCCCTACAACCTATCTTCAATGTGCAATCCCCACTGAATGCAATCCCTAAATTGATGCAGTCCTGTCAGCCTTGCCTACGCAAGTATCATGGGCACATCCAATGTGTGTTTACTTGCATGTGTGCAAGCGGATAATGTCACAACTGATAATCAACTTCCTTTTCACCTAAAACTCAACTGGGTCTCCACTGGATCTGACATGCATGCAACTAATATTAGTAAATTCTCAATTGCATGTGAGAACACTGATTGTGAATTAATAAATATTTAATTCAATAGATCTCTCACTAGTGTATCTTCAGTTACAACTAGAAAAAATGAGTTTAAATCACTTAACTGAGTTAAACTATTTACAACTCGCACAAACTCATGCACCTCTGCACTTCAAACTCTGTTATAACTAGAATCACTATGTTACTACTAGAATTACTCTGCATGTCCCACCAACTAACCTCTAACTCGAAATTCACTTAGATAACTGATTTTCCACTTTAGTTAACTATTTTAAGTCCACATTGAGAATAGATTACAGTTTAATGTCCATCTGAAATAATTGATAATAAAAATAGACATGCACCTAAAAATAGCCTATGGCCCCACCCTAGTGTAGATGCTTAATTTTCACTAGGATCATGGTTGCCAAAAATTTCTTGTTGAATCTCAACAGTCCGTATGAGGAAGTTAGAGCCCGCTGATCGCTGTTTCAAACAAGAAAATTTTAAAAAAATGGTCAAACGGGGTTAAAAGTCAAAAATTTGGGTTTTCCTCCATTTCGCCCAATGACAGGATGACATGTGTCAGACTATGAGTGGCTCGAATTTTTGGGCACATGTCAATTTTTATTGGTTTTAAATAAGCCAATATGAAGAGGACACGTGGCAAGCCTGGAGGCTGTCACGTGGCCCCCTCCAAGGAAGAAATTTGGCAACATTTCCAAAGTATGAATTTAAATTATGTTTTAAAGGTCGGATGTAATGTTTGGTGTGTTATTATGATTCTTTCGTTGTAAAAGATAACTTTAGCTACACATAAAAAATAGCCCTAACATCGATTGTGGCTAAAAAATATCTTTAAGTCTGCAATTAGATGATCCAAATAATGCTACACAAATCCAGATCTAAGAATAAAAGACATTAAGCAGATAAAATAAAATATGGCTCCATGCATCCAATAGACAAGGCAAGAACAATGTGTTTAAAATAATGTTTTATATTATATTAAAGAATGGGGGCACCTGAGAGGAAAACAAGAAAGGTGTTTTCCGATTCTCCTCAATGGGAAGGGTTCTTGAAAGTCCTCAGTGTTTCAGATCTAAAATTCCTCTCTCTTATTGTGGTAGAAAACCCAGACAAACATAGAACTCAATGGGAGCTCACAAGGCAAAATGGAAAATGGTGACCAAGAGTAGATCTAGTGTGATCTAATGCAATGAAGGTGACTAATGAATGGGGAAAACCCTTCTATTTATAACAAAATATTGGGGTGTTCTAGAACTCGGTGCATGAATAAAATATTATTAATCAAATTCTAGAATCACCTTTTAGAAATATTTTATTATATTTGTTGGAGGGAAAAGGTCTTTTGACTTGGGTCAATTCCTTTATTTATAAACAATAAATAAATAAATGATTTATTTATTATTTTAGGGAGATGGTGGGAATGTAATTAAATAAATAATGATTTATTTAAAAATGATTTAGTCAAATTTAACTAGGAATATTATTTAAATAATGATTTGAATAACTTATTCCTAGGAAATAATTAAATAAATAATGATTTATTTAATTAATTTCCTTGTTTTGGGTTAAATATGACTAGGAGATATAGACAAATATTATTTTACATGGTGAAAGCAATTTTACTTAGTGTAAAATTGGTCTTACATGGTGTACTTGGGTTCATCTAATGATAATGAGTTAGATGACCAAAAAATTGGTATAATAGATTGCCCCCCAATGTACGAGTGTTAGGAGCAAATCGTATGACCGAAGTATGTTGTAAGAGCTCTATCACTAGGCATCATGAGGGAAATGAGAGAGAGAAATGTAAGGTAGGCTAATGTGCTAAAGGAATAGACTCGGAGGAGATGAGACTTACAGGTGCAACAAGTCTCTAGGTGATGAAGTAGTACCAGTGTTAAAGGTGGCATGGGAGGCATACCTATGCCCGCCGATACAATAGTAAAAAGAATAAGGTGCCCGGAAAACCACAAAACGCAAGAATGAAGCATGTGCTGGCCTAAACAAGAGCCAGAGAAATAAAATGATGAATCCCACATACATGTGATGCCTGGAATAATCATTAGGACTTATACAAGAAGATTTTAGTACATGAGATACAAATATACCCAAATGCCCCCTACACACGGGGAAGAGCTCACAAAATTTGACTGATATATGTGAATCAAAGAGGCATTGCAAGCGGATGAGGCCGATATCATCAAATGAGAGGAGCTGCATCAAGGGCGGGAATGAAGAATTCATCCGGGCATGTGGGGGGCTACCTGCAGGGCCACCCCCTCATGAGGGTTGATACATCTCACACACGCCCTGGAATCACCAATAGTTGTTGTTGCATCACTGGACCATCAAGTGTATAGATCACGATCATGCTGATAAGAGTCGAACCAAGGTACACTGCCCCCTAGACCTGGCTGCTGGAGTAAATAAGCTAATGTCGATAGAAGTAGGTCCGCCATAGGTGAGGCAATAATGGAACCCCAACTGAGGCACGAGGGAAAATAGTAGAGAGACGAACAGATAGACAGTAATGATGATGAGGGAATGGGGGATACGGAGGAGCGGTTGGACGACTTCCCTTGTTAGAGCATAAAGGGCATGAATGGCTTGGCAGCGACTGACACAATATCAGGAGGGATAGGGGACGAGGGTACTAAAGGCCATAAGGTGCGACACGAGAGCGGGACCAAGCAAGAAAGGATGGAGGATGATAGCGGGGTACAAAGGGACTCGGAATGGACTCCATGAATGTGAGGGTGACTCGACTCGGATGCTTTAAACAAGGGCAACTCGATGGTGCTGCCTCATAGTAAGGGTCCAATGGGGGACCATAAAAGCATGAGTAAAATAGGGTAGCTCATGACGAAAATCAACACGAACGAAGACGAGTAAGGAGGCAAAGTGGTGCCCCAAGTACAAGTGTCGTGAGTGAAGAATTTCGATTTTGAGAAGAGGTTAATAGACCCTTCATGGACAAAATGTGTCCTGGTGAAGTATCAAAACATGGAAAACTGAAAGATACCCATTTGAGTGCTCGGTGAGAGCTTTCCAACGGTGTGGATGATGTGTCAAACGGGGCTATGGTTTGGTCGCAGTGGGCGAAAGAAAAAACAGGGGTTTTCTTATAATAAGGCGTTTTCCCTCCAAAATCATTCATTTGCTTGTGTAGCTGTGGTGAATGTGGAGAGGAGAGAAGGCCCTAAATCTTACGGTGATCGTAGCGAACAAACCGACCGTTGGAATCGTGATCCGTCAGTGGCAGGTAAGAGGCCTAATCATACTCTTTGTTTTTGAGGGTTTCAAATTTCAGATTAGGGTTTTAAATCTCAATGACTGCCCCTACTTCTTCATTACAGTCGGGTCGCACTTTTTGGAGCAAAATCTGTGACCTGGGACACTGGGTTGGGCCTGAAAAGTGAGACCTGGCCCAGGATTTGCCCAAAAAGTGTGACCTGTTAGATATGGGAAGTTTCAGTGCTATTGTGGGCTGAGATTCAGTTTTGATGTAGGTTAATGTAGTTTTTCTGATCTGTAGACTGACAAAAATGATGGTTTTGTGCAGCTATGGCAGATATACGGATCAAGTGGAGAGAGAGAGACTTAGGTACATTACGGAGGGAAATCCAAGCAGATCAGGGTGTCCATCGTGCATTGGCTAGGTATGGGGTTCTAAAATTTTTGGAGAACCCTTTGATGCGGGCTGGAGAGCCTTTGTTGGCTCGGATTATCAGTTATTGGGATTCAAATCATGAGGTGTTTATAGTGCAGGGGCACAGGATCGAGCTGACAGTCCAGGATCTATATTTCTTGACTGGTCTCCCACCATTAGGGATGGTGGGAAATACACAGCCAGTATTACCACGGGGGCATAACATTATGGAGTTTGTTGAGCGACATTGTCGACCAGGTATCCAATTCAAAGGGACTCGGATATCCATTGGGGATCTAGAGAGGTTGGAGACCCGGGCAGTGGGCGCAGTAGTGTTGCGGGTCTTGGGGAGCCAGGCATTCCATCACATCACTGGAGGGAAAATGATGATTGTAGAGAGTGTGTTGGGGGGGACCTACTATGGGTGGGCCCAAATGATGTTGGTGTCGGTGAAACGATAGCTGTTGCTATGCAAGTGGCAAGTGAATCGTGATTGTGCCTATGGGATGGTGTTGTGTTCTTTCTTCTTTGAGAAGATCCTGACCTTGCGACCTCGTATACAGTTACCTGATGGAAGTCCGAGAGAGCCCTGGATGCGTTGGTGGGGACGATTACTGTGTAGAGGAGGGGGCAGGGTGGTCGAACGGGTGTTTCTACTAGAGTTCTTCGCCCATTGGGATTAGATGCCATTATACATAGACGACTATCCCTGAAGTGGGATGAGTTATTGGGGAGATCCGGACTTGCCGCTTCCGCCTGGTCGAGAGTGGGGGCCCAATGGTAAGTGACAAGCAACTAATCTGTTATGTGCATTTTAGAGTTTGTGACTAGTATTCATGGTACTAATCGTTATATTTTTTGGAATGCAGATATAGCTCCGGTAAAACCAGCCGAATATATGGGACGACCGGCAGCAGCAGGAGATACAGGTGCAAGTGGATCAAAGACATCATAGAACGAGGATATGGCCACTCTGGTGGAGGACATCCATTGTAGATGTGAGGGGTTGCTGACCGGTGTGTCGGAGCATGGTTGGCAGGATTTAGACGACTAATACATAGAGTTATGTATTGGGCTACCCTCAGAATGGTGAGGTATCATGCGATGCATGGCGATGGCCGGTCAAACTGTGTGTGATCTACGAGCTACGGGAGTAGAGCCGTTGGCTCGGGATCCTCCAGAGAGTGATTAGATGTAGGGCAGATGGTGCCCCCCAGCATTTTTGTAGGGGCAAGTGGTGCCCCCCATTTTGTAGTTTTGTTTTTTGTACCATGCTATGGGCATGTGATATGTTTCAGAGCACGTGGACTCTAAAAACACATGTTATATGATATATATGATTTATGTACATTTTGTGGATGATGTGAAATGTTATTGTCTTGTGTGTGATAAATTCCAGTCTAGAACATGATTTGCAATTTGATCTACGTAGTGATTTTGACGTCGATGGATATGGTTGAAAGTAATGGATGTAAATTCACGTATCAAAAGTTTCACTCATAAATATTGTCTAAACAGGATAGGGTTATGCACACGATAGACACCATTAAGTTGTAGGACAAGAAGAAGGGAATCTAAATGAACATGCAGATGGAGGATGTGATGAGAGAGGGCATCGGCTAAGAGACCACGCACTGCATCATATTCGGCCTAATTATTGGTGGCATTACCAATGCAGACCCCATTTGCAAGAACCATGGTATGCAAGGGGGTAAAGATGGCCCATGCTGCCGAAGTGAGATTCTAGGAATAACGACTTGCCCCATCGTCATAGCCAAGATAATGGGTGAAGGAGAGGGTCGATGTAATAGTGTCGCATGACAAGAAATGGGAGGGATGAGAAAAAGGATGGTAGCGTGAGTAGAGGATAGAAATCCAATGATGGCTGTGGGAGGGAGAAATCGGGGTAGGAAGTCTAGGACTCATAGATCAACGAGAGGGGGATGAATGAGAACTATGGGATGAAGAGTGGGAACTTAGGCTACGAAGAACATCAATGATACGAATGGTATGATCGTGATTATGGGAGGGAAAGGAAGGGTCAAGGAGACTAGATGACGTTGCAAAGATACCTAAATCATCAGAACGAGAAGAGAGGCGCAGATATGGGTCATCACGGGGAATGACAGAAGAACATGTAAAAATATGGTCAAAACATGAAGAGCCTGAGAAAGTGTCTGAAGGAGGATCAAGCAGAACAGATGGAGTGGACTCAGAGGGAACGTACTTCGATGGTCGTGCGGATGATGATAGGTATAGGAGGGGAGTAATAGATTCTGACATTTCAACATCAGGGGGAGGAATGTCAATGGTAGCAGGGGGATCCTCGAGTAGACCTAATGCATATTAAGCAAGGATGGGAGAGGCGGATTGGTTTTGTTCAACTTCGTACTCGCAAATGACCTCTAAAGAGGCTCGGTAATACGTGAGGTGAGGAAAATGGTGAGAGTAATGGCCATGGACGCCACAGAGAGCACAGGGTTTGTTGGTGTGAAGAGTCTTTGGGTTCTTGGCTGCGGATGAGGGAGAAACAGAGGTTTCAGGGACCGTAGATTCAGGGAACCCGACTTTAACCATGGGTTGGATACGGGGAAACGCAGGACAAGTATGGGTGGGATGACTGATACCATCACACAAAGCACAAGGCTTGGCAGGTGGGGGAGGGGTAGGGTCGAGTGCGGTGGCCTTGTCTTTGGATGCCCCCTTTCGAGTTTTTATTTTCTTTCTTGTAGTTATCGCAGTATGAGAAGGTTCCTGCGGAGGGGCTAAGGGCACTTTAGTGGTGGAAGGAGCGAAGGGAATCGGTTGCACTGGTGTCACAGCTATGTATGGTTTGGGGTGGCCTGGTGGGGTCTCGGCTGGAGGGGTAAGATACCATACTGGAATTCCCAAGGTTAAATTAGGGAGGGAAAGGGTGGCCATGACGGGGACCGAATAGACGCCGAGGGGGGGGGGACCAAGGAAAGGTATCTGACCGGCGGGGTAATGACCAGGAGGGACAACTCCCATATGGTGAAGACCTGAGGGAACCGACTCAGGAGGGTAGGGAGGTTTCTGAATGTGAGGTGGGTGGGAAGGTTGAGGCGAAAAAGGTTCAGTCAACTTAAGCGAAGGGCTAGGAGCAGGGTGCGGTGGGTGAGATTGAGGGTGCTGACTAGCCAGAGTAGGTTGTAGAAGGCCAACCTGAGATGATTGCATCATGCAAACATTCGCTAAACTGGGGTCAGAGACAGGAGGAGGGGGAGGACCAGGAAAATTTCCAAGCAAAGAGGAGTCTTTGTAGACACTAGGGGAAACATGGGTCAAAGAATCAATAGTTGGTTTATTGGTGACAGTAAAGATGGTGGACTCAGGGGAGGTCTGAGATTTTGGTTCATGGTAGGTCAACTGGTCAATGGTGACAATTTTTCCATTATGAGGAAAGAAAATCTTGCGGTGGACTATGGATGGGATGGAAAACATGGCATAGGTGTAACTACGCCCCAAGAGAATGTTGTAGTCAAGAAGGGCATTGATAACTTCAACGTCGACACAAACAGTCTTGCCTGCAAGGGTGATAGGACAATTACGGAATAGGCCAATGGGCTGGGAGGCATGGCCATCCCATGCACGAAGGGTGATTGTGGAAGGGGCCAGCTCAGGGGATCCGATTTGTTTCCAAACCAAAGCAGACATTACACAGGTAGATGCCCCCTCATGAATAATACACCGAGCGACATTGGAATTTCGGATTTTGACTGGGATTTGGAAAGCAACTGAAGGAGGAAGAGGGGGATGGTCTGACTGGCGGGCGTCAAAAATAATCAATTGGTCATCAGCAGGATCTATAGCACCCACGACAGATAGTAGAGCCTTCTTTTGAGAAGGACATGACTGGAGGAGTTCCAGTGTTGAAATGGCAGCAGGAGATTGGGCCAGATCATCTACTATGTTATATGAATGGGCAGCCTAACCAGAGGTAGCATTTCGGTGTAATGGTCCCTTAGGAGTCTTGGGATGAACCTCAGCTTGGGGTGGAGGGAGTTGCAAGGGACCATTGGATGTCGATAGAGGCTCGGTAGGATTTGAAGATGGAGACTTGGAGACAGACAGAACGGGAGGTGTGGAATACTGACGGGACCGAGTTTGAAGGTTAAGGTCAACGGTGAGGGGTGGGTCAGAGGCCATCATGAGAATCTGGTAATCAGAGGAACTAGAAGGGGAAGGCTGGGTGGTTACCGGGGCATGAGGTGGTTGAGTGGCCACGAATCCTCGTTGAGGGAAAGGATCAGTAAACATGGCGGGTTGAGAAGTAGCTGGGGTGGGAGGGATAGTAGGGGAGGAGTGTTGTCCCCGCACGGTGGCCTGAGACTCCCACATCTGCCACATTTGTGGTAATAAGGGACAATCGTTAGTGTAGTGACCATAAACACCGCAACACGAACAGGGCTTATTGGTGCGAAGCGGCCTGTCTGGCTTGGGCTGAGAGCCCTGTGGCTGGTTGCCAGTGGTAGAGTCAATACTGGAAGGATTGGATCCACGATTACCAGAATCAGATTGATTGCCTTTTCTCTTTCTTTGAGAAGGAAGAAAATTATTTGCCCCCTGTTGTGCAAATACTTGCCCTGGAGGGGGTAGTAAGTGCGGTTGTGGGGGTGGAGAAGGCAAAGGAGGGGGAGGTCCAAATGCTGGAGGAGCTGGGACACTAGGTTGTGGATACGGATAGGGGGTAGGATGGGCAGCATTGAGGTAAGCAGGAGGGTGGGCAAAAGGAGGAGGCATGCCATGTCCTAGATACATGCTACCTAGAGGGGAAAAAATGCCAGAGGGGCTGGCCCCTCCTGGAGGGAAACCATAGCCCGAAAGAGTTTGGGCAGAGGTATGTGACAGGGTTCCAATGATACCGTCGGCAGAGTGAGATGCCCTCGAGGCATTAGAGACACCGGGCTTGGGGAGGTTAGGAAGGACGGTATAAACATAACCAAATTGGGCATAGATAAGGTCATATTTCAAGGCTATTTGGAGGGTGGCTTCTTCGGTTTGGGGAAAATGGGATGTGACAGCTTTGCCAATGGGAGGTAAGAGAGAGCGAAGGAACCAGTCCATGTAAACCCGATCTTCAAAGGGGGGAGCGCGACACAAGCTTCTTCTTCGTCGCCATTCCTGGACATGAGTGGAAAGGCGGGTCGAAGAGGATTGATGGAAAGAGGTTAAGAGTTCAGTACCAGTGTCGTATCAGAGAGGGAGCTGGCAATAAGATAAAAAGGCCTGGGAAATGGTCGCAAAGGTGGTATGGGAGGAGGTGGCTTGATCAACATACCATTTAGAAGCGTTGTCGGTAAGCGTGCGTTGGAACAATCAAAGACGGATGGAGTCATCGGTGATGGAATTGGAGGAACACCACATGTGGAAAGATCGAATATGGTTAGAGGGATCTTCACTAGCAAGGCCTTCGAACTTGGGAATGTTGGAGGGGAGCTTGGTTGGCATAGTAGGCCAACTGACATCGTGGTAGATAGGATCGTTAATCAGCTGATTAAAATCGGGGAGACTAAGGCCAGCCATATAAGGGAGCAAAGGGGCAGTCGAGGTAGGTCCCGTAGTGGTTCCACTGGAAATAGACCCAACAATAGAATTGGGGTTGTTGCTGGTAGTAGGTACTGAAGTAGACATGGCAAAAATAACAGGGGGAGAACCAGGAGTAGGGGGAGAACCCGAAAAATCAGAAGAAGAGTCGGAGTGCGGACTTGGGGGAGGACTTACTCGATGACGACGGGAAGGAGGAAGTCGACCAACCGGAAACTGAGGGTGAAGGCCAAGAAGTCTCTGGGACAAACGCCTTGGAGGCGCAATGATGACGGGAAGAAGAAAACCGACAGGGGCAGGTAGGGGTAAAATCAAGTGAGATCAATGTCGAAACAAGGGCAGAGAGGTGCAGTGTCAATTGATTTTAAAGGCTTTTCCAGGCGGTGTTAACCAGGCTCTTCTTCACTTAGGGTCAGTGTGTGGCGTGCGTTAATTTTAATTGTTTAAACCCATACGTGTTGAGAGTAAAAGAAAAAGTGTGCTGTGTAACTGAAAATAAATCTGCAGTAAATAAAACTAAAAGAACAGAAAATTAACAGCTACCAATGCATCAATCTAACCCAAGAAGGCGGGTCTCTCAAAACTAGTCTATAAGAGGGAAAAAACTTGAGCAAAGCACGCTGAAAAGAGGCCAATAGATCTAAGGTCAGGAGGGACGGGGATCTAAAGGAGAAATCTGCTGAGAAGAGGTGCAGAGAACAACGAAGAGGCAGAGGCAAGGTTGCTGCGAAAAAGGAGGAGAACAGCTAAAAATAGAAGGGACAAGGAGGTGGACCTAGAAATGAACCCAAACAAAAATATATGAGGTGATTTGAAAGGGAGAAGAGCTGATCTACAGGGATCTGAAAATGAGGTATCAGATCTGGAAGCAAAAGGGCTGAAACTCTGGAAATTCAGACTTCTGAAACAGCAAAAACTCTCCCACAAAAAGTGGAGGGTACTGGAGCCCAAAGGGCAATATTCCCACCTAGTTGAGTGAAACAGATCAGAAACAAGTCTAAACGGGTTGAGACCGAGGCTGGAAAACCCTAACAGAAGCTTCAGACAAACCGAGAAAAAGTTCTGGAAAATTGCATGAAAAAGTGCAGGTCGCAGGTTCTGACCTGTTTACTGTCCAGGACGCAGATTTAGGGCAGAAAAGTGCAACCTCAAGGCCAGGTCGCACTTTTTGGGCCGATAAGTGTGACCTACAGATCCGGCTCTCTCGGTGGCAGATTTCAGAAAAATTTGTCGTCTCAGCTGCAGCTGATGTCTGCCACCTGCGCAAAAGGCCAGAAACACACGGAAGTTAAAAATTTGACTGTTTGAGGATTTGAGAGGTGGAAATCACCAAAAAAAATAGGAAAAACAAAAAATGGAAGAGAAACCTTAGGGTCTGAAACAACTGGATATGCAGGAATATAGAAAACGACAGCGGTCACAAAAAAAAACCCGTGTGGAGTCGCCAATTGTTAGTATGATTCTTTCGTCGTAAAAGATCACTTTAGCTACGCATAAAAATAGCCTTAACATCGATTGTGGCTGAAAAATATCTTTAAGTCTGCAATTAGATGATCCAAATAATGCTGCACAAATCCAGATCTAAGCGTAAAAGTCATTAAGTAGATAAAATACAATATGGCTCCATGCATCCAATAGACAAGGCAAGAACAATGTGTTTAAAAGAATGTTTTATATTATATTAAATAATGGGAGCACCTGAGAGGAAAACAAGAAAGGTTTTTTCTGGTTCTCCTTAATGGGAAGGGTTATTGACAGTCCTCAGCGTTTCAGATCTAAAATTCTTCTCTCTTATTGTGGTAGAAAACCTAGACAAACATAGAACTCAATGGGAACTCACAAGGCAAAAATGGAAAATGGTGACCAAGAGTAGATCTAGTGTGATCTAAAGAAATGAAGGTGACTAATGAATGGGAAAAACCCTTCTATTTATAACAAAATATTGGGGTGTTCTAGAACTCGGTGCATGAATAAAATATTATTAATCAGCTTCTAGAATCACCTTTTAGGAATAATTTATTATATTTGTTGGAGGGAAAAGGTCTTTTGACTTGGGTCAATTCCTTTATTTATAAACAATAAATAAATAAATGATTTATTTATTATTTTAGGGAGATGGTGGGAATGCAATTAAATAAACCCGGACTTATTTAATGATTTAGTCAAATTTAACTAGGAACATTATTTAAATAACATCTGAATAACTTATTCCTAGGAAATAATTAAATAAATAATGATTTATTTAATTAATTTCCTTGTTTTGGGTTAAATATGACTAGGAGATATAGACAAATATTATTTTACATGGTGAAAGCAATTTTACTTAGGGTAAAATTGGTCTTACATGGTGTACTTGGGTTCATCTAATGATAATGAGTTAGATGACCAAAAAATTGGTATAACATGGTGGAACAAAATTTTTCGGTGGAGGTCGAGGTCGAACCCACGAGCTCCCCCACACAACCCACACGCTTTGCCACATGGTCTATGCATTAGATCTTATAATACAAAGGCCACAACATGTATTTAAGTTTTAAAATGGGTTTCAGCGGAGTTTAAAGGGGCCAATCCATAGTTGCTATGGGATCGTGGCCCAAAACCAGGAGCAGAGCACTCCATGTTAATGCGGAGATTAGAGTTAATACATAGCATTAACCCTTAATTAAATGTAATTTGCGCTAATCAAATGTTTAAATGCGCAGTTTTTTAATTGCGCTTATTGCGGTAAGAATCCATTTAATGTGTGTTTAAGAGTTAATTAACTCCAGTTTAGTTTGGTAGGTTCCACTATTTTCGATGCCACTTCTAGATTTGATGGCCTTAATTGGAGTTTCTCCAGTTTTAGTGGATTTTCTTAGGAAAATATTGAGGAAGCCATAACTTTGGCATATTCGACCAATTTTGGCTCCAGAATAGTCATTCCTAGATTATTTGGATGTTATGAGCATGATGGTGTAGGTTGCAAAGGCGTTGGATCACTTCTATAAGTGTTTTTGCTACTTTGAAGATTAAAGAAGCTTAAGGCCACCAGGAGAGGAGGTCATGCCTAGATCAGCTGGAGACCATTTTTAGAGATTGAACAGTCTATTTTGAGGTTTATGGGTCTTCTGAAGTCAATGGAGTAGGTTGCAAAGCCATTGGAGCACTGTAAGTGCATGTAATCAGACATTTGACCATTAATCCCAAGTGACCTAGCAAATTGAAGTAGGTCTATGGAGATGTAGCCCAGGAGGAGTGAACTTCGTTATCAGCTATTGTGTAATGTGTTTGTTGTGTATTATTTCTATATATTTTATTTTTGTACATGATTTTTTAACAACTAATTAATTCATAAATTGCTCATAAAAAACTCTAAAACTTAACACATAAACCACTTCACAAATAGCTAATTTGAAACAATCCTAAACACACTATTATTTTTATATTGATGAGAGAATTAGCACAACAAATTTAATTTACACATATTCAGATCAAGTTCATTAATAATACACTCATTCAGTATCAATCCAAAATTAGATAACCTTTTATTATTAAATTAATATAATATTATATTTTAAATATATTATATAAGATTTTATTCACAAATTCATATAATTTTAAAAAAAAAAATTTAAACTACGGCTATATGCTTTGCGAATAAGGATTTAGTCTTCCTTTTATTTAAACATACGAAACAATTACTAATTAAAAAAATCATTATCAAAATAATAAACTAATATTAAATAAAACCATTTTAATTTAATATTTTATAGTTTTTATTAATAAAATTAATATAAATTACACTTCTACTTCTCATTTTCCAAAAATATATTAATCATTTATTCCTGAACATTATTCAACTTGAATTAATATCCCTTGAATTTCTAAAAGAAAATATTTAATTAATTAAATATTGTAATTTTTAAAATTATTTTATTATAAAATTCACTTTCCTGGGCCTCCAAGAAAGTGTATTTACTATTGTAAATAGACATTAATATTTTAATTGATTCTGATTTGATTATAAGAGATCTGACTGGGAGTTGTTTCTTGGCTGCGAAGAAACAATTTATTGCACACAAACGACGAAATTTCGAAAGAGGCCTCCATTTAAAACGTCACCTTCGGCTGAAAAATAATAAATTTGTAACCCTAAGCTATATCATCTAATTAAACGGGAACTGGTTAAACGTGTCCTAATGACGACAATAAGTTACTGTTATTTCCCGTCAAAAGTCAGTGACGGTAAAAGACGAAATAAGTTCACGCTTGATTGTCAAAGGGAGTATTAACAATGTTAAGCCTTACTTCGTGGGTGTAGATTATTTGGGAAAACCGGTAATTTTTTTTTTTTTTTTTTTTCGTAATTAGTTGTTTTTAATGTGATCTTTTGAGTGTTTTTTTAATTTGATTATACAAAGTTTATCTATTAAATTTTTTATTTTAATAAATTTCTATCTACAAATTTTTTAAAAAAAATAAATCATTTTTTTTTTTTTAAATAAACACAACAGTGTTTTTTTTTAATATTATTGGTTAAATGTCTTATTAGCCCTGTGTGTTCTATTAGGTTTCCCAATTAGAAACACTAAATGTATGTTCAAGATCTTGTTTTTATGAAGAAACAAAGTCCTAAGTTGAAAGATGTAAACCAATAGCACAAAGCAAAAGAAATCATGATGGATCAAACTTCACTAGTTAATTTTAAATTATTATTTGTGAAGTAATTATATCGAGGAACTTTTATTTAAGTTATGTATTCTTGAGTAGTTTTTTTTAGATAAATGAGAATGAAAAATATAGTTGGTCAAGAATTTAAAATAATTCTATTATGAATTTCATTCTTATTTTAATATAAAATAGTTTTGTTAAATTTAGGATAAAACAGTTTTTAAATCTTAACATAAAATTTATAAATCAATGTTGAATATATATTAATTAAATAAATTATATATATATAAATTAAAAATATATATAAAAAAATTACCATATCATTTAATTTATTATATCCAATAATATAATAATATCCAAATTATCCATTAAAATACACACAACCATCATATTATATAGAACCCCATCAATTATTTTTACATTGAAAATGCAGCTGCCCTTCTTTGCGTGCTGTCTTTTCTTACGCGCCAAAACGAGCAAGGAAAACAGCGTTATTATTTTTATTTATATTTTTAATAATATATAAAACTATTGTATAGCTTATTATTAATTTTTTTTCTTAAAGAGTTTTAAGAAGACTCTTTTTTATTGAAGGTTTTTCCTCATGTATAATTTATTTATTATTTTATTATGTAGAGTTTGTATTTTTTTAAAATCTGTTAAGATTATATTTTATAAGGGATATAATAACTTCACATCAAAAAGGTCTATTCAAGACTACGTAAACATTATGAACAAGACTCCGTAAACATTATGAACACTCTGCTACACCGCCAAACAAATATATTTTATAAATTAGAGTAAAATTAACATTTTAAAAATAAAATATTATAAAAGATTTATAATTTTCCCCTGTATATCTCCGACGAATCTTGTCAGGTTAATGACGGGAACTCGTTCAATGTGTTCGAATGAGGGAATAAGTTACCGTTATTTCAAGTCAGACGTCGGCGGGCGTAAAAGAGCGCACATGCGACATTTTGGAGTTCCGTCATCTTATATAAGAAAACCCTGCGCATATCAGACATTACCCGAAGCCCTTGCATTAGAATTTCCATGGCGATTCTCAATTCGTTTCTCCAGGCTGTTTTGCTTCTCGTAATTTCCTTAATCTTCCTCCGACTGGTTCTCTGGAAGGTCTGGCTCTACAGGAACCTGCCGCCAGGCCCCCCGGCATTGCCGATTGTAGGGAATCTCCTTCAGATTGGATTTGACAGCGGCGCGTTCGAGAGCTCAGTGAAGAAATTCCATGAGAAATATGGCCCGATATTCACCATGTGGCTCGGTCACCGACCTCTGGTGATGATCGCCACCCGCGAGCTTGCCCACGAGGCGCTCATACAGAAGGGCTCCATCTTCTCTGACCGCCCACTCTTTCGCGGGTTGCGGAAAATCTTCAGCGGCAACCGGCACAGCATCAATACGGCCGCATACGGGCCGCTGTGGCGGAGTCTTCGCAGGAATCTGGTTAGCGAAGCCCTGAGCCCTTCGGCGATGAAGGCCTTCGGGGAGGTGAGGGACTGGGGCATCGGCCGCCTCCTAGAAAATTTGAGGAACGAAGCGGCACGCAACGAGGGAGCCGTGAGCGTCGTGGAGCAGTTTCGAAACGCGGTCTTCTGTATTCTCCTGTGAATGTGCTTCGGTAGCAAGCTGGACGAGGAGACCGTAAAAGCCGTGCAGGGCGTCCAGCGGGAGGCCCTCTTGACCGGTAGACTTCTCGACGAAACCTTACCCATTCCGGCGTTCTTCTACCGGCAGCGCCTGCCGCGGATAGTGGACTTACGTCATAGGCAGACAAAAACTCTGCTCTCTCTCATAAACCATCGCCGCGATGCACCACTTCCGGCCAGCGTCGCGTACGTGGACACGCTGTTCAATTTGACAGTGGACGGCGGCCGAAAACTCGACGACAACGAGCTGGTGACCCTGTGTTCAGAATTCATCGACGCCGGCACCGACACGACCATGACATCCCTGCAGTGGCTGATGGCAAATCTAGTTATCCATCAAGATATACAGGCCAGATTATACGGTGAGATCGTTAGCGTCACTGGTAGGGGGAAACCAGTGGAGGAAGACGACTTGCGGCGGATGCCTTATCTGGAGGCCGTGGTGAAGGAAACCCTGAGACGCCACCCTGCCGCGCACTTTGTACTCAACCATGCCGTCACCCGGCCCTGCGAACTTGCCGGCTACAATATCCCCGCCGACGCGTTCGTCAATTTCTACGTGGCGGGCATGGGGATGGATCCCGCAGCGTGGCGGAACCCGTCGGAATTCAAGCCGGAGAGGTTTACTGATGAGGGTATGGAAGTGGATTTGACGGGAACGAAGGAGATAAAGATGATGCCGTTTGGCGCAGGGCGGAGGGTGTGTCCCGGCTTAGGAATGGCTATGCTCCATTTAAATCTCATCGTCGCCCGACTGGTTCAGGAATTCGTGTGGGAATGCAAGCCGGGGGAGACGGTAGATCTATCTGAAACGCAGGAATTCACTACGGTTATGAAATACCCTCTGCAGGCGGTCATAAAGGAGAGGGGAGAGGAAGATAATTAGAGTGCTGGAATCTTTCGTAACGGGTTCGATCTCATCAGTGCTTGGAGACTATAAATAAAATATTGGAAGCAATTGCGTTAACAATGACAATGAGAGTATGCTTATGTGAAAATAATTAGATTAATATGTTCGCGTTGAGGTTGATAATGAAAGTGAGTTTTATTAGGATTTGTTAGGATTATGTTTACTTAGTTTGGTTTGGGTTTGTTGAGGAAGTTAAGACTCTAAGATTAAAATTAGTTAGATCTGAGTTCAACTATATATACGTATCTAATCTCTATTGGTTTGTGCACAGTAATGTAATCTATTGTTTTGTGAGTTTATAATGAAAGTGAATTTATGTGAAAAATAATTATATTAGTATGTTCTCTTTTGTGTTTTGGGTGTATCAGGTTTTTTTGGAGTTGTTAGTGTTGGAATTTGGTGGAAAAAATGAGGTGAAATATTGATTTAAGGGTATATATGGATTTAGCATTTTCAAAAATCGTTAGGGCATTTAGATTGTGCGAAGTTTATCTATCAAACTTGTGATTTCAATAATTTCCTGCCAGATTTTAGAGAAATTAGACCTCAAAAATCCACGTGAAATCCCTACTCCTTCAACCTCCTTTCAAATTTTACAAAGAGACATTATGGCCCATCATAATAAGGTTCAGAAGGGTAGGATTTTTATTGGAGTTTGGGATCATGGCTAGAATTTCAATGGTTTCAGAAATTATGAGATTCTGATTAAAATTTGAGATCTTGATCTAAATTATGAGTTTTTGATATATGTGCTTGCACGCTATTACATATATATTTAGAGAAATTGCTACTTCTCCATAATTTTATGTTTTTTTTTTTAAATAATTCTTATAATTTTAATTTAATAATTAGTTATTAATAATGATAGGCATTATTTTCAATAGTAGGTATGTTTTTTTAACATTTTATTTTAATTAAAAAAGTGATTATATGTATGTTTCTATTGATCTGTTAATTTTTTTATACTTAATAATAATAATTTTAAAAATAAAATACAAATAAAAAAATACAATACAAATTAACATTCGATATATAAACATTGAGAAAAGATTTGAATTGTTTCTCACTCTTAAATATACCAAAATTAAATGTGTGAAAATATATTCTTCTAAATAAAGTAATAAGCCTATAGTAATTTTAATAATAACTCGGAAATTGTTTTTGACAATTGGAACATTGAGAGGGTCACGTGACCTAGGAAGAAATTTTTAGATTTGAATTGTTTCTATTAAATGTACGAAAATTTAAATCCATGAAATTATAATTTTCACAATAATGCTATTTAAATATTCTAATTTCTATAGGTGAACTTCACATTCACAATTAATATGAATTTATAAATTTATGGTAATAATAAAAGTTAGATACACTATTATAAGGGAAAATATATTTTCTAGGCTTCAACCCAACTTCCTAGAAAAGCTACTTTTGTAAGGAATTTTTTTTTAAACTGTAAAAGAAAAGCTATTTTTTTCTAGCACATTATAAAATGTTTTGTTTATTTTAAGTTTTATAATTTATTAGCCAATTATAATTGTTGAATGACTTGCCTTAATAAATGTTTTAGATCTATTATATTCAAAGTCTCTTTACTATATTTAACATTTTTTTTTATAAAGAACGAGTTAAAATTAAATTTGGTTCAAAATTGGCTTTATCCAAATTAATACGATGGTTTATATCATGCAAATGAAATTAAAAATGTGTAAATTTAAAATAATATTTGTTCTTCATATTCCAGCAAAAACAATCACATAATAATCATTATAAATGCATGCTACTAAAAACTAAATCGACCAAATTAAAGATTATTTCTTTTATAAAAAAATATTTAATAATCGCTCATATATTTTAAACAAATTTTTTAAATTTTAATTTAGAGTAAATAAACATGGTTATGTTAGTTGTGCTTGTTTAATTTTATTGTTTTTTTAACTAGCAATTGTATTAGATGTTGCGAAGGAAACACCCTAAGACAATATCATATAGTACTAGTTAATGTTTATTTGAAAATTGTTGAAAGATATAAAAATATCAACAAAAGGTAAGGACCATGCTATAATGAAAACTTACTGCAATATTACAATGAAATCTTACTGCAATACTGCAATGAAATCTTACTACAATATTGCAATTAGGAGGCCTATATTGAAGTTAAATACCATGTCTACTTATTCCAACATGAATGGCTACATGATTTTCTACCTTTGAAATTAAAGGCCATTTTGGTACAATTCCTCCATATTTCTTTTTGATGACTTTCTACTGCTATACACAACCTTAATCAGTACAAAGCAACATATAGTTTGAAACATGGACTGCAAAGGACTATAACAATTTTGTAAATAAATTTTGAATTTCTATGTGAATTAATATCTACCCTTGAATCAAAATGCACATATCTCTAATCTAGAAATTGAATGAAATAATAGCATGAACTACACCTCTTCTTGTAAATTAAACGCAAGAATAGCATGAACTACACCTCTTCACAAAAAATTTTGTGTTTCTCTTTTGAATGTTGAGTCACCTTTGTATTATTTCCTTCATGATCCTTATCAAGAGAAGCTCGAATACCGATCATTTTTGTTAATCAACCTGAACATGGATTGTCTTTTCTGAAATAAAAAAGACAAAATGTCAGCATTTAAAGAAATTTTTCCAAAGAAAGATGAACAAAAATAAATCTCCAAATCATGAGAGAATTGACTACCTACTAGTGCCAAGAGATCGATCACTTTTTATGCGCTCCCTTTTTTATTGAACTTCTGGCAATAATCTCTGAGTCCTTGGTGATATAGAATTGGGTTTCCCATTAGGATTCACTGGAAGAGAATGTCTCGATATGGTACGAGTTCCCTTATCCTAAAAATTTGGACTCAACCTTGGAGAATGACCACGAAGCTTTTCTTTTTTTGACTCAGTGGAAATCATGTAACTTCGAATTGATGGACTGCCTTGAGAAGCATCTTTGGTATGCTCAATTTTAACAAATTAAAATGAACTGCATTTTCTAGGTTCCTGCTTCTATAACATTGTTTCACCTATGTTCCTACGTTAATAGTAATTTACACCTAATAATCGCAGATTTGTGAGTTATACCAAATAGAGTATCTAAATTCCCTTACCCTTTAAAACACATCCTCAATTCTTGTACCATGCACCTCGGCATCCACTCTAGGCATCCTAGGTTATTCTTAATTGATTAGAGTATATAATTTCAGGGTGGTGTTCTATGTGCACTAAAATACCTTTGAGGTCTAACACTATGTATGGGGGTTCATTGCAGCTTTAGATATATTCTGTGAGCTAATGTGATGTTTTTCTTGTGGTTACAACTTAGTTTTGGTTGTGACTTAGTTATCATGATTTAAAACTCAGTCATCATCTAAGATCATTGCAACATTGGATATATTCTATGAGCTAATGTGATGTTTTGTTTGCCACAGTGATTTAAAATTCAGTTATTATATCTTAATATTGGCTTTCTCGTTCTCTGTTCTATATATGAATCTGAACATTTCATTTTACACTGTGGTCTCCCCAACATGTGTGGGGGTTTCAAAAATTGGAGAGTATAGTCTGTATCCACCATGCAGCTAATAGGATCCATTTCAATTGAGAATGCAATACACCCCTGCGCCAATGACAAAGACCATTTATTTTATCTTGTGACATCCCTAGTCATTTTCTCTTATTGTGGATTAGGTTATAGACTAGAATAAACTCTCCTCAAAAGGCTCTGCAATATCTATTCCGTGTTGTGGATCTTTTCAAGAGCACGGTGAAACTCCTCTATATGGCCTTGCTCCACCAGACTATTCGGGGTTTCACACTCTTTATCGCTTGCAATTTCGAAATAAATGAAGAGCATAAAGGAGGGCTCCTGGGATTCAATCCACTGAAAACATGCCTTTGCAGATTATGCCTATTCCTGGTTGCCCAAATGTAGAGAATCAAAACCGATCGATGCATTTGAAGCAGACGAAGAAAGCAACGAAGAGGGCAGGATCAACCCGAGTGCCCAAATGGGATTGTCGGTGGATTTTATTATGTGTTGGAGACTGTTATGCTCCAACTCTTCGAACGTGTTACATATCGACCACCAACTATGAACTCTCATACCATGTTAAAAATTGGAAGACATAAAATATATTCATTAAACTGAGCAGCTCACACGTGAGGAGCTTCACCCGGAGACTGCCTCTGGCATAACACTCTACACTTCATCATTAAACATCATGAATATATATAGTTTACAAGAAAATAGGAGAATTAGAACGACTCCCTAAATAATAGGATCTTGTACCTAAATAGAAAATCTCAATCCTAACAACAAACAACCAAGTACATTAATATAGAAAATACTAGACTTCTCCATTAATTCCAACATATGCAATATAATCTCATAATTTTGTTATTAATATTTTTTAAAATGTTATATGTTGACCCCATATTAAACATTGAATGAATTCCAAATTTATTTCATGTATTGAATTAGAAACACCTATAATTGAAATAAGAAATTTCTTTCTATCTTACCAAATATTTTAATTATAATGCATATAGAAATACATTAATATTATATATATATATATATATATATATATATATATATATATATATTCCATACTACAATATTTTATTTTTAACTCAAATTAAAGTTTTTTTATTAACATTCATAAAATATTTCATATTAAAAAATAATTAAATTACACATTTCTTTAATAGAAAGTGAAAATATAACATCTCGTTTTTTAAATCTCTATGATCATATAAAATTATTTCATTAAATATAGACATTGAAACATTTTATATATATAAGAAATATACATGTTAATTAAACATTACACATCTCTTTATTTTATATGTCAATTCTATATTGATACCATATTGATAGTTACACATCTCTTATGCTAAAGAGTAATATATTTTACATTTTTTTAATTTGTTAATATAAATTATATAATTTTTTTTTAATGTAATGTTCTGAGTGTAAAGCCTCACTTCACAACAAAAATAAAATAAAAATAAAAATAAAAAATCTTATTGTTAAAACATTTTATTAGTGTATTTATTATCCTTAAAACATTTTATTAGTGTATTTCTCAATATAAACAAGATGTATAATTCCTTTTATAGCTATCATGAAATTGACACCTGGTGTATGTATATATAATGAGCATAAATCCATATTAATCTCTCATAAATCAATTAAAAATAGATGAAACTTTTCAAGATGCTAACCTTTCTTTAAATTATATATTCTAAAAAAGAATACATACCAAAAAAATAATCCTATCAATATTTACAAATCCAAAATTATATTTAATATATAATAATATCTCTTTTATATATTTTTTATATATAAGATAAATGTCAACTTGTAATACAAATAATCATACTTACATACTCAAATCAATTCCTATCTAATTATTTTTTCACTACATTATATATCTCATAAACACCCTCGAGAAAAAGTTTCTAATTCAGGTTTGTTGGAATTTCTGAGAATTCCTTAACAAATAGCGAGGAACAAAATGTCCTCTATCAACACAGAGATTTTAAACACAAACTTGTAGGGGAAGCAAAACACTGTATTTTATTAAAACACTGGTCTATTACAAAAGAAAACTTTTCCCTCAAAATTGTTGTTCTGGATTATACTTCCTTCAATTTGCTGCTACACACACAGCTCTTTTCTCTTGGCATACACAGTCACACACTAACTCTAAAAATTAAAATTGCATTCGCTATATGAAAAATGGTTGTGGCTAGTAAAAACTCATATTTTCAACTTCAACTCCACTAAACTCATATTTTCAATGCAAATTACGCTTTGACATAAAAACAAGATTTTTATAGAATTGTCTTACCTCCATACTCATATTTTTTTTCAAAAAAAAATTGACATATAGAGGGGTAAATTTGTTGTTTACTAACTGCATATACTTGCAATTTTCAAGCAAACATAAATAGTCATTTTTCGAACCCTAGCTCTTTTTAAGGAAGGTTATTCATTTTCTGGAAATAAACCATATCATCATAATCTACATAGATTGCACTAGTGCACTAACTATTTTTCAGTAATTTTCAAATTAAATCACTATTTTTTATTATTTTTTGAAATGGACGAAGACAAAAAAATAGTGATGTTTCAGTACATTTTATGAGCCCTAGATTTTCTTTTCAATGTGATCGTCAATAAGAAAAATGAGAATACCCTTTTGAAGAAGACAGGGAGAGGAATTGTAATATGATTTTTTTGATTTTTTTGGTGTTTCCATTTTCGAGTTATTGAATTTTCATTTAGTGTAATTTTCAGAACAATGAAATTCCACAGTGACACAGTTTAGTATAAAATTATTAACAAATTGAAATTTTTTAATGAAACGCCACAAATATTACATCATTATAAACTAGATTCAGAGATGAATCTAATGGTACCAGGTCTGAAAGATAACATTTTGTTTTTGTAGGTGTTTCACGCCTCCAAAGTTGCAGGTTCCTCAAAACTGCATAATTTTCTGGGTTTTTTGTTGACCAGAAACTCTCGGCCGAGATAATTTCTTGGGCGAGACATTTATTAAACTCTTGGCCGAGAAATTTCAAATTCTCGATCGAGAGTTTAAACCACCACAAGTTACATTTAACCATGCGGCTAAACTCTCGGCCGAGAGTTTGTGCCCGAGACTTTACCCAAGGCCGACTCTTGGATGAAAGATTTATAACTCTAGGATGAGAGTTTTACAAACTCTAGGACGAGAGTTTTATACACTCTAGGACGAGAGTTTTATATAAAACTCTCATCCGAGAGTTTAATAAACTATCAAGATTTAGTTATTTCTCCAAAATTCTATCTTTGATCCTTTACATATTACACATCCCCTTGTGATCTATATTTTGTTTTCTCAATATTTTGAAAGTTTCAACATGTGGTATGGAAAACATTCTTATACACTATTTTGTAAGCCATTTTCATTTACTAGGAAGTTATTATTTTAATTTCTTTTGGAAACATTTTTATGACTCTTTTCAAGTATCATGAATTTTCTTATTCATAATTTTATTTCTAAATAGTATAATATATAAATCTAACATGACTAATGTATGTTATTACTTGTAATAACGGTTTCCTCATCAATCATCATGGAAGTATCAAATAGTTTAAATCTTTTTTCTCTATCATTATTATAATCCAACCTCATGGACATGGGTGGATTAAACTAGAAAGTGTTCTCTTCCATGTGTTGTACAACTTGTTATTGTCATCCTTAAAACTCTTTTTTATTGAGATATAACCACACAATATAACCAAATTTTCATTAGTGGGTTTTTTTATGTTGATCATGGTTCTCCATATAACAATTTTAAGTTATGTGTAGGTTCTTGCACTTCCAATGGATTTCTCAAACCTTTATTGTGACCTTAACAATTATTTCCTTCATAATTACCATTTGTAAATTAGTTTTTAGCAAATATAAAAAACAACCAATTAAAAAGAATTTTATTTATGATCCTTTTCAAGTGTCATGAATTTTTCTATGCAATATTGTATTTTAAAATAGCGTAACCTATGGATCTAACACTGAGCATGCTACTACTCATAATAATGGATTTTCAAGATCATCATCAATCATCATGTATATCTCAAAAAGTCTTACCCTTCTTTCTTTCTATTAATAATGTCAAAAATATTCATAAAGGTGTGTTTAGCTATGAATTAATTCTTATTTTAGAAAGTTTCTCTAGTAATGGATTTCACACTTTTATGTTAAGAGATAGATATCCCACCCCCTATAGCAATAAATCCAAATTTTTTTAGATGAAATTATTATTTCCAAAGGAAAACAAATCAACTTCCATCAATGTTTCAATATAGATGAAGAAGCTCATGGATCCTTAGGGTTTTAGAAACCCTGCAAAGGAGCCGACATGGCTCTCCTCTGCTCTACTAGTGGCCCTATATGATCTTAGCAGCGCTCCTTCCTTGCTAGCCTCTGAACCTAGTTAATGGATGCTCCTTTGGGAGGGGCGGGAATCCCCCTCCCCCCTGAAAACTCGTCAACTGGCACAGCCAATACGGTTGCGTATGAACAGATCCCATCCTCTAACCTTGCAGGGATGAAAGTGAATTCAAATTTTGAGAAAGACGGCAAAATAGAGACTCAAAATGCTTCGGAGGCACATAAGAAAGCCTCCTCTGCCACATGCATTCCAATCGCAGTAGATCGAATCAAAATCGACCTTCCAGGACATCGTATTAATGGTCACATTCAGTACATAAAGGACCATGCACTCATAGGCAAATTTATTAGCTTTTGACCGACTGAGAAAGCTCTCCAGGGATGGATAGCTTCAAAATGGAAACAAAAGGGACATGTTACCCTTCAGCTGGGACCAAAAGGGTTCTTCAATGCCATTTTCAATTTCATTGAGGACAAAAATCGAATATTGGATGCAGGCCCATACTTTTTCAACTCAGCAGGCCTGTATCTGAGAGACTAGATTGAAAAATTCAACCCCGACAAGGAATATTTCAACTGGACACCAGTTTGGATTAGAATGTATTCTTTACCTCTGGAATACTGGGATGAGGAAACCCTAAAAGACATAGGCAATACACTGGGGGAATTCATCAAGATAGCTGAAGAAACCAAGCTGAGAAGATTCACATCCTATGCAAGGATTTGCATTTACATGCAGGTTGCAAAAGCCCTCACGGATTCGGTAAGTCATTTTCATGATGAATTTGAAAGGATCCAAACCATTGATTATGAGAATGTTCCTTTTCGCTACATAAAATGCCATGATGAAGACCATATCTTCAGATATTTCCCCTTAAATATCCCTCCTAAATCTGCTCCAACCTCTGAAAACACTGATGCAGAGGGTTTCACCAAAGTCCCTAGTCGTAGAAAGCATACCAAGAAATCATCTGCCACGCCTAAAGTGTCCCCCACACCCCCCCCCCCCCACCAGCAATAACTTTGAAATTCTTTCTACCCACCAGAATCTGGAAAGAGAGTCATCGGAACCTTCCTCCGATATACCCAAATCCGTTGTTCCTGACCCCTTGGTCATGCCTCAAAAGATCTCCACCCCACCCCTTGGTCATGCCTCAGAAGAAATGGACAGATGTTTGTACCCAAAAGTTAGATGGCGGGCTAGGATTAAGAGATCATCAACATAGTAATGCCATTATGGGCGCATGAATCTGGTGGAAGTGGCTCTCCAAGCCCCTCTCCCCATGGGCTCGCCTATGGACAACCAAATATGCCAATGATAGACTGTCAGCAGATCTCATCAGACTTTCTTTAGAGGAATCCAACTCACTCATATGGAACTCCTCCAAACAACATAGAGCCTTCATCCAAGTGCACAATTTTTGGGAGATTAGATAGGGAAACTCAACTCGCCTATGGAATGACTCTTGGCAGCAATTGCCCAAATTGGCAGATATTTTTCAAAAACCCAGATGGAAAGTTGCCTTGCAAGCCCTTGAGAGTACTCAGGTCAACCTCTTCTGGCAACCTCATCCCATTTTGGGTTATCGTCAATGGATGCTAGCCACTCAATGGCAAGATAACTGGCAAGATGAATCATACGATGAAATTGACAAAGAGCTCAACCACAGGAAAATCAGATATGCGACTCAAGAAGACATGCTTCGATGGGGCTACACTCCATGTGGAACTTTCTCCACCAAAGAAGCATATCATCTTCTATTCCCTTCAGCACAGGTACCAAAGGAAAAAATCTGGATTCAAATTTGGAGACCAGGCATCTGGCCCAAAATATGAACCTCCCTCTGGCTCCTAAGTAATAAAAGGATTCTCACTTGGGAAAATATCCTCAAAAGGGGATTCATTGGCCCCTCAAGATGTCCAAATTGTATTGAACAAGATGAAACCAACCCTCATCTATTGGACACTTGCAACATCGCCAACTGCTTATGGGAAAAAATCGATATCTGTTGCAGAAGATCAGGCAGAATTAAAGGTGACATTATAAACACTACCAGAAACTGGCCCACTGAGCCCTTCAAAAGGCAGTTTCTCAACACACTTTGGTTTATTCTTCCAGGCTTCCTTCTCTAGACAGTTTGGAAAGAAAGGAACAAAAGAATATTTAAAGATGAAAGTACTCCACTCGACATCATATGGACCATCTTATGCAACAAATTCCAAGAAAATCTAGCCCTTCATCATTGGCATGACTCTGACATCCCAGCTCAACCTCCTGAAAGTATCATCTGGGTGAACTAGCACCTTTCCATTCCCAATCTCCCCCATCACTCACGTACCCCTTCCAATCATCCAGACTCTCCTAACACTTGGATCCCTCCCAAAAATGGAATTATCAAAATGAATTTTGATGGCACCTCCAAAGGTAACCCAGGCACTGCCGGATTTGGAGGCATATTCATAGATTCAGTAGGTTGTCCCCTCTGCATTTTCTATGGCTCTATTTTTTGGGACTCAAACATTTCTACTGAATTGGAAGGTTTATGGCAGGGTGTCTTATTAGCTCAGGAAAAAAATCGTTTCCCCTTAGAAGTGGAAGGAGACTCTCAAATTCTCATTAACGCAACAACGCACCTCCTCTTGGGCACCCCTGCTTCCAAATTATCTACAAGCTCGTGCCTACTGACAAGGTTGGAACACATTGAGAAATGGCTCAAATCATACATAGCCATCTCCTTCAAGCATGTTCACCGATCCACAAACAAGGTTGTGGACCTTCTTGCCAACAAAGGAGTTCTCGGGCTCTCTATCCAGCACCAATGATGCTACCCTCATTAAAGAATGTACACAACTGGTGCAAAATGAAACCTTTGTCCTAGATGCGGGTGATTAAATGGATTAAAGAGGTGGTCGGTCCAAGCCATGCCACTTGTCCATGCGGAAGGTGGGTACTTCGGCATTTAACACCTGCTTGTACGAGCGTCTATCATTTACATCTCCCGCACTTGGCCATTACTCCTACTTTGAAAATTGTTTTGCCATTCCTTTAATGGCATCGCGTCCCTCCTCATTTTATTTCTTGGTCCACAAAAATTCTCTGTCTTTCTCATTTGCCTCTGTTCGACCTCCGAGGTCCTCTAAATCATTGTTCGACCTCCGCCTCCTGCTTGCTCCGCAGCCCTCCAGTGTTGATAGCCACAAACCTCTGCACAGTGTTCTTTTGCCTTCTGGTACTGATAGCCATCTACCTGCCCATAGTGCTCATACACCTCGTTCGCCCTCCATATTTTCCAACAGCTCCATAATGCCAAGAAGGCACCACATGAGGTGCAGACGGGGAAGAGGTAGAGGTGCTGGTTCTCTCCCGCCTCTCTCCATTCATGAAAAGCACAGCTCCCTGCCTCCGGCTGAAAATGTAGCTTTCTTTCATTTCAACAGCCTCATGGACAAACCAAGGGTCACCGCCACCTCTCCATTCATGAAGAGCATAGCTCACCACCTCCAGCTAAAAATGTAGCTTTCTTTCATTTCGACAGCCTCCTGGACAGACCAAGGGTCACCGCCACAATCTCTGTTACGTTTCAGGAAGCACAACTCAGCTCCATGGGCTCAGGATCCTGAAAACGAATGCGGAAGTCTACTATCCCCTTGGTTCCACCATAGGACTCCTGGAAGTCTGCTGCTTTCCCTGTCAAGTCTGGTTTGCCGTCCTCAAGCAGTACAGGTAGTTGCAGCAGACACTCTCAACACACTGTGGGGGAGATGAGGAAGGCAGCAGTCAAGCACCCACAGCTTCCTCGCCTGAGCTGACAACACAATCATCCAAGAAATATGATGACTTGTCCGAGGAGTACAGATGTCTCATTGTGGAGGAGCGACCTCCAACACAAAAAGACACCTAGCATGATGCACAACCACCGCAAGGACAAGTTTCCACATCTAGTTTTGGTCAATTTTCATGTTTTGTTGTTTTTTCTGGGCTTGCTAGCCGTCATGACGTCTTTTTCTAACTCTGGAAAGCTACTGATCAAAGCTGGTTTCCCCACAGTGGGCAGCATATTTTGGGCCGGTTTCCCCGCTAGGGGCGGCCAGTCTTTTGGTTTTTTGATTAAGACTCCCTTCGAAATCAGTTAGAAGAAAAATTCTGAAGGTCACTCCTGCCATGTACATTATGTTTAATATTAATAGATTAGTCCAACTTAGAAAAAAAAATATCGATGAAGAGAAATGGTTTGGGAAATTTCAAATTTAAGGAGAAAATTTATTCAAACTATTTTATAGAGCATATTGATAGCTTCAACAAAGTACCCTAATTTTTAAAATTGGAAGAAGGATTAGCTTTATTCTTTTATATTTTATTGATGGAGCATAAAATTGGAATCCTAGGAGCATAAAATTGGAATCATAACAAATAGAGGCATATGCACTTTGAAAAGGGTTTAAAATCACTAAAGGAATAAGAATGAATTCAATCATTATGATTAATGACTCTAGGATCATTATCATCCTTATGATTAAACAACCATTACCCATAGGAAAATTTCTAGCATCAATTCCAGATGGATGTAGACAACAATAAGGCATATATTCACCAAAATTCAATACTACCATGTCTTGCAAGAACATAATCAAGAGGAAAATTGGTGAGAAAATTCAGATTTAGAATAAAATTAGGGGGAGATTAAGGTTAATGGTGTATTATTCCACCAATTTATCCCCTAATTATTGTATATTTGAAACATATTTTGTTGGTACTATAACATATGGCTTAAAATCAATAAAGGAATAAGAATGAATTTAATGTCAAATGTCAAATGTTTCTATGTTTAAATCATAGAAACTTGTCAAATGTGTTGAAAGGATTTGGCCACAACCATTAACCATAATATTAATATCTTTGCATGAAATACACCTATCTACAATTAGAAACATCTACCAGTTATATCTGACAACATTTCTGGTTCTTTAGAAAGGGTATATGATCCATCGATCACAGAGTAGAACAATTGATCACATCCACCAACAGATATATTAGAGTATAACTTCACTGAATGCCACATAATAGAGTAGAAAACAATTGAAAATGTCTAACAATTAACTTCCATGAGCTATACTAATTTAAAAGTATTATTTGTGGCTAGGGTTTAACCACCATGAGCTATAGTAATGTAAGAGATTTGTGGCTAGGGTTTCACTACCGCCTCTGTGGATTCCTTAATGGGCCCATATCCTTGTCCAATCCAACCATGTTGTTGTCCATCTAACAACATCTCTAGGAAGAGAGTTTTATAACTCTAGGAAGAGAGTTTTATAAACTCTAGGACGAGATTTTTATAAACTCTAGGACAAGAGTTTACCTGAGAGTTTATGTCAATAAAACTCTCAGACGAGAAAATACTTAACTCTCGTCCAAGAGTATTTTAACTCCGGTCAAGCCCAATCAAAATCTTAGGCAAAACATTAAAAATCTCTTGAACGAGAGTTTTAAAAACTCTCGGTCGAGAAATTAAGTTGACTATTTTCTTAGACGAGAAATTAAAAATTTCACCCAAATTCTAGCCATCTGCCAAAAAGTGCTTCCCAACTTCGGGATTTCACCCGTCATTCAATGGCTCAACAAACATTCAACAACTCTGTACCTGGGTCGAATGGCAAGCAAGCTGTGTTAGCTCTCGCAATGCATCACTACGGAGGGACCTCAGGGTATGGACTGAACATTGACGTTCTTCTCCCGTATTGCATATCTGCCGTTGATCTTCGGTCAAAGAACTTCAGGAGAAGTCAACTACAGAGGCACCTTTTGGGTTAAATAACGGGTTGCTTATGCCCACAAGTTATCATTGATCAGACATCAATGATAATCGCACCCATTTATATGCAAGGATGTTAACACATCACATCGATCAACGTGCCAGCTAACTGTGTAGTTAAATGGTGCGACGATGCACTATTGGTTGGAGGGCGAGTGAGTTGGCACTGATGGGGACGTGCTATCATGCGATAATGAAGGGAGGATGACGTCGGCATGAGATTGTGCGATAGGCACTTGATTGGTTGCGGAAGGTTTGACATGGTGGTGGTGGGGTTTTCCAAAACTCATGTGGAGTGGTTTGAATTTAAACATAGATGGCGTGGAATTAAAGCAGTTGATGCGAAGAGTTTAAGGTGGGAGATAACATGGTGCAGACCACGATTTGAAAAATTAGACAGGGCTACGGTTAAATGAGGAATTCGGCTACCTGCAGGAATTTTAAACAAAAAATGAACACATTGTTGAGTGCAAAACCAAACCAAAACTTTGTTGCTACTTCTATCTTCCAATTTCCCATCAAAATTGAAGTTTTTGTCCTTCTGTTTCAGGTTGCAGTTGGAATTAATTTCCAACACTCTCCCTTAATTACAACTATTGCTTTCTTACATTCCCAGACATTTTCTGAAAAAATTAAAACTTTTTTTCCCCAATGGTTTTGTTAAAAATTAGCAAACTGCTCTTTTGTTCTGCAATGTTGCAAGACAATTTATCCATTGTTCACTAATGCTTTGATGTAGTGATACTTTGCATGAATCTGTTTTTCTCTTTTATGAAACACTGAATTCTTGGATAAAGATATTGCTGAGCTATTATCACAATAAACTGTTGTGCCTCTTACCTGTTCATGACACAAACTTCTCAACATTCTCCTCATCCATACTACTTGACATGTTGCTGTTGTAGCTGCCACATACTCTCCCTCTGCTGTAGATAAAGCCACAATTGGCTATTTCTTAGAAGCCCATGAGATGGCTCTTGATCCCATATTAAAAACATATCCAGAGGTGCTTTTCTTGTCATCTATACTTCCATCCCAAACACTATCAGTATATCCAATTAATTCAAATTTTTTTGAAGAGGTGTATAAAATACCATACCTCCTTGTTCCTTTCACATACCTCAAAATTCTCTTTGCTGCTTGCCAATGTGCCTCCTTTAGCCTTTCCATAAATCTGGAAATTAAACTTACAACATGCATAATATCTGGCTTGGTTGCAATTAAATACATAAGGCTGCGAACTATGCTCTTATACAAACTTGGATCAAAATCCTTGCTGCTGTCTTCTTTGCTTAACTTCAATCCCATAATTGTAGGAGAAATTGCTACCTTGCAATCCTGCATGTTAAAACTTTCCAAAATTTCTTTCACATATTTAGCTTGAGAAATAGAAATATTATTTTCATTTTTCTCTACTTCTATTCCTAAGAAGTATCTCAGCAATCCCATATCAGTCATATCAAATTCTTCTTTCATGAATGTTTTAAAATTTTCAAGGAGGTAAGCATCATTACGTGTGAATATAACATCATCAACATACAAAACAACAATCAACATCTTACCATATTTTTATTTGATGTATAATGTGGGTTCTCCTTCACATTTTTCAAACCCATTTTCCAGTATATACGCATCTATCCTACTGTACCATGCTCTTGGTGTTTGTTTCAGCCCATCTAGAGCTTTCTTCAACTTGCATACTTTGTGCTCTTGGCCTTCTTTCTCATAACCCAGAGGTTGTTAAACATAAACCTCTTCCATCAATACTCCATTTAGAAATGTTGATTTCACATCAATTTGGTAAAATTTCCATTTGTGTTGTGCTGCAATAGACAACACTGCTTTTACTGTTTCCATTCTTGCAACTAGTGCAAAATTTTCCTCATAGTCTCTTCCTTGTTTCTGCTTGTAGCCTTTGACAACAATTCTGGCCTTGTGCCTTTAAATCTTACCTTAAGCATTTCTTTTGGTTTTATAAACCCATTTTACTCCAATTACTTCTTTTCCTTTTGGGAGATCAACTAATTCCCAAGTCCTGTTCTTCTCTATTTCATTTATCTCTTCATCCATAACATATATCCATTTCTTTTATTTTACTGCTTCTTCAAAATGAATCGGATCTTCTACATGACAATATAATGAAAATAAAGAGTTCATACCTTCTTCTTGCTCATAAATTTCATTTAGACTTCTGAATCTAGTTCCTCTTTCACTTGCTGAACTTGTGCTTGTAGAAGCACTAAAATCTGCTCCTTGTGATGTGCTTGAAGAAGTACTGTCATCACTTCTCAAGGGTGTTCTCAGTGTCCCTTGTTGTCCTTGTATTGGTGGAGGTGGTGTTGCTAATGAGGGATGTCTTTCAGCCATTTCTTTCTCATCTTCACCATGAGACAAACAACTTTTTACATTCACTGTTTTCTCAATGCTTCCATCCCAAGCTTCTTCCTTAATAAATTGTACATATTTGCTTATCATAAATTTCTTGGTGGATGGGTTATACAATCTACATGCTTTGGATTCTTCACTATATCCAAAAAATATGCACTTATCCCCCTTACTGTCCAACTTCTTCCTTAGCTAATTTGGAATGTGCACATAAGCCACACAACCAAAAACTCTCATGTGGGTGACAAACTGTTTTATGCCACTCCATGCTTCTTTAGGAACTATGTTCATAAAACTCTTTGTTGGTCATATATTCAAAAGATATGCTACACAATGTACAACTTCAGCCCAATATTCATTTGGAAAATGTTTTGCCTTCAACATGCTTCTTACCATGTCCATGATGGTTATATTTTTCCTTTCAGCAACTCCATTTTGCTATGGTGTATACCTCGCTGTAAATTGCTTGTGAATTCCATTTTCTCTGCAAAAATGCAAAAATTATTTGGAGATATATTCTCCTCCTCTATTTGTCCTAAGAAATTTAATATGCTGCCCACTTTGATTCTCTACAGGATCGTTAAAGTGGCATAATTTCTCAAACACTTCACTCTTCAACTTTAAGACATAAACCCATGTTTTTCTTGTGTAATCATCAATAAAGGTCAACATATAGTGGTTTCCTGCTAATGATGGTGTTTGCATTGGTCCACACAAATCATAATAGACTATCTCTAAGGGTGCCTTTGCCCTTATGCTCTTTCCTGATGGAAAGCTTTCTTTCACATAGGCTATCTGGCTTTTCAATCAATGTTAATCCCTTTACCATTCCTTTCCTATGCAAAAAATTCATACCTCCAAAGTTGAGATGTCCAAATCTCAGGTGCCATAACCAGTTTTCATCCTTTTCTTCTCTTTGGAATGTATCTTGTGTCACTGCTTCCATTGCAGCTCCTTTCTTCAAATATGCTCTCATCTTGAGCGGAAACATTATGTTTCTTGTCATCTTCACTTGTGCAATCCTCTGCTTGCTTGGTGGTATGTCCATGATGGTACATACATCATCTTCAAAGAATACATTGTAGCCTTTCTGAATGAGTTGTGTAATGCTCAAAAGGTTACACTTCATACCAGGTACATAGTATACATCTGATATGGTTTTTCTTTCTCCTTTCTTTGTTAAAACACTTACTTTGCCTTTTCCCATGACAGAGACTTTACTATTTGTCCACAATGTTACTTGAGACTTCACATTTTCATCTAACATGGAAAACATAGAGATGAATCTAGAAACCATATATCTTCATTTTCCTCTTCAGCCATATTACATGCTTAAAATAAATTCTCTGGGCTGAGAGTTTTTTTAGTAAAATTTGCACTGGGTCTACTACCCATGTCACTATGTTTCTTCCTAAATTTATTTGGCATAATGCCCATACTTCTTAGAGTACTGAAATTCGACTTGGGATTTATCATACCTTTGTCCATGTGCTTGATTTTGTCCACCTTGTTGGCTGTTTCCTTGGCTTTGATTCTGAATTTGGTTGCTACCCCTTCGACTAGTACTTGTAGGGCATTTTCTTCCTCTATTTCGGCTTCTTCTTCTTCATTTTCCTCTGTAGTTTGTTCTGGCTTGACCTCTTCCTTTTCCAAAGGAAATTTGGGTCTGGAAGGCATGCTCCAAAGATGAGTTTGTTGTTTTGCTCAATCTTTGTTCATGTGTCATCAATGATGCATGCAACTCATCAACAGTAAACATTGAGAGATCCTTTTTCTCTTCAATGGTTGTTACTATGACATCAAATCTTGAGGGTAAGCTCCTCAATATTTCTCCAGTATTCTTCTCTCTTCTATTGTCTCCCATGAGATCTCATTTGGGTAACCAACCCAATCAAAAATGTGAAGAATGAGTCTATTGTATTGGAATCTTTCATGAAAATAACTTTAAAATATCTTCTCATTAATTGAAGCTTTGTTGTCTTTACCTTCTCCATTCCTTGATAGGCTGCCTGGAGGGTATCTTTTGCATCCTTGGACTTATTTTCTGCTGCAATTCTTGGAAATATGCTTTCATGTACTGCCTGATAGAGATAGAAGAGGGCTTTTGAGTCCTTCTTCCTATTACTCTTCAACAAATATTTCTCTGTCTGTGTTAAGGCATTAAATGCTTGTTCATCTGCTAGTTCTTCTAAACCATCTTCAACTAGATCACATAAATATTGAGAGGCAAATAGGGCTCTCATTGTGATTTCCCAATAGTCATAGTTCTTCCCATTGAACTATGGGATTTGAGTATTTCCCATACTCGTGCTTGTGCTGGCTTCTGCCATAGCTAGCTTACAAAACTATGCTAAAACTTGACTGTGTTTCTTAACCAAACCTTCTCACTGCTGAGAGATAAAATCTATCTCTAAAAGACTTCCTATTAAAGTTCTCTGGACTGCAATCTTAAAACAAACAAAAAACTCTGTTTTGATAAATATCTGACTTTGCTGAACCTTCACATTGATGGAGAAAACTTAAACAAACTTCTTCTTCCTTTTCCTACAACTTCTTCAGCAACTGTTGAGAGCGCAGAAAAGCTCTGATACCATGTTGGAATTTATGAGAATTCCTTAACAAATAGGGAGGAACAAAATGTCCTCTATCAACATAGATATTTTAAACAAAATTTTTTTGGTGAAGCAAAACACTCTATTTTATTAAAACATTGGTCTGTTACAAAAGAAAAATTTTCTCTCAGAACTGTTGTTCTGGATTACACTTCCTTCAATTTGCTGCTACACACACAAATATTTTCTCTCAGCATACACAGTCACACATTCACTCTAAGAACTAAAATTACATTCGCTATATGAAAAATGGATGTGGCCAGTAAAAAAAACCTAATCTAATTTAATGCCATGCAATGGCTCAACAAACATTCAACAACTCTGTACTTGGGTTGAACGTCATGCAGGTCATGTTAGCTCTCACAATGCATCACTGTAGAGGGACCTTAGAGTCTAGACTGAACATTGACATTGTGCTCCCACAGTGAATATCTCCTGTCGATTTCGGTCAAAGAACTTCGGGCGAAGTCAACTACAGAGGCACCCTTTGGGTTAAACAGTGGGGCTGCTTGGGCCCACGAGATATCGTTGATCTGAGATCAATGATAATCGGACCCGTTTATATGCCAAGATGTTAACGCATCTCATTGATCAACGTGCTAGCTAACTGTGCAGTTAAATGGTGCGATGATGCTCTATTGGTTGGAGGGCGAGTGAGTTGGCATTGATGGGGATGCGATATCACGTGATAATGAATGGAGGATGAAATCGGCATGAGATTGTGCGATAGGCACTTGATTGGTTGCAGAAGGTTTGAGATGGCAGTGGCAGGGTTTTCCAAAACTTACGTGGAGTGGTTTGAATTTAAACATAGATGGTGCCGCATTAAAGTGGTTGGTGCTAAGAGTTTAAGGCGGGAGATAACATGGTGCAGACCACAATTTTCAAAATCAAATAGGGCTATGGTCAAATGAGGAATTAGGCTACCTACAGGAATCTAAAAAAAAAATTTGAATGCACTCTTTAGTGCAAAACCAAACCAAAACTTTGCTGCTACTGCTGTCCTCCAATTTCCCATCAAAATTGAAGTTTTCGTCCTTCTGTTTCAGGTTGCAGTTGGAATTAATTTCCAGCAAGGTTCAATAGAATTTCCATGTGAAATTATACCTTAAATTCATGTGTATTAGAATCTCAAAGGCTTCTCAATATTGTTTTTGGTTTGATTATGTTTTCATGTCAATACTGATTTTTCTTTGACAGTTTTATTCCTTAAATTTAATTCCAACCAAGCGAAATCATAACCATGCACCCCTCGAAATTTTCTCTCGCATTTTTATGCTCAATATTTAAACTCAATTTGATAAAGAGAACATATGAATGGTGAATTTTTCCAGTCACATACCTGTTTCACTTTCACAGACTTCCCACACCATGGGCATAATAACAACTTGGCAAATATAACCCAATTATGTTTGGGTCTTAACAGGAAAATTGTTTCTCGTAGCTTTAGACACATGTAATTGAATAAGGATTGCCAGAGAAAAGTGATGGCACCAATGACCACATATTTAATCCGTCTTCTTCTATGGACCACACATAGGTACAACAGTCTGAATTTTTACATTTTCCCAAATTGCAAGCTGTGAAATTTTGGACAAATACATTTATTACCCATAGTTTCCGGAATTGAAAACCCACGCTCCAATTATCTGTAAGGGAAGCATTTTAAGAGAAACCAGAGTCCAGAAACATTGGAGAAACAAACTGTAGAGAAACCAGAGTCCATAAAATTTAGAGAAAAAAATTGCAGATACCAAGTTGAAGAATGAGAAAATGAAGGAAAACATGAAAATAAGGGATGAAACACTTATTTCATTAAATTTGGAAGTATTCTATTACAAGGCCTTCAACAAAATTCATTCTTTTGTAAATAACCATATTAAATTAATTTAAGATCAAAATAATTTAGGAATTTCAAACCAATAAGAGACCATGAATAGGTCAAACATGGAGTTGTTAGGTACAATAATATCAATGCAAAATATGAGTGTGAAAGAAAACTCTTAGAAACAATTTATTTAAGGTAAATCATATTAGTATGTCTAACATCCAAGAAATATATTATAGTTATGGATAACATACTAGATTCATCGATGTTTGATTTTGTGTTAGACGACTCTAACCCCCTTTCCCACAACATGCGAGAGAGTTTTTGATTGAATAATGGTGATGTGAGGATCTTAGTGTAAGTGGAAAGGATGTGCCTCCCTTGCATTGTTTTGAAACTAGTCTACTAGAAACTTAGTAAAATGTTTTTGTGCTAAATTTTCTACCCCTTCATGCCTTTAAGTAACACTAATGAGGAGGTGATAATTCTTCTTTACAGCATCTATGTATCCACTATAAAAGCTAGGCACTATTGATCTTGGTATTTCAAGAAGGTTGTGTATCATTGATCTATCTCCACTCAAAGCCAAGTACATTGAATGAGAATTCTTAAATGGGTATTCAAGCCAGTCCGTTATGATGTACACTATCAAAAATTGAAGTAAACGAGAATTAGTGGTTGTTGAGATCCAATATACATAGAAAAGTAAGTAGTGGAATCAAGGGTTTTCAAAAAATAGTACACTTGATGGAAGTCTGGATATTTATCTCTCCTTGTTAACATTGTCATAATAATGGTCCTAATGTAATAGTTCCAACCTATTGTACGAAAAACCATGATTGACCATTACTTTCACCAAGAGGAGAAAATGATAAGAATTGTTAATGGGGAATAAATAAATGTGAAATACAACTTATGGATTTTAGTTGAAATTTATATAAGTCCTCATGCTCTTTAATTATTAAATACTTAATGTAACTACTAATAAATTATCATTAAAATATTAAATATGTATTAAAAGTCATCTATCTATTACACATGATTTTCCATGTGGTCTTAATAAACCACTTAAAACCCATTATCAATAAATTCTAATTAGTTTTGTAAAAGTTGTATCTTTACTTACATTAAGAGAATTATTTCCAAAATATATTACATTTATAAACTTGTATCAATACATAATAACTAAATGGAATACAATAAATAGCTTCAGGTCTTGTTAGCTTTTATGAGATTATTTTAATTGAAAATAGTTTATTTAATAATTAAATTTTACAAAATGTTAATCTTGATGGGAAAATCATGTCATATGGTGGAAAAAAGTTTAAATATGTTCATTTGTGATGCAACTCTTGAATGAGCCTGAATAGTCTACTTATGAATTAATTAATCCATATTTTAATAGAAAACAATTTTTTTTACATAGAGTTTTCTTTTAGAAATAACAATGTCACATTTATACATTCATATTAAACCACATGATAGGGAAATGAAAATCAATCAATTTTTTCTTGACTTGTCGACTTATATGGCATGATTGTATATAAAAGTAATTGGTTTAAAAATGCATAGTTGGAAAAAATTATCGATTGAAAATAGAATAAACCACTTAGAACTCATCATCAATTGATTTTAAATTATTATTTGTTTCTAAAAAATGCATTTTTAATTACATTAAGAGCTTTATTTAAAAAATATAATACATTTATAACCTTGTATCAATGCATATAACTAAATGGAATTTAATGTCATGTTTTATGTCTAGTTGGTTTTTATTATTTCAATTAGAAATGATTTATTTACGAATTGAAATTTACAAAATGTTAATAGGGATGTGAAAATCAAATGGTGTATGTTGTAAAAAGTTGAAATACATGTATTTATGACCTATATCTTAAGAGAACTTGAGGAACCTACTTACTATACATTATCAATTAATTATTTCATGTTTTGTTAGGAAAAGCATTTCATTTTACATAGGAGTTTTATTTCAAAAAAACAATGTCGCATTTATACACTTATATTAACCTTCATGATAAGAAAATAAAAGTTGATAACTGGATTTATATTAGACCACTTATAACTTATTATCAATTAATTCTAATTTGTTTGATAAAAATAATATATTTATTTACATTAGGAGCTACATTTCAAAAATACATCACATTTATAAACTTCCATTAATGCATATAACCAAATAGAATACAATAAATAGCTTCGAGCCATGGTGGATTCTATGAGATTGTTTAAATTACAAGTAAATTATTTAAGAATTGAAAATGAATAAATGTTAAAATGGATGGGAAAATAAATGTCTTATGCTGCAAAAAGTTTAAATACAACCATTTATGATCTATCTCTTTAATTAATCTAGATGACCCACTTAACACATTTTTAATTAATTTTTCCATGTTTTATTAAGAAGAGAAGTTTGTTTTACATGGTGTTTTATTTAAAAAAAGTACAATATGAAATTAATACTCATATCAAACTACGTGGTATACAAATAAAGGTCAATAAATGGATTCAATATTAACTTATATGGGATAAGATGATTACATATGCAAATAGTTGATTTAAAAATTAAATAAATAAATTATGGATTAAAAATCGAATGCCTTACAATTTAAGGAGTTTGAAGTATTCACCTAAGACCCATCAGCCATTAGCCTAAATAGTCCACTTAATACTTATTATCAAGAAATTATTAGATTTATTTTTGGAAAAAAATGTCTTATAGTATACGGTTATTATATATCACATTCATACACTCATATTAATGGATATAACTAAGTAAAAAACAATAATATAATTGCGGCTCATATGATATGATTTCAGTTTATTAAAAAAAAAAAAAAACTTCAAATAAAGTTCAAAGACATAATTTATCTATGATAACATCCAATCAAACATTGATAGTCCACTTAGCAATCATTATCATTAATTATATGTTTTTTTTTTAGAAATGCAAAATTATTTATAATAGATTTTTATCTCAAAAAATAAATATCACATGTATGCACTCCTATTAATGCTTTTTATAGGTAAAAGGTCAATAACTAACTTTGAGTGTTGTTGGTTTTCAATATGATATTATTTTAATTACAACCATTAATAGATTGAAGTATTTAAATTTATGTAAAATATGGATTGAGAAATCACATATCTTATGCTTCAAAAAGTTCAAACCATTTACCAATGACATATTTTCCATTAGCATGAATAGCCAATAGTGTATGTAGCATTTATCAAGTAAATTATTATAATTTCTTCAATAAGAATTGCACTTTTGTTTGTAATGAGCTCTATTTCAAAACTTATATTTCACATTTATATATGAGTATTATGCATATAAGTAAATAGAAGTCAATAAAAATACAAGCATGCCTTGATGGTTTGTGTAAGATGATTTCAATGGCAAATCATTCATTTAAGAACACACATACACATACATATTAGCAAAAAAAAATTGATACAACAAAATCATTGCAAAATTAATTATAAATAATAATATAAATATATAATAATATAATTGACAATTCCCATTATAATTTTTTTTTTTATTAATAGAAAGTTCTGATTTTTTTCATTAAAAAAAAATGAAAATTGTCATATAATATTCCAAAAGACATAAAATCATACAAATTGATTCAAAAAATACTATGTTCAAATTGCATTAAAAAATTGGAACGTATTTATGAACAAATTTATAAAGAAAATTATCTTCATCCACTACAATGAAGTACATGTTCTATTGAACATTCGAATGTACTCATGTTTCTCTTTCATACGATGAAGTGTCTTGAGAAAGGGGAATAAAACCTGCATAAACCAAGTATCTTGCTATTTTCCTATATAGGCTTTTATCAAGATGTGGTTTGATCGGTATCCGATGAATTGAGAAGTATGCTTTGTTGTACCTATTAGTAATAAATTTAATTCTTCATAATTATCTCCATATTGGGACCACACATCAGTCAACCTTTTCTCATGAAATTGTATTGTCTTCCTCGCTTCTAGTTTTGTTTGCAAATGAAAATGAGACCTGTTCCATGTGAATTTAAAGTCCTCTATATCAATATTTGATATTTCAAGTACTTGTCAGTGACATTTAATGTCCATATTGCAACATCATAATTTTTTAACCAATATTTTAACAATTATGAGTGAAAAGGCCTTAAAAAATAGGACCTATCACCGAACTGTCAATCTGGTTCTCTTTGAATATAACATTTTTTTTTTAATCTTTGGTGTACGATTGGAAGAAAACTCCTTCCATTTCAAATATAAACAACATATTTTGACTTATAGTGATGCCCATTTGCGTCTGCAATTGCACCGCAACCACATGTATGATATTAACATATCTCCACTTCAACACTTTATTGCTTAATGATATAAAATCCTAACTTTTCAAAATTGCTATTAGTATTTATTATGAATTACTGGTAATGACAAATTATAATTACAATGACCCCAGTAAAGTGAAAAAACTAATGATAGTTTACTTATTACATACAACCTAATACCTTTATTTAATTTGTATGGAATAAGCAAGTCTTATAGGATCACATTGACCCATAATTTAAATAATTGATTTTAAGACTTATAATGATTTCTTTAATTTCAATTGAAAGATATAATTACAATGGTTGCAATTAAACAAAATAATTATATATTAGTCTCCACATGTAATATAATATAATTTTTAAATTTCAAACCTACTTAATTATACGCTAATTTCTATAGCCTCTAATTTAGTTTCTTTTGGTGCTTCTTTTAGTAAAGATTTTATGTCTATTGTTGGTGCTACATACATCGTATTATGGTTTTTCAAATTATATGAAATAACAAAGTTTATAAGAATGCAGTGAACCATCATTTGTATTACTAATTTCTAAGAGGTATAATGATAACTTAAACCACAGTTGAAAAAATAATTGTAATGATCCAATTCAAACAAATAGACCAATTATATATTAATTTTTACATACAATCTAATCCATTTTAAAAATTTCTATAGCATGATAAATTTTGATACAAAAACATTAAACAACCATTCAAATCAATAATTGTTATCCATACAATAATAAATCACAAAAATAAAGAACATAAACTTATTATATTCTACTTATGACAAACCAAATCAACAATTCTTTTATTGGTATTGTGAAATAGAAGTCAACTTAAATTTAAAAGGGCTACACAATATAGTAATAATTCATGATGTCATACATATTATGACATGAAATAGACACCAATAATATTAAGGTACTATTAGATGTGATTGAACATCCTTCAAAATAGCTTGCACATCTATTGCCTTGTTGCGTTTAATCAACATTCTCCATATCTCATCGATCAACCAATTATCCTCGACTTGTTCCAATGAATTGAGGGGCAAGAATCACATTTTATTTTGGATTTCCTTTCATTCTCTCAAGTGAACAATCCACTAAAATAGTATTGGTTGCATCATATTGGGTATGCATTCCCCACACTTTTTTCAGTGATTTAGTGTGTATACCTTTTGTTGGATTGTTAATGGCCTTATGTCCCTTTTTGGGTTTACACTTTGAAGTAATCCACATAAACACAATTTTATCTTGTAAATAATCTAAAACCAACTTTTTTATAACTCTTGTTGTGTTTTGTTTCAAAGTTGTCGTCCAAATTGCAATGTCAAAATATTCATTTCTGAAACACATTTCAAAATTTTTTTTGCGTGTGGATGAATCCAAAATAACTTTTTCTTTATTGTGTAATCTGCATCAGTTACCATTTTATCAATATGTCCTTTGTTTTTTGCTTCATCATCGGTGTTATGATTAAAAAAATGTCCTTTAACTCAAGAATAAATAATTTCTTTTCAGTAATTTGGGCTGCAATACAATAAAAAATAGTCTAGTCAAACCATTTTATTCTTGTTACAAAAATTACTAAAAAAATATCGAAACAATACACTTACCATGAGTGTTTTTTCGACTATTTAAAGATGAAACAAGCTTCTCTTTTATCATCTTCACAGAACCTGGAGGTAAAAATATTAAAACTTCAATTAAATATGATAAAATTATGTAATTTAATATATATTCAATACAAAATTCGAAAATAAAGAAAAACATTAGCAATATAACCTACGAAATACACACACACACACTTTTAACATTATTTTGATTGTTAGTTTTGTTATTTTTATATGTTCCTATAATAAGCATATACAATGTTATGGTATTAGAAGCATTAAAATTTGAAGAATAATAAGAAAAACAAAAAGACAAGTAATAAGTACATGATATTATATTTTGTTCTTGATTATAACTTTGATTCTCAATCTTCATATTATTGTATTTGTTCGCGTTATTTGTCTCTATAATGTACAATGAATATGTTATAAATTGTGACAATGATTAATTGAATAAAAAAACAAACAAAAGAATAAACAACAAATTTGATGTTAACTACCTAATATGATATCATTTACTTGATTATAGCTTTGTTTCACATGCATTTGATCAATGTCTTTGTTCTCCTTGCTTGTCGCTATAATAAACATAAAAAATGTTATAAATTGTGGCAATGCATAAAAGCATTAAACAACTATATAAATAATGAATCATCTTTAATCATCCATATATTATTTTGCTCTTGGTTGTAGTATCGTATTTGGTGAATTGTTACTTGAATCTTCAATCAAATCTGGTCTAAATTTTGTATACTCCACTTGACAGGAAATTAATTTTACTTAATTTTCCTTAGTCACCTCCATTTGAAATTCGATGTCATTTTCATTGTAAGCGTAGCAATTAATAATTATTCATAATATCTGAGTTTCTTTTCCATCCATGGATCCAAATAGGTACATATTAGGATACATATTCATGGGAGTTTCTATTTGGACATACCAATCATGCACAAACTCATATTTATTAGACGTGTTGTATTTTTTAATCATTTCAAAGGTAGAAGTTGAAGGTGTTATTGATATTTCCATTTGAGTTGATTTTTTCTTTTTCTTAAATGATGACTGTAACATTTCACTTGCTTTGGTGCCAACCAATTCTACATACAAAAAAAATTATTATTTGCATAAATCAAAATGAAATGAAAATTTCAAATATTGTCATGTAATAATATTTTAAAATTTACAAGACCACCTAATCTAACCATTTAGAAGAGAGTATACATAACATCTTAAACAACGATACCAATTGAAGGAGACATTGTTTGTATATCACTTGTTTTTTGTTTTCTCTTCATTCCTTTACTTGGAATGTTAGGGACACGAGATTCCACAGCTTATGAAAAAAAAAATTTATGGAAGGCATGAAATACCAAATATTATTAAACCTTATAATACACTATTTTAATTTACATACACAATAATAAAGGAGTACAGGTGTTATGCAAGTTTACTATATGACACCAAAAGTAATCACCTAGCTAAAATTGTTAGGAAAAGAAAAATTATAAAAGTATACATAAAATATAAAAAAACCATACCAATTGAAGGAGACATTGTTTGTATATCACTTGTTTTTAATTTTCTCTTGACTCCTTTACTTGAAATTTCAAGGACACGAGATTCCAAAGCTTCTGAAAAAATAAATTATAAATAAATAAATTATGGAGGCAAGAAATACAAAATATTATTAAACAACCTTATAATACAATATTTTCATTTACATACACAATAATAAAGGAGCACATATGTAATGCAAGTTTACTATATGACACCAATAGTAATTGCCTAGCTAATATTGTTACGAAAATCAAAATACCCATGTTAGTATGGGGTTTCCACATTAAAAATCCATTCCTAGTCCTATTTGCATGTGTTTTTGTGTAAAAGTAGATCTTTAATGTGGAAAATCAAACTAACATAATTTATTTCAATTTTCATAGCAATATTAGGTAGGATATTATTCAATAATAAATCAAAATTCATTAAGTCATAAATTGCACACTAGAATTTTGTCAAATTATTTGAAAATGACTATAAAATAAATTTTTAGAATCTCACAGTTGTACCATAGTTCTTAGCATCTGCAAACATTTGTAAGAATTTATAATGGTAAAATTTTAAATGAATTAAAAAACAATATGAATTCATCTTCTATAACATTTCATTTCATACATATGCACAAAAGCAAAGAAGCTCAAAGCATATGCAAGTTTTCTTAAAAAATAAGGATAACATGAAATTCATTAATCAACAATCATTTATTAGAAACCATTGTAACAAAATACAAACTAATTTTAAAATTGTCATACCATTTAAATATTTTGGTGTTGTATTTGGTGAACTTCCTTTTTCCTTGGATGATTCCTTTGAATTTCCACTAGCTTCAGGGTCCATGGTTTCTGAAAATAAACTAAGAAACTATTAACATAGTTTCAAATTATCGAGGAAAATATGAATTTATAAATACTACCACAACTTGCATCATTGTATATGTAAAAAAAATGAACAAGAACAATAAAAAATGTAGAACTCACAATAATATCTAATCATGGTGTTGATTAGAAAAAGGGTGCCACCCCTAAATAATTTATTATGTTCTTTTAATCGTGTCTATAAGAAAGATAGCATGTGCTAGCCTTCCTTCTAGCACAAGCATAAGCATGTTACCAAAAGACAACAATAGACTATGAATAAGTAACAACAATAGTAGATACTACAACAACATCATGTTTACACAAAATTTATATTTTAATAGTCATGTATATTCTTAGTTTTCTATAGAGACCATAAAAGGGAAAAGGCATTGAAGAATTTTTTCTATCAAATACAAGAGATTGCCAACAACATTGCATTGTAAAGTAAATCTAGTGCATGATGAATTTCCTTCTATCACAAACACAAACACATTGTCAAAAAAAACATTGCAACAATAATCTTTCCTAGGACATCTCCATGCTTTTGAAATTCGTCCTTACTTTTTGAAGAAAATGAGTTTTTATTCCATGCCTACGTAGTTCGTTGTTACAATATAAGAAATGTTAAAACCTCAAATGATTAGAAGGCCCTTTGTATGGAATATTTAGTCTAAGAATGAAATTTGGGAAAAATAGACGCATGTTTCCAACAACAACATTGTATTGTGAAAAAAATCATTCTATGTTACCCTCTATCACAAAGACAAGCACATTATCAATAAAAACACTGCAAGGTGAAAGAAATCTAACGCATGTTAAATTTCATTTTAGCATAAAAACAAACACATAACAACATTGTACGATAAAATAAATCTAGCATGTGGTATAATTACTTCTTAAAAAAATACGAGCACATTGCCAACAACAATATTGCAAAAAAAATTAAATGAAGCACATGCTAGATTTGTTTCTAATAAACACATGAGCACATTGCCAATAAAAACAGTGGAAGGTGAAAGAACTTTAAGAATGCCACATTTCCTTCTAGAATAAATAAAAGCTCATGTCAACATTGCAAGGTCAAATAAATTTAGCGTCTGCTAGATTTACTTCTAGCACAAACATAAGAATCTTGCCAACAACAACATTGCAATAGGGTAAAAGGAAATCTAGCACATGCAACATATCCTTATAGTACAAACATAATAAAATAACAACATTGTACGGTTAAATAAACCTAATACATGTTCGATTTACTTCCAGCATAAACACATGGATACTACCAATAACTTCATTGTAAGGTCAACATAAAAGAAAAAGAGATTTTGAAGGGAAACGATTGTGGCCGGAGGTAGAGCTAGGGTTTTCGGGACTAGACTCCATGAACGCACAATGACGACCTCCCATGGATGTAGAACATATGGGAAGAGGGAATGGAAGCACCCTCACTCTGCTACTACACTGGAATGGCTTAAAGACTCACAATGGGGTACCGCAGACCCTGGTGAAGCCGTCCCCCTAACCCCATCGCCCTCTTCAGCCTTGCGCCATGGAATGCTTCGGCCGCGCCATCCACTCACCCGGCTACTATGCGAATGGTTCGCTCCAGCATACGGGCACCTGTTCTCGATGGCAGGGGTGTGAATCAAACATTGGGTCAAAAAAATCTAAAGACCAGACCAAGTTTGGTGCCGATGGCTACAAGGCGGGGCAGGGACCATAAACTCCCTCAAGGTTATGTGCACAAACAGGGGCATAATGGCGGCAGAGCGCACAACAATTAATGCTTTAAGACACATAGAGAAGCCCTGCCTCTCGCTAATGATCTCTATCGAGCAAGGAACTTGGAACCCATCAGACCCTATCAATACAACCATAATAGACCCCATAGGAGCCTACACAAGTGTCACCGACAACAAGAAATGGGTAAGCTCTGCTCGTTTTCAAATTTTCTTAAAACCCCCTGTGGGGAAAATTTTTTCAATATGGGCATAGGATACAGAAGGGGTAACAAACCTGAAGCAAAATATCAGGTTATCCTTTGGATACTCTTGCCATTTGCAATCCTTAATCTATAGTGGGAGATCCTTACAAGACTCCTGCTCAATCAAAGATTACTCCATATGTCTAGGATCCACCATTTATCTCAACCTGAGACTAAGAGGAGGCACATCGGAATAGAACAGAACTCATGCACCCACAAGGGGAAATAGCACTTCCAAACCTGACATCCCAAAAGGTCCCTCATACAGGAAAATTTTACAAGGGAAAAACAAAGAGGCAACACCAACTGAACCAACTGAGAATACCCCAAAACCTTATATTGTGGAGAAACTAAATTGTGTGCTAAAATTGAACATAGATATTCCAGAGATTGACGAACATCACTCCACATTTGAATCCCAAGCAATAATATGCAGATTTAGCTGCTTTTGGCCCAAACCAATATTGGAGCTCTTTCATTAGATTTTCACCAACTAGACCATGGACTATGATATCCATCTCTATTCTAAGGGGTTTTTCATTATCAATTTTCCATCCTCAGAAGCCATAGATATCATTCTTAGGGTTGGACCGCGGTTCTGGGGTTCCACCGGACTTTCATCACACCATGGTTTCCGGATTTTGACGCAAACACTATGGAGGTAACCAGAATGTCGGTATGGTTCGGCTATACAACCTCCCACTTCAATTTTGGAATGAATATGTTTTAGCACGCATAGGGAACATCATCGGGAGATACATGAAAACAGACACCCAACGCTTGGAGGAGAGGATCTACACCTTCACACGAATCTCTGTGGAAGTGGATCTCAGCAAAGGGCTACTAGAGAGCATATAAATGATTCATAAATATAAAAAATGGACACAACACCTAGACTATGAAAGCACTAAATTCAGATGTAGAATATGCAGGAACACCGGTCATTTGCAAAACACATGCCAAGAAGCAAAAAGAGATAACATAAGAAGAAAAAAAAAATACAAGGAAAGCAACCATAGGATGGAAATTTCCTTTAGGTGGAACAGAACATGATTCAAAATAAGAAGAGGATGTCCCCATCCCAAAGGAGAGTAACTAGACAACAACTGATATGAAGATACAAGAATAAGAGATACAATATCCTTTTGACCTTACCACCGCGGTTCAACCCGAAAAGGACTTTGGGGCACTAGACAGCGGGGGAATCAAAATAATTCACAACTCAGATACCTCAGATTCAGATAGGGACAATGGATAAATCACAAAAGAAACCCAAATTGCCCTTATATCCACCACGCCAACACAAGGTGCTTGGCGAAAGGTTGAAAATAAGAAAGGGAGAAAATCTTAATTTCTCCCCATGCATTATAGGTTCTTACTTGTAATTTGATAGCATTTTTGGATTGACAATTACCAGCACATGAAACATGTACTTTTGTTTTCATTAATAAAGTTACGACTTTTTCCTTGGAAAAAAACTTCATTGTAAGGAAAAATAAATCTAGCACCCACAAGATTTTCTTCTAGCACAAAAAAAATCACATTGCTAATAATAACATTGTAAGGTGAAAGAAATCTAACACGTGCTATATTTCATTCTATCATAAGAAAAAGCAAATAACAACATTGCAAGGTGAAATAAATGTAGCATATGTTAGATTTACTTCTATCACAAACACGAGCATATTTTCAACAATGCAAGAAAAAAGAAATCTAGTGTGTGCTAAATTTCCTTCTAGCATAGACATAAACACATTTCCAAATAAAAACAATGCAAAGCTTTAGATTTCCTTCTAGCATAAATAAATAGATTGTCAAAAATGAGATGGCATTTTGAAGAAACTATAACACATACTAGACTTCCTTCTAGTACAAATTCACAAACATATTGCCAACAACAACATTGTTGGGCAAAACAAATCTAACATAGGTTAAATTTCTTCGTATGAGAAACAGAAGCACATTGCAAATAATAATATTTATCGGTGAAAGAAATCTAATGCATACTATATTTCCTTCTAATGAAAACATTATCACATAACAACATTGTAGGGTGAGAAAAAATTAGCTTGTGTTATATTTACTTCTAACACAAACATATAAATATTTCTAACAACAACAATGCAAGACAAAAAAAATCTAGCACATGTCATATTTCCTTTTAGCCTAAACACAAAGATGTTACTAATAACAACATTGCAAGGTAAAATAAATGTAACATGTGCTAGATTTTCTGTTAGCACAAACAAAAGCACATAGCAACATTGTAGAGTGAAAGAAATTTAGCAAGTGCTAGATTTATGTCTACCACAAATACAAGCATGTTTCCAACAACAACATTGTAGAGTATAAGAAATCTAGCATGTGATCAGTTTTCTTCCAACACAAACACAAACACGTTTCAAATTGAAATAAATCTAACACGTGCCATATTTCCTTCTAGCACATAACAACATGGTAGGACTGAAGAAATCTAATACATGCTATAGATTTATTTCTATCACAAACACAAGCACATTCCAAGGTGAGGGAAACATAACATGTGCTATATTTCCTTATAGCCCAAACATAAGGGCATTGCCAATAACAAAATTATAAGGTGAAATAAATCTAATGTGTGTAATATTTTCTACTACCATAAACACAAGTAGATAGGCACATTATAAGGTGAAAGAATTCTAGTGTTTGCAAGATTTAGTTCTAGCACAAAAACAAGCATGTTGACAACAACAACATCATAGGGCAAAGGAAATATAACATGTGCTAGAGTTCCTTACATCACAACACAAGCACATTATAGGATGAAACAAATCTAGCACGTGCTAGATTTCCTTCTAGAACACACATAAAAACATAACAACATTGTAGTGTTAAATAATTCTAAAACACGCTAAATTTACTTCTAGCACAAGCTAAAGCATATTTCCAATAACAACATTGCAAGAAAAGAAATCTAACATGTGCTAAATTTCCTTTTAACATAGTCACATGCATATTTTCAATAACAAAATTGCAAGGTCAAGGAATCTAGCATATTTCCTTCTAGCACAAACAACTAGATTTCCAACCACAACATGGCATTGTGAAACAAATCTAGTGCGTGCTAAATTTCCTTCTAGCTCAAACACAAACACATTGTCGATAAAAATGTTGCAAGTTGAATTCCAGCGCGTGCTAAATTTCCTTCTAGCACATAACAAACATTGTAAGGCGAAAAAAATCTAGCATGTGCTATATTTACTTTTAGCAAAAACTCAAGCCTATTTCCAACAACAACATTATCAAGCAAAAAAAATCTAACATGTGCTAGATTTCATTCTATCATAAATGAAAGTGCATTGCTAATAACAATATTGTAAGATGAAAAAAATATAATGAGTGATATATTTCCTTCTAGCATAAATAAGTGCACATTGTCGATAGCACCATTGCAAGGTGAAGGAAATCTAACCCATGCTAAATTTTCCTATAGCAAAAACATAAGCACATAACAACATGGCAGGGTTAAAGAAATCTAGCTCGTGCTAGATTTACTTTTAGTACAAACAAAAGTATATTGCCAAAAGCAATATTGCAGGGCAAAAAGAAATATATTTTGTGCTAGATTTTCTTCTATCATAGATACACAGAATTCTAAATAGAAACATTGAAAGGTGAAAGAAATATAGCATGTGCTAGATTTACTTTTAGTAGAAAGACAAGCATATTGTGAGAAAAAAAGGTGCATGCCAAAAGAAAACTAGGGCATGTTAAATTTTCTTCTAGGGCAAACACAAACACAATGGAAATAATAATATTACAAGGAGAATGAAATCTAACATGTGCTACATTTCCTTTTAGCACAAGCAACCAGATTGCCAACAAAAATCTTTGTGGGTTTTTCTCCATGAAGCTGCATAGAAAATGTAGCAACAACCGTTTAGAACAGGAAACCAACCATGCCAATTTACTCGTATGTAACTTGGGGTTGGGTTCTTGTGGCTTGGTAGAGCACTAACTCGTTTAAGACAGGGGTCTGGCCAAATAATGTTGGATCGCTTTCATGGATCTCTAAATCTGAACTTGAGAGGACACTGTAAATATTCTGCATTTAGTAAATATTTTTAACCAACATAGTATAAAGTTGGAGCAGATGCTTGTATATTTAACACTAGTTTTGTTGGGTAGTAGTGTAGTGCAAATAAGCCCTTGTTAATATGGCTTGTTTGACTATGCAGAGCTACTGCTTCTCCATTTTGGCTCTGCGTATCTCAAATTATAGAGATATGAATATGTTTCAGCTATGGGAAGGGGTGGATGTAGAGGAAGAATGGTAAACATGTCGGTATATTGGTCTTACATTATTGTTGCATACAATGGTACTTTGATACCTATAATACTAATGGCCTAAATAATATTTTAGCTACTTCAAATAATTAGTAACTATTGGGTGGCATGGCCAACCCCTACAAAAGAAAATGAGAGTTCCCTTGTTAGAAACTCCCTTCTCATTCTCGTTTATGTTGCTTTGAAATTAAGCAGCTCTTTGTGTGTTCTTGTGAGCTCCATGCTTATTTCATTGGTTGGAAAACTGGTAATCGGCTTTTCAGCAATCTGCATAGGTGCATATTTTGTGCACCAATGTCCTTTGATGCAACTCCATTTGGGTGAATACTGAATCAGGAATTAACTGATCAGAGTGTAGTGGACACATTGATTCCTACACAACCAAGATCTTTGGCATTTGCATTTATACAACTTTTGGGGATCATTGCAGTCATGTCTCAGATTTCTTGGGAGGTATTCATTGTGTTTATACCAGGGGTTCAACTTGTATATGACATCATCAATATTACATACCATCAACTAGGGAAGTGGCTGGGTTGTCATTAGTTTCTATAGCTCCAATCGTACAAAATTTTGGAGAATCAATCTCTGGCTCATGGAGAGAAATCTCTAGTTGATTAATATGTATACCAGACCTAATCTCCCAATGTTGGGGCCATTGTATGGATTAATATTCTAATGGATTTTCTATCAAATCTTATGTTTGCATTCTTTGTAATATTCCTAATGGAAATTTATAATGATAAGCAAAGAAAGCATAGTAAAAAAAACAAACACACAAAATTTACAACGCATTAAACACCCAGAAATCTCCATAAAATGCGTTGAGTTGAGCCATTCTATTAATATAAATGTTGGGTACGAAGGTAAGATCAAAAAACATGCACCTGGGCTTTCCCAGGGTAATCTAACAATGCCCAAGTGATGAAATCGACTACTATAACATGCAATGTGGTTGTCCCCAACAATCTCTCTGCTAACCTAGTGAAAAATTTCATTTTTGGTTGCAAACAATGGTTGTTAGGGTCTCCTCTGGTGCTCATAAAATTCTAGGAAATTAACCTCAAACTCTCATCCAATAACCCACAAAAACCCACGAAGGAATCAACCAAATGTTGACCTCAGAATTTTGGCCCAATTCCCCCCTAGCTCCTGCAGTTGTTGGTTGAGTTGGGACCCCTATTTTTCCCCTCGAATATGCCCAGAAAATTCTTCCAAATTAATTCTAAGATCCTTGTCAAAAACCCAGAAAAACCTAGAAATGGTTTGCTCTATTTTTGACGCTCCAAAATTGACCTCAAAATGCTTGGCCCTCCACCACAAGTAGAAATTGTAACCTGTAGCAAATGCTGGGCTTTTCGCTCCACCAAAATGCTTGAAAATCCCCCATGATTCCCCCCCGATCTAATTCCAAACAAACCCAACTCCTCAATCCCTTTCACAAGAGTATTGTTGGCTTTGCCTCATCAACTCCTCCAAGAGCCCTTGTGTACTTTCCCCTTTTTGCATCATTGGAGTGTCTATAAGCTCACCAATCACTGTGCATGTGATTCTACCACCTTCATGATCTTTCTAGCTTCCCCACAGTTGGCCAAGATCATGCTTTGATACCATTGTAATTTTCCTAATGGAAATTTACAATGATAAATAAAGCAAGCATAGTAAAAAAAACAAACACACATAATTTACAACACATTAAACACTAAGAAATCTCCATTAACTATGTTGAACTGAGCCATTTTATTAATATAAATGTTGGGTACATAGATAAGAACAGAAAGCATGCACTTGGGCTTGCCCAATGCAACCAAACAATGCCCAAGTGATGAAATCAACTACTCTAACATGCAATGTGGTTGTCCCCAACAATCTCTACACTGACCTAGTGAAAAATTGCATTGCTAACTGTGAATAATGGTTGTTAGGGCCTCATATGGTGCCCAGAAAATTCTAGGAAATTAACCTCAGGTTCTCCTCTAATAACCCACAAAAACCCACGAAGGAACTGGCCAAACGTTAACCTTAGAATTTTGGCCCAATTTCCCGCAAGATTCTCCTGTTGCTGGCTGAGTTGGCACCAAAATACTAGAAAATCCCCCACAATTTCCTTTCCTACTCATTTCCTGCATCCCAGTTGAAACAGAAATGCGTAGTATCCTCCCATCTACCAAATATGAGTAGAATTTGCCTCCCTAGGGTGGCACTCGTGGCCCACCAAAGAAGAGGGTGACTTGGCCCCCACAAAAGACTGTGTAGTTCCTGGGCAAGATGACATGGGCCCCTGCTCCAGAAATTCATACTGTTGTGGAAATACCTCCTGCTCTTGTCCCACAAACAAGGAAGTATTAAAAACCAATTTGGTGTCTGGCTTAGTCATGACCTTAAAATTGGATAATAATAATAATAATAATTTATATGCTTCAAATCACCGATTCATCCAAGAAAATTTTCCAAAAACTTTTATCTACTAAAGACATGAAAAATCTAATCCACTCTTACATAAATCCATTAGAAGCACCCCCTCTTCTAGAAACAAACCATGTTATCCATCCATCTATAAAATTCAAATCCATTGGTTTCAATCCATTGCAATTGAAATATCTCAGCAAGAGGTTACAACCTTGGACGTTCTTTACAACATGATATGTTTATCCATCACCACAAGAACTTTTGTAAACTCTGTGACACCATAAATATCTTCTCCGACCAACTCTAGAAATTCTCCTTTGCGGCTTACTTAGAGGACACAATATTGTTTCAAATGTTATTGCAATTACATTTTTGAAAACTATCTAGATTTGTTTGTGGTATGGGAGGCAAGCGATGCTTAACCCATAGTTCAATAAATGACATGTATTCATCCTCAAATCCTGCAATAACTATTCTCATCCTTCTTGCAAAATGGTGTTGTATTGTCGTAGATGGTGTTATCACCCTAGTAATTCTCAGGTTGTGGGATAAGGATTTATAGTTGAAGAAAAGCAGGGGTAAACAAGAACCTACTTTTGAAATTCAGGATCTAGCCTTCCTAAATTCCGGAGAGGGATCTCTCCTCAAGATTTAGCTTGATTTTGTTATAATATTTTAGGCTAGTTATAATTGGAAAATTGGTTTGGTTTGAATGTTTGGTGGGAATAAAATGTACTTCAAGGTAAACCACAGAGGGATAAATCAGACCATTGGGCTATGGAGTCAATTTCTTGGCAAGCAAAGCTGGGAAATAAGGTCAAAAGAGAAAATGTACTAAGGGCAGGATAGATGACCTTCAAAGGGATTGGAATAGGTTTTTTGATGAAATGGTAAGATATGAACAAAAGGGCAATGAAGGATCCTTAAGTTACAGAAAAGAATATGAAAGAAAGGGGTCAAAAGGGACTAAGAGAAGTTAAGGATCCTTAAGTCCGGATATCATCAGAAAACATATCAATGAATAACTAGTAAAAAATAGGGAGGTTTTGACACAAATCCCGTATAAAATTTCCTAGTCAATCATTTAAGACAGAAAACATGTAAATGTATGTATGAAACTTTAAAAAGATAAATAGTGAAAACAGGAAAATACTTGACTTATCTGATCAACACAAGAATCCTGAGTTATGATGTCTGTTTGACTTAGTTCCAGTCTACTGCTTTAAAAATCGACTCACACAAACTCCTAATGTATTCAACAAAAATGTCTATAGTAGTCTTGACCAATTTTATTCCACCCAAAATACTTCAAAGAGTGAAGTATTTATACAAAATTATTACCAAATATCTGAGAGACATGTAGGAATATCTCTGGGCGAAAATAAATATTATTACATAAAAGAGGGACAGCTGCAAAACAAATTGGCAAGTTGTCCTCTTATCAAGAAAAAATAGGACTAATTAATTTTATCAAAATTGATTTGTTGCTTTGTTGTAGATGCTTGCTGGCACTTGGAAAAATATTTTTTTAGAAGATAGCTTGGAAGACAATCTTTATAATTATACTCTTCAACCTGTACTTCACTTCTGATGCTCTTTTACACTGTCCATTTATTACTCTACAGCTATAAAATGAAGAATTACAACAGTAAAAATTGAGTTGACTGTTTTATTCTTGGATACTCTTTGACTCTGCTTTATTCACCTGATACACTTTTGCTGCAATATTTACCCTTTGATAACTGTAAAAATGAAAAACCTGACTGCACTTGTTCTGCTCTGTTTGCATGCTGTTATATCCAATCAGTAAATTCCTGCCACTGCTCTTTACTGGGTATTTTCATACCTTTCAACTTCCTGTAACTCTCATCAACATCAGTGTATTTTGCAAAGTTTGGTTTTATAAAAAACATGTGTTTTATTTCATTCTGTAAAAAGAACAAATCTTCAAAATATTGTAAAACCACCTTTCCAGTTGGGGAACCTTGCGGTAAAGGTTTTTTCACCTGTTCTTTGGCATGTGCTCTGATCTTTTTGTCATAACCAGTCTGGATCATTAACTTTTCATGGAAACCATGTATATCTAGAAGACCTGCTTGGCTTAGCATTGTGTATTTGGTCATGAATTTTGTGATTGATAAGTTCATGGCTTCACATTTTTCTTCTAAGTTGTTCATAATCTTTCTTTTGGTTAGGAATTTCCTGATTTGCAGAATTGTTTCAGTCATGTCATGAATGTTTAATGCCTCCAATTCAACTCTATTCTTGTTGTTCAAGAATCCAATAAGCCTTATAGCTTGTGAAGGTTTATCAGCAAGCTCTATTTTAGTTTTCTGAATTTCCACCAGTGCTACTTGCAATAAATCTCTTTTCTCATAGATAATCTATCTTTAGGGCCACTGTAAATTAATAGCTTGAATTATATTATTCCATAGGTAGTTTTTGATGTATGCTACCTGTTCACTGAAGTTTACTTCTTTCTGTAAACTCTTCACTTGTTCTTCTAAGGCCTTTGCTCTTTGTTCATGTCCCTTAGATGTGATTAAAGCATTCTTGTATGAGGATTCAAGATCTTTATTTACTTTCTTTAAATTATTGATCTCATTGTTCTTGAGGGACATTTCTTCCAAAGATTTAACTATGTCTGCTGTACCTATTGCTTGTTGTAACTTTGTTGTTGATGCTTCTGTGGCTGAGGTATCTATAGATTGTACTGACACTGTGTTGTGGCCAGTAAGAACCCCCCTTCTTATTTAATATTAGTAATAATACTAAATAAGAGGGGACCCTTAGTCAAAAAATCCAAAAAAATTAATTAGTTTTTATTTCCTTTCTCAAATAAAAGTACTATCTTAACTTAGGGAAATTCCTTTGAAAATATTTAATATAAACCTAAGTTTATGATAGATCAAAGCATAATCTTTCTTTGAATAGAAATACTGCATCCATCGCAAAAAGTGGATATCATTTATCAAAGCATAATCTTTTAAAATTGCGATTCCGCGATATTGCGATAGCGAGATCCCAAAGAACTATACATTAAAGTATTTATCGCAAACCGCATATCGTAGAAAAGTTGTTTAATAAGTTACATTTTGTGAAATTGCGATTTCACGATTTTTCGATATTGCGATTTCGCGATGATATTAGACTGCAATTTGTGGATGTTGCGATTTGCGATGATTGCGATCCACGATATTGCGATTTTGCGATATTGCACAGCAAATCGCAGATCGCATTATCGCAGATTCTTCTAGCGCGGTGTCCAAAGTAAATATTTTCATAAATAAATATCCATTATGCGCTTCGATGTCAAAATTAATGAATGGATTTTTAATCATTAATGGAAAGGATTTTGTTTTGATTGAAAGGTTGTTTCACGTTTTTATCCGCCTTCAGCGTTTAAAACTATCCCGTCACCTTTCTCATCTCATTACTCTCACTTAATTCATAACACCGCAAGCGCGAAGGAGCAGAAGACTATACAAAGCATTCACAGAGCATTATGGGTAAGAAAGAGAAAGTTCTGAGTGCTGAAAACAAAGAGTTGGAACCCGCAAGGGAACCAACTCCTAGTGTCAGTCTTAGTGGCAGCTCAAATACAGAAAAGTATAAGTTGAAGTCTGACAAAGAGACTTCTGAGCATTCTAAGAAGATTGATAATGATGAAAGCTCGGTGAAGGATACAACTCAATCTAAATAGATTTCACAACAACATACTTTTACCACTCCACAGTTGAATCTTCCACCTCTCAATGTACAACAACCGCCAGTCAGGACTGAATTGGACAAAGAATGGGAAACTTTTAATCAATTGCTTAATATAGAAGGATAGAATATACAGACCCCTGTACAGACAACAAAATTTTTGAGCACGGGAATAAGTGGCACCATCACAGAAATTGACCATATACCTATCACTCCCTCTTCTGAAATTGTACTCAATATAGAGGACATTCCTCCTCTAGATGTATTCTACAGCCCGCAGTATAAAGCAGTAGTGAGGAAGAAGAAGAAAAAGAAAAAGTTATAGAGCTCAATCTCTACTCAGGCAGAACAATTAGATGTCTTATGGAAGGATCCTACTATGGATCCAACTGAAAATCTTGCCAAGTTATCTCAGATTACAAGAGCTTATGCCTTCGCAACTATTGATAAAGCATCTGAGGTAAAGCTATTATTAAATGGAAAAGAAGATCAGATACAAGCTCTGCAACAATAATTGCAACAAGCCTGTGCTAACAGTGAAGCACAAATAAAACTTGAAGAGTTACAACAAGAGCTTCAAAAGATGCAAATTGGTTATCAGAAAAGTTTGGCAGATAAAGAGAAACAAATACAGATTATCCAAGAAGAGCACAAAGATGACCCTAAGCTTCCAGAGTTTATTTCAGAGTCTGTTTCTTTGAAAAAACAACTACTGCAACAACAAGACATATTATGCCGGAAAATCTTGCAATACAACTCTTTTTGTCAAGAAAGTGATAAAATCACAAATCATGTCGTAGAATTACAACATGATTATGATTTAACTAATGAAAGAGTTACTAATTATATGGCATGGCAAAAGACAGAGGAAGGAAGAAGAGCAGGAGCACCGATCATCAATGATAGTCATAAATAACTTCTCTTCAACAATTGGGATGCACAGCTCAGAGAAGTAGAAAAAGTAGTAGAGGAAGCAGCTACAACAGCAGGAAATATTACTGATTGTGTAAATGAAAATTTGCACAAAGTTAATTTGATTTCAGAGATTATTCCGGGACACCTTCCACAAGCACAATAATTGCAAACAGAATGGAGGCAAAAGGTTGATGAAAAGGCAAAGTCAATTCAAGAACTGACAAGATTAAACTGGGATTCTTACTGGACATATCTAGTAAAACCCCACAGTCAATGCAGTGCGCTTAGTTGCATCATTAATTCTGCTGAGAAGATTGCTCCTACACTTGCTGATTCTGTCTTTTCAGGGCAGTTGAAATCTAAAGTCGGCCAACCACCTCTTCTCAAAACAATGTTGGATGCTTGCAAGATCAAAGATCAAATTCATAAGTAGATAGTTGATAGTCTTTATTTTTAGATTTAGTTTTAGTTTTACTATATTTTTGTCTAGGAAAAGGACGGTCATTTAAACCGAATCCTAAATTTTTGTAATAAACTATTTTTAGATTTTAGTTATTAGTATTTAAACCCTTCTCATGCATTTAGAGAGGGGTCCTGAAATTTGTCAAAAACTTATCCTCAGAACATGCACTTCTGCACCCTCAGAGGAGGTTTTGATGAATGAATGGAATGAGATTTATCGATATCTCTGTCTAATATCTATTACTGATGTTGCATTTCTGTACTCTTGATAGATGTTGGATTAAGAAAGAGATAAATCATTATTTCTTCTAGCTTATGAGTAGAACCAGTTATAAATGGTATTTTTATCTCTTAACTATTTCTGTTTCTGTGATAAAAGTGATATTTATGTTTAGTTTTTTATATGTTAATGTTTGAATATCTAAGTTATCATTTGGAATTTTTGTACGGTGATAATTATTTATTTGTACTTGATATAAATAAAATATTGGAAGCAATTGCGTTAACAATGACAATGAGAGTATGTTTATGTGAAAATAATTAGATTAATATGGTCTCCTTGAGGTTGAGGTTGATAATGAAAGTGAGTTTTATTAGGATTTGTTAGGATTATGTTTACTTAGTTTGGTTTGGGTTTGTTGAGGAAGTTGAGACTCTAAGATTAAAATTAGTTAGATCTGAGTTCAACTATATATACGTATCTAATCTCTATTGGTTTGTGCACAGTAATGTAATCTATTGTTTTGTGAGTTTATAATGAAAGTGAATTTATGTGAAAAATAATTATATTAGTATGTTCTCTTTTGTGTTTTGGGTGTATCAGGTTTTTTTGGAGTTGTTAGTGTTGGAATTTGGTGGAAAAAATGAGGTGAAATATTGATTTAAGGGTATATATGGATTTAGCATTTTCAAAAATCGTTAGGGCATTTAGATTGTGCGAAGTTTATCTATCAAACTTGTGATTTCAATAATTTCCTGCCAGATTTTAGAGAAATTAGACCTCAAAAATCCACGTGAAATCCCTACTCCTTCAACCTCCTTTCAAATTTTACAAAGAGACATTATGGCCCATCATAATAAGGTTCAGAAGGGTAGGATTTTTATTGGAGTTTGGGATCATGGCTAGAATTTCAATGGTTTCAGAAATTATGAGATTCTGATTAAAATTTGAGATCTTGATCTAAATTATGAGTTTTTGATATATGTGCTTGCACGCTATTACATATATATTTAGAGAAATTGCTACTTCTCCATAATTTTATGTTTTTTTTTTTAAATAATTCTTATAATTTTAATTTAATAATTAGTTATTAATAATGATAGGCATTATTTTCAATAGTAGGTATGTTTTTTTAACATTTTATTTTAATTAAAAAAGTGATTATATGTATGTTTCTATTGATCTGTTAATTTTTTTATACTTAATAATAATAATTTTAAAAATAAAATACAAATAAAAAAATACAATACAAATTAACATTCGATATATAAACATTGAGAAAAGATTTGAATTGTTTCTCACTCTTAAATATACCAAAATTAAATGTGTGAAAATATATTCTTCTAAATAAAGTAATAAGCCTATAGTAATTTTAATAATAACTCGGAAATTGTTTTTGACAATTGGAACATTGAGAGGGTCACGTGACCTAGGAAGAAATTTTTAGATTTGAATTGTTTCTATTAAATGTACGAAAATTTAAATCCATGAAATTATAATTTTCACAATAATGCTATTTAAATATTCTAATTTCTATAGGTGAACTTCACATTCACAATTAATATGAATTTATAAATTTATGGTAATAATAAAAGTTAGATACACTATTATAAGGGAAAATATATTTTCTAGGCTTCAACCCAACTTCCTAGAAAAGCTACTTTTGTAAGGAATTTTTTTTTTAAACTGTAAAAGAAAAGCTATTTTTTTCTAGCACATTATAAAATGTTTTGTTTATTTTAAGTTTTATAATTTATTAGCCAATTATAATTGTTGAATGACTTGCCTTAATAAATGTTTTAGATCTATTATATTCAAAGTCTCTTTACTATATTTAACATTTTTTTTTATAAAGAACGAGTTAAAATTAAATTTGGTTCAAAATTGGCTTTATCCAAATTAATACGATGGTTTATATCATGCAAATGAAATTAAAAATGTGTAAATTTAAAATAATATTTGTTCTTCATATTCCAGCAAAAACAATCACATAATAATCATTATAAATGCATGCTACTAAAAACTAAATCGACCAAATTAAAGATTATTTCTTTTATAAAAAAATATTTAATAATCGCTCATATATTTTAAACAAATTTTTTAAATTTTAATTTAGAGTAAATAAACATGGTTATGTTAGTTGTGCTTGTTTAATTTTATTGTTTTTTTAACTAGCAATTGTATTAGATGTTGCGAAGGAAACACCCTAAGACAATATCATATAGTACTAGTTAATGTTTATTTGAAAATTGTTGAAAGATATAAAAATATCAACAAAAGGTAAGGACCATGCTATAATGAAAACTTACTGCAATATTACAATGAAATCTTACTGCAATACTGCAATGAAATCTTACTACAATATTGCAATTAGGAGGCCTATATTGAAGTTAAATACCATGTCTACTTATTCCAACATGAATGGCTACATGATTTTCTACCTTTGAAATTAAAGGCCATTTTGGTACAATTCCTCCATATTTCTTTTTGATGACTTTCTACTGCTATACACAACCTTAATCAGTACAAAGCAACATATAGTTTGAAACATGGACTGCAAAGGACTATAACAATTTTGTAAATAAATTTTGAATTTCTATGTGAATTAATATCTACCCTTGAATCAAAATGCACATATCTCTAATCTAGAAATTGAATGAAATAATAGCATGAACTACACCTCTTCTTGTAAATTAAACGCAAGAATAGCATGAACTACACCTCTTCACAAAAAATTTTGTGTTTCTCTTTTGAATGTTGAGTCACCTTTGTATTATTTCCTTCATGATCCTTATCAAGAGAAGCTCGAATACCGATCATTTTTGTTAATCAACCTGAACATGGATTGTCTTTTCTGAAATAAAAAAGACAAAATGTCAGCATTTAAAGAAATTTTTCCAAAGAAAGATGAACAAAAATAAATCTCCAAATCATGAGAGAATTGACTACCTACTAGTGCCAAGAGATCGATCACTTTTTATGCGCTCCCTTTTTTATTGAACTTCTGGCAATAATCTCTGAGTCCTTGGTGATATAGAATTGGGTTTCCCATTAGGATTCACTGGAAGAGAATGTCTCGATATGGTACGAGTTCCCTTATCCTAAAAATTTGGACTCAACCTTGGAGAATGACCACGAAGCTTTTCTTTTTTTGACTCAGTGGAAATCATGTAACTTCGAATTGATGGACTGCCTTGAGAAGCATCTTTGGTATGCTCAATTTTAACAAATTAAAATGAACTGCATTTTCTAGGTTCCTGCTTCTATAACATTGTTTCACCTATGTTCCTACGTTAATAGTAATTTACACCTAATAATCGCAGATTTGTGAGTTATACCAAATAGAGTATCTAAATTCCCTTACCCTTTAAAACACATCCTCAATTCTTGTACCATGCACCTCGGCATCCACTCTAGGCATCCTAGGTTATTCTTAATTGATTAGAGTATATAATTTCAGGGTGGTGTTCTATGTGCACTAAAATACCTTTGAGGTCTAACACTATGTATGGGGGTTCATTGCAGCTTTAGATATATTCTGTGAGCTAATGTGATGTTTTTCTTGTGGTTACAACTTAGTTTTGGTTGTGACTTAGTTATCATGATTTAAAACTCAGTCATCATCTAAGATCATTGCAACATTGGATATATTCTATGAGCTAATGTGATGTTTTGTTTGCCACAGTGATTTAAAATTCAGTTATTATATCTTAATATTGGCTTTCTCGTTCTCTGTTCTATATATGAATCTGAACATTTCATTTTACACTGTGGTCTCCCCAACATGTGTGGGGGTTTCAAAAATTGGAGAGTATAGTCTGTATCCACCATGCAGCTAATAGGATCCATTTCAATTGAGAATGCAATACACCCCTGCGCCAATGACAAAGACCATTTATTTTATCTTGTGACATCCCTAGTCATTTTCTCTTATTGTGGATTAGGTTATAGACTAGAATAAACTCTCCTCAAAAGGCTCTGCAATATCTATTCCGTGTTGTGGATCTTTTCAAGAGCACGGTGAAACTCCTCTATATGGCCTTGCTCCACCAGACTATTCGGGGTTTCACACTCTTTATCGCTTGTAATTTCAAAAGAAATGAAGAGCATAAAGGAGGGCTCCTGGGATTCAATCCAATGAAAACATGCCTTTGCAGATTATGCCTTTTCCTGGTTGCCCAAATGTAGAGAATCAAAACCGATTGATGCATTTGAAGCAGACGAAGAAAGCAACGAAGAGGGCAGGATCAACCCGAGTGCCCAAATGGGATTGTTGGTGGATTTTCTGATGTGTTGGAGACTGTTATGCTCCAACTCTTCGAACGTGTTACATATCGACCCCCAACTATGAACTCTCATACCATGTTAAAAACTGGAAGACATAAAATATATTCATTAAACTGAGCAGCTCACACGTGAGGAGCTTCGCCTAGAGACTGCCTTTGGCATAACACTCTACACTTCATCATTAAACATCATGAATATATATAGTTTACAAGAAAATAGGAGAATTAGAACGACTCCCTAAATAATAGGATCTTGTACCTAAATAGAAAATCTCAATCCTAACAACAAACAACCAAGTAAATTAATATAGAAAATACTAGACTTCTCCATTAATTCCAACATATGCAATATAATCTCATATTTTTGTTATTAATATTTTTTAAAATGTTATATGTTGACCCCATATTAAACATTGAATGAATTCCAAATTTATTTCATGTATTGAATTAGAAACACCTATAATTGAAATAAGAAATTTCTTTCTATCTTACCAAATATTTTAATTATAATGCATATAGAAATACATTAATATTATATATATATATATATATATATATATATATATATATATATATTCCATACTACAATATTTTATTTTTAACTCAAATTAAAGTTTTTTTATTAACATTCATAAAATATTTCATATTAAAAAATAATTAAATTACACATTTCTTTAATAGAAAGTGAAAATATAACATCTCGTTTTTTAAATCTCTATGATCATATAAAATTATTTCATTAAATATAGACATTGAAACATTTTATATATATAAGAAATATACATGTTAATTAAACATTACACATCTCTTTATTTTATATGTCAACTCTATATTGATACCATATTGATAGTTACACATCTCTTATGCTAAAGAGTAATATATTTTACATTTTTTTAATTTGTTAATATAAATTATATCATTTTTTTTTAATGTAATGTTCTGAGTGTAAAACCTCACTTCACAACAAAAATAAATTAAAAATAAAAATAAAAAATCTTATTGTTAAAACATTTTATTAGTGTATTTATTATCCTTAAAACATTTTATTAGTGTATTTCTCAATATAAACAAGATGTATAATTCCTTTTATAGCTATCATGAAATTGACACCTGGTGTATGTATATATAATGAGCATAAATCCATATTAATCTCTCATAAATCAATTAAAAATAGATGAAACTTTTCAAGATGCTAACCTTTCTTTAAATTATATATTCTAAAAAAGAATACATACCAAAAAAATAATCCTATCAATATTTACAAATCCAAAATTATATTTAATATATAATAATATCTCTTTTATATATTTTTTATATATAAGATAAATGTCAACTTGTAATACAAATAATCATACTTACATACTCAAATCAATTCCTATCTAATTATTTTTTCACTACATTATATATCTCATAAACACCCTCGAGAAAAAGTTTCTAATTCAGGTTTGTTGGAATTTCTGAGAATTCCTTAACAAATAGCGAGGAACAAAATGTCCTCTATCAACACAGAGATTTTAAACACAAACTTGTAGGGGAAGCAAAACACTGTATTTTATTAAAACACTGGTCTATTACAAAAGAAAACTTTTCCCTCAAAATTGTTGTTCTGGATTATACTTCCTTCAATTTGCTGCTACACACACAGCTCTTTTCTCTTGGCATACACAGTCACACACTAACTCTAAAAATTAAAATTGCATTCGCTATATGAAAAATGGTTGTGGCTAGTAAAAACTCATATTTTCAACTTCAACTCCACTAAACTCATATTTTCAATGCAAATTACGCTTTGACATAAAAACAAGATTTTTATAGAATTGTCTTACCTCCATACTCATATTTTTTTTCAAAAAAAAATTGACATATAGAGGGGTAAATTTGTTGTTTACTAACTGCATATACTTGCAATTTTCAAGCAAACATAAATAGTCATTTTTCGAACCCTAGCTCTTTTTAAGGAAGGTTATTCATTTTCTGGAAATAAACCATATCATCATAATCTACATAGATTGCACTAGTGCACTAACTATTTTTCAGTAATTTTCAAATTAAATCACTATTTTTTATTATTTTTTGAAATGGACGAAGACAAAAAAATAGTGATGTTTCAGTACATTTTATGAGCCCTAGATTTTCTTTTCAATGTGATCGTCAATAAGAAAAATGAGAATACCCTTTTGAAGAAGACAGGGAGAGGAATTGTAATATGATTTTTTTGATTTTTTTGGTGTTTCCATTTTCGAGTTATTGAATTTTCATTTAGTGTAATTTTCAGAACAATGAAATTCCACAGTGACACAGTTTAGTATAAAATTATTAACAAATTGAAATTTTTTAATGAAACGCCACAAATATTACATCATTATAAACTAGATTCAGAGATGAATCTAATGGTACTAGGTCTAAAAGATAACATTTTGTTTTTGTAGGTGTTTCGCGCCTCCAAAGTTGCAGGTTCCTCAAAACTGCATTATTTTCTGGGTTTTTTGTTGACCAGAAACTCTCGGCCGACATAATTTCTCGGACGAGACATTTATTAAACTCTCGGCCGAGAAATTTCAAATTCTCGATTGAGAGTTTAAACCACCACAAGTTACATTTAACCATGCGGCTAAACTCTCGGCCGAGAGTTTGTGCCTGAGAGTTTACCCAAGGCCGACTCTCGGACGAAAGTTTTATAACTCTAGGATGAGAGTTTTATAAACTCTAGGATGAGAGTTTTATAAACTCTAGGACGAGATTTTTATATAAAACTCTCATCCGAGAGTTTAATAAACTGTCAAGATTTAGTTATTTCTCCAAAATTCTATCTTTGATCATTTACATATTACACATCCCCTTGTGATCTATATTTTGTTTTCTCAATATTTTGAAAGTTTCAACATGTGGTATGGAAAACATTCTTATACACTATTTTGTGAGCCATTTTAATTTACTAGGAAGTTATTATTTTAATTTCTTTTGGAAACATTTTTATGACTCTTTCCAAGTATCATGAATTTTCTTATTCATAATTGTATTTCTAAATAGTATAATATATAAATATAACATGACTAATGTATGTTATTACTTGTAATAACGGTTTCCTCATCAATCATCATGGAAGTATCAAATAGTTTAAATCTTTTTTCTCTATCATTATTATAATCCAACCTCATGGACATGGGTGGATTAAACTAGAAAGTGTTCTCTTCCATGTGTTGTACAACTTGTTATTGTCATCCTTAAAACTCTTTTTTATTGAGATATAACCACACAATATAACCAAATTTTCATTAGTGGGTTTTTTTATGTTGATCATGGTTCTCCATATAACAATTTTAAGTTATGTGTAGGTTCTTGCACTTCCAATGGATTTCTCAAACCTTTATTGTGACCTTAACAATTATTTCCTTCATAATTACCATTTGTAAATTAGTTTTTAGCAAATATAAAAAACAACCAATTAAAAAGAATTTTATTTATGATCCTTTTCAAGTGTCATGAATTTTTCTATGCAATATTGTATTTTAAAATAGCGTAACCTATGGATCTAACACTGAGCATGCTACTACTCATAATAATGGATTTTCAAGATCATCATCAATCATCATGTATATCTCAAAAAGTCTTACCCTTCTTTCTTTCTATTAATAATGTCAAAAATATTCATAAAGGTGTGTTTAGCTATGAATTAATTCTTATTTTAGAAAGTTTCTCTAGTAATGGATTTCACACTTTTATGTTAAGAGATAGATATCCCACCCCCTATAGCAATAAATCCAAATTTTTTTAGATGAAATTATTATTTCCAAAGGAAAACAAATCAACTTCCATCAATGTTTCAATATAGATGAAGAAGCTCATGGATCCTTAGGGTTTTAGAAACCCTGCAAAGGAGCCGACATGGCTCTCCTCTGCTCTACTAGTGGCCCTATATGATCTTAGCAGCGCTCCTTCCTTGCTAGCCTCTGAACCTAGTTAATGGATGCTCCTTTGGGAGGGGCGGGAATCCCCCTCCCCCCTGAAAACTCGTCAACTGGCACAGCCAATACGGTTGCGTATGAACAGATCCCATCCTCTAACCTTGCAGGGATGAAAGTGAATTCAAATTTTGAGAAAGACGGCAAAATAGAGACTCAAAATGCTTCGGAGGCACATAAGAAAGCCTCCTCTGCCACATGCATTCCAATCGCAGCAGATCGCATCAAAATCGACCTTCCAAGACATCGTATTAATGGTCACATTCAGTACATAAAGGACCATGCACTCATAGGAAAATTTATTAGCTTCTGACTGACTGAGAAAGCTCTCCAGGGATGGATAGATTCAAAATGGAAACGAAAGGGACATGTTACCCTTCAGCTAGGACCAAAAGGGTTCTTCAATGCCATTTTCAATTGCATTGAGGAAAAAAATCGAATATTGGATGCAGGCCCATACTTTTTCAACTCAGCAGGCCTGTATCTGAGAGACTAGATTGAAAAATTCAACCCCGACAAGGAATATTTCAACTAAACACCAGTTTGGATTAGAATGTATTCTTTACCTCTGGAATACTGGGATGAGGAAACCCTAAAATACATAGGCAATAGACTGGGGGAATTCATCAAGATAGCTGAAGAAACCAAGCTGAGAAGATACACATCCTATGCAAGGATTTGCATTTACATTCAGGTTGCCAAAGCCCTCACGGATTCTGTAAGTCATTTTCATGACGACTTTGAAAGGATCCAAACCATTGATTATGAGAATGTTCCTTTTCGCTACAGAAAATGCCATGAGGACGACCATATCTTCAGATATTTCCCCTTAAATCTCCCTCCTAAATCCGCTCCAACCTCTGAAAACACTGATGCAGAGGGTTTCACCAAAGTCCCTAGCCGTAGAAAGCATACCAAGAAATCCTTTGCCACGCCTAAAGTGTTCCCCACCCCCCCCCCCACCAGCGACAACTTTGAAATTCTTTCTACCCACCAGAATTTGGAAAGAGAGTCATCGAAACCTTCCTTTGATATACCCAAATTTGTTGTTCCTGACCCCTTGGTCATGCCTCAAAAGATCCCCACCCCACCCCTTGGTCATGCCTCGGAAGAAATGGACAGATGTTTGTACCCAAAAGTTAGATGGCGGGCTAGGATTAAGAGATCATCAACATAGTAATGCCATTATGGGCGCATGAATCTGGTGGAAGTGGCTCTCCAAGCCCCTCTCCCCATGGGCTCGCCTATGGACAACCAAATATGCCAATGATAGACTGTCAGCAGATCTCATCAGACTTTCTTTAGAGGAATCCAACTCACTCATATGGAACTCCTCCAAACAACATAGAGCCTTCATCCAAGTGCACAATTTTTGGGAGATTAGATAGGGAAACTCAACTCGCCTATGGAATGACTCTTGGCAGCAATTGCCCAAATTGGCAGATATTTTTCAAAAACCCAGATGGAAAGTTGCCTTGCAAGCCCTTGAGAGTACTCAGGTCAACCTCTTCTGGCAACCTCATCCCATTTTGGGTTATCGTCAATGGATGCTAGCCACTCAATGGCAAGATAACTGGCAAGATGAATCATACGATGAAATTGACAAAGATCTCAAGCACAGGAAAATCAGATATGCGACTCAAGAAGACATGCTTCGATGGGGCTACACTCCATGTGGAACCTTCTCCACCAAAGAAGCATATCATCTTCTATTCCCTTCAACACAGGTACCAAAGGACAAAATCTGGATTCAAATTTGGAGACCAGGCATCTGGCCCAAAATATCAACCTCCCTCTGGCTCCTAAGCAAGAAAAGGATTCTCACTTGGGAAAATATCCTCAAAAGGGGATTCATTGGCCCCTCAAGATGTCCAAATTGTATTGAACAAGATGAAACCAACCCTCATCTATTGGACACTTGCAACATCGCCAACTGCTTATGGGACACTTGTAGCCTCGCCAATCGCTTATGGGAAAAAATGCTTATGGGAAAAAATCGATATCTGTTGCAGAAGATCAGGCAGAATTAAAGGTGACATTATAAACACTACCATAAACTGGCCCACTGAGCCCTTCAAAAGGCAGTTTCTCAACACGCTTTGGTTTATTCTTCCAGGCTTCCTTCTTTAGACAATTTGGAAAGAAAGGAACAAAAGAATATTTAACGATGAAAGTACTCCACTGGACATCATATGGACCATCTTATGCAACAACTTCCAAGAAAATCTAGCTCTTCATCATTGGCATGACTCTGACATCCCAGCTCAACCTCCTGAAAGTATCATCTGGGCGAACTGGAACCTTTCCATTCCCAATCTCCCCCATCACTCACGTACCCCTTCCAATCATCCAGACTCTCCTAACACTTGGATCCCTCCCAAAAATGGAATTATCAAAATGAATTTTGATGGAACCTCCAAAGGTAACCCAGGCACTGTCGGATTTGGAGGCATATTCATAGATTCAGTAGGTCGTCCCCTCTGCATTTTCTATGGCTCTATTGGTTGGGACTCAAACATTTCTGCTGAATTGGTAGGTTTGTGGCAGGGTTTCTTATTAGATCAGGAAAAAAATCGCTTCCCCTTAGAAGTGGAAGGAGACTCTCAAATTCTCATTAACGCAACAACACACCTCCTCTTGGGCACCCTTGCTTCCAAATTATCTACAAGCTCGCGCCTACTGACAAGGTTGGAACACATTGAGAAATGGTTCAAATCATACAGAGCCATCTTCTTCAAGCATATTCGTCGCTCCACAAACAAGGTTGTGGACCTTCTTGCCAACAAAGGAGTTCTTGGGCTCTCTATCCAACACCAATGATGCTACCCTCATTAAAGAATGCACACAACTGGTGAAAAATGAAACCTTTGTCCCAGATGCGGGTGATTAAATGGATTAAAGAGGTGGTCGGCCCAAGCCATGCCACTTGTCCATGCGGAAGGTGGGTACTTCGGCATTTAACACCTACTTGTACGAGTGTCTATCATTTACATCTCCCGCACTTGGCCATTACTCCTACTTTGAAAATTGTTTTGCCATTCCTTTAATGGCATCGCGTCCCTCCTCATTGTCTTTCTTGGTCCACAAACATTCTCTGTCTTTCTCATTTGCCTCTGTTCGATCTCCGAGGTCCTCTAAATAGTTGTTCGACCTCCGCCTCCTGCTTGCTCCGCAGCCCTCTGGTGCTGATAGCCACAAACCTCTGCACGGTGTTCTTTTGACTTCTGGTACTGATAGCCATCTACCTGCCCATAGTGCTCATACACCTCGTTCACCCTCCATCTTTTCCAACAGCTCCATAATGCCAAGAAGGCACCGCATGAGGTGCAGACGGGGAAGAGGTAGAGGTGCTAGTTCTCTCCCGCCTCTCTCCATTCATGAAGAGCACAGCTCCCTGCCTCCGGCTGAAAATGTAGCTTTCTTTCATTTCAACAGCCTCATGGACAAACCAAGGGTCACCGCCACCTCTCCATTCATGAAGAGCATAGCTTGCCGCCTCCAGCTGAAAATGTAGCTTTCTTTCATTTCGACAGCCTCTTGTACAGACCAAGGGTCACCGCCACAATCTCTGTTACATTTCAGGAAGCACAACTCAGCTCCATGAGCTCAGGATCCTGAAAACGCATGCGGAAGTCTACTATCCCCTTGGTTCCACCATAGGACTCCTGGAAGTCTGCCGCTTTCCCTGTCAAGTCTGGTTCGCCGTCCTCAAGCAGTGCAGGTAGTTGCAGCAGACACTCTCAGCACATGGTGGGGGAGCTAAGGAAGGGCAGCAGTCAAGCACCCACAGCTTCCTCGCCTGAGCCGACAACACAGTCATCCAAGAAATATGATGACTTGTCCGAGGAGTACAGATGTCTCATTGTGGAGGAGCCACCTCCAACACAAAAAGACACCTAGCATGATGCACAACCACCGCAAGGACAGGTTTCCACATCTAGTTTTGGTCAATTTTCATGTTTTGTTGTTTTTTCTGGGATTTTTAGCCGTCATGACATCTTTTTCTAACTCTGGAAAGCTACTGATCAAAGCTTGTTTCCCCATAGTGGGCAACATATTTTGGGTCAGTTTCCCCGCTAGGAGCGGCCAGTCTTTTGGTTTTTTGATTAAGACTCCCTTCGGAATCAGTTAGAAGAAAATTTTTGAAGGTCACTCCTGCCATGTACATTATGTTTAATATTAATAGATTAGTCCAACTTAGAAAAAAAAATATCGATGAAGAGAAATGGTTTGGGAAATTTCAAATTTAAGGAGAAAATTTATTCAAACTATTTTATAGAGCATATTGATAGCTTCAACAAAGTACCCTAATTTTTAAAATTGGAAGAAGGATTAGCTTTATTCTTTTATATTTTATTGATGGAGCATAAAATTGGAATCCTAGGAGCATAAAATTGGAATCATAACAAATAGAGGCATATGCACTTTGAAAAGGGTTTAAAATCACTAAAGGAATAAGAATGAATTCAATCATTATGATTAATGACTCTAGGATCATTATCATCCTTATGATTAAACAACCATTACCCATAGGAAAATTTCTAGCATCAATTCCAGATGGATGTAGACAACAATAAGGCATATATTCACCAAAATTCAATACTACCATGTCTTGCAAGAACATAATCAAGAGGAAAATTGGTGAGAAAATTCAGATTTAGAATAAAATTAGGGGGAGATTAAGGTTAATGGTGTATTATTCCACCAATTTATCCCCTAATTATTGTATATTTGAAACATATTTTGTTGGTACTATAACATATGGCTTAAAATCAATAAAGGAATAAGAATGAATTTAATGTCAAATGTCAAATGTTTCTATGTTTAAATCATAGAAACTTGTCAAATGTGTTGAAAGGATTTGGCCACAACCATTAACCATAACATTAATATATTTGCATGAAATACACCTATCTACAATTAAAAACATCTACCAGTTATATCTGACAACATTTCTGGTTCTTTAGAAAGGGTATATGATCCATCGATCACAGAGTAGAATAATTGATCACATCCACCAACAGATATATTAGAGTATAACTTCACTGAATGCCACATAATAGAGTAGAAAACAATTGAAAATGTCTAACAATTAACTTCCATGAGCTATACTAATTTAAAAGTATTATTTGTGGCTAGGGTTTAACCACCATGAGCTATAGTAATGTAAGAGATTTGTGGCTAGGGTTTCACTACCGCCTCTGTGGATTCCTTAATGGGCCCATATCCTTGTCCAATCCAACCATGTTGTTGTCCATCTAACAACATCTCTAGGAAGAGAGTTTTATAACTCTAGGAAGAGAGTTTTATAAACTCTAGGACGAGATTTTTATAAACTCTAGGACAAGAGTTTACCTGAGAGTTTATGTCAATAAAACTCTCAGACGAGAAAATACTTAACTCTCGTCCAAGAGTATTTTAACTCCGGTCAAGCCCAATCAAAATCTTAGGCAAAACATTAAAAATCTCTTGAACGAGAGTTTTAAAAACTCTCGGTCGAGAAATTAAGTTGACTATTTTCTTAGACGAGAAATTAAAAATTTCACCCAAATTCTAGCCATCTGCCAAAAAGTGCTTCCCAACTTCGGGATTTCACCCGTCATTCAATGGCTCAACAAACATTCAACAACTCTGTACCTGGGTCGAATGGCAAGCAAGCTGTGTTAGCTCTCGCAATGCATCACTACGGAGGGACCTCAGGGTATGGACTGAACATTGACGTTCTTCTCCCGTATTGCATATCTGCCGTTGATCTTCGGTCAAAGAACTTCAGGCGAAGTCAACTACAGAGGCACCTTTTGGGTTAAATAACGGGTTGCTTATGCCCACAAGTTATCATTGATCAGACATCAATGATAATCGCACCCATTTATATGCAAGGATGTTAACACATCACATCGATCAACGTGCCAGCTAACTGTGTAGTTAAATGGTGCGACGATGCACTATTGGTTGGAGGGCGAGTGAGTTGGCACTGATGGGGACGTGCTATCATGCGATAATGAAGGGAGGATGACGTCGGCATGAGATTGTGCGATAGGCACTTGATTGGTTGCGGAAGGTTTGACATGGTGGTGGTGGGGTTTTCCAAAACTCATGTGGAGTGGTTTGAATTTAAACATAGATGGCGTGGAATTAAAGCAGTTGATGCGAAGAGTTTAAGGTGGGAGATAACATGGTGCAGACCACGATTTGAAAAATTAGACAGGGCTACGGTTAAATGAGGAATTCGGCTACCTGCAGGAATTTTAAACAAAAAATGAACACATTGTTGAGTGCAAAACCAAACCAAAACTTTGTTGCTACTTCTATCTTCCAATTTCCCATCAAAATTGAAGTTTTTGTCCTTCTGTTTCAGGTTGCAGTTGGAATTAATTTCCAACACTCTCCCTTAATTACAACTATTGCTTTCTTACATTCCCAGACATTTTCTGAAAAAATTAAAACTTTTTTTCCCCAATGGTTTTGTTAAAAATTAGCAAACTGCTCTTTTGTTCTGCAATGTTGCAAGACAATTTATCCATTGTTCACTAATGCTTTGATGTAGTGATACTTTGCATGAATCTGTTTTTCTCTTTTATGAAACACTGAATTCTTGGATAAAGATATTGCTGAGCTATTATCACAATAAACTGTTGTGCCTCTTACCTGTTCATGACACAAACTTCTCAACATTCTCCTCATCCATACTACTTGACATGTTGCTGTTGTAGCTGCCACATACTCTCCCTCTGCTGTAGATAAAGCCACAATTGGCTATTTCTTAGAAGCCCATGAGATGGCTCTTGATCCCATATTAAAAACATATCCAGAGGTGCTTTTCTTGTCATCTATACTTCCATCCCAAACACTATCAGTATATCCAATTAATTCAAATTTTTTTGAAGAGGTGTATAAAATACCATACCTCCTTGTTCCTTTCACATACCTCAAAATTCTCTTTGCTGCTTGCCAATGTGCCTCCTTTAGCCTTTCCATAAATCTGGAAATTAAACTTACAACATGCATAATATCTGGCTTGGTTGCAATTAAATACATAAGGCTGCGAACTATGCTCTTATACAAACTTGGATCAAAATCCTTGCTGCTGTCTTCTTTGCTTAACTTCAATCCCATAATTGTAGGAGAAATTGCTACCTTGCAATCCTGCATGTTAAAACTTTCCAAAATTTCTTTCACATATTTAGCTTGAGAAATAGAAATATTATTTTCATTTTTCTCTACTTCTATTCCTAAGAAGTATCTCAGCAATCCCATATCAGTCATATCAAATTCTTCTTTCATGAATGTTTTAAAATTTTCAAGGAGGTAAGCATCATTACGTGTGAATATAACATCATCAACATACAAAACAACAATCAACATCTTACCATATTTTTATTTGATGTATAATGTGGGTTCTCCTTCACATTTTTCAAACCCATTTTCCAGTATATACGCATCTATCCTACTGTACCATGCTCTTGGTGTTTGTTTCAGCCCATCTAGAGCTTTCTTCAACTTGCATACTTTGTGCTCTTGGCCTTCTTTCTCATAACCCAGAGGTTGTTAAACATAAAACTCTTCCATCAATACTCCATTTAGAAATGTTTATTTCACATCAATTTGGTAAAATTTCCATTTGTGTTGTGCTGCAATAGACAACACTGCTCTTACTGTTTCCATTCTTGCAACTAGTGCAAAATTTTCCTCATAGTCTCTTCCTTGTTGCTGCTTGTAGCCTTTGACAACAATTCTAGCCTTGTGCCTTTAAATCTTACCTTAAGCATTTCTTTTGGTTTTATAAACCCATTTTACTCCAATTACTTCTTTTCATTTTGGGAGATCAACTAATTCCCACGTCCTGTTCTTCTCTATTTCATTTATCTCTTCATCCATAACATATATCCATTTCTTTTATTTTACTGCTTCTTCAAAATGAATCGGATCTTCTACATGACAATATAATGAAAATAAAGAGTTCATACCTTCTTCTTGCTCATAAATTTCATTTAGACTTCTGAATCTAGTTCCTCTTTCACTTGCTGAACTTGTGCTTGTAGAAGCACTAAAATCTGCTCCTTGTGATGTGCTTGAAGAAGTACTGTCATCACTTCTCAAGGGTGTTCTCAGTGTCCCTTGTTGTCCTTGTATTGGTGGAGGTGGTGTTGCTAATGAGGGATGTCTTTCAGCCATTTCTTTCTCATCTTCACCATGAGACAAACAACTTTTTACATTCACTGTTTTCTCAATGCTTCCATCCCAAGCTTCTTCCTTAATAAATTGTACATATTTGCTTATCATAAATTTCTTGGTGGATGGGTTATACAATCTACATGCTTTGGATTCTTCACTATATCCAAAAAATATGCACTTATCCCCCTTACTGTCCAACTTCTTCCTTAGCTAATTTGGAATGTGCACATAAGCCACACAACCAAAAACTCTCATGTGGGTGACAAACTGTTTTATGCCACTCCATGCTTCTTTAGGAACTATGTTCATAAAACTCTTTGTTGGTCATATATTCAAAAGATATGCTACACAATGTACAACTTCAGCCCAATATTCATTTGGAAAATGTTTTGCCTTCAACATGCTTCTTACCATGTCCATGATGGTTATATTTTTCCTTTCAGCAACTCCATTTTGCTATGGTGTATACCTCGCTGTAAATTGCTTGTGAATTCCATTTTCTCTGCAAAAATGCAAAAATTATTTGGAGATATATTCTCCTCCTCTATTTGTCCTAAGAAATTTAATATGCTGCCCACTTTGATTCTCTACAGGATCGTTAAAGTGGCATAATTTCTCAAACACTTCACTCTTCAACTTTAAGACATAAACCCATGTTTTTCTTGTGTAATCATCAATAAAGGTCAACATATAGTGGTTTCCTGCTAATGATGGTGTTTGCATTGGTCCACACAAATCATAATAGACTATCTCTAAGGGTGCCTTTGCCCTTATGCTCTTTCCTGATGGAAAGCTTTCTTTCACATAGGCTATCTGGCTTTTCAATCAATGTTAATCCCTTTACCATTCCTTTCCTATGCAAAAAATTCATACCTCCAAAGTTGAGATGTCCAAATCTCAGGTGCCATAACCAGTTTTCATCCTTTTCTTCTCTTTGGAATGTATCTTGTGTCACTGCTTCCATTGCAGCTCCTTTCTTCAAATATGCTCTCATCTTGAGCGGAAACATTATGTTTCTTGTCATCTTCACTTGTGCAATCCTCTGCTTGCTTGGTGGTATGTCCATGATGGTACATACATCATCTTCAAAGAATACATTGTAGCCTTTCTGAATGAGTTGTGTAATGCTCAAAAGGTTACACTTCATACCAGGTACATAGTATACATCTGATATGGTTTTTCTTTCTCCTTTCTTTGTTAAAACACTTACTTTGCCTTTTCCCATGACAGAGACTTTACTATTTGTCCACAATGTTACTTGAGACTTCACATTTTCATCTAACATGGAAAACATAGAGATGAATCTAGAAACCATATATCTTCATTTTTCTCTTCAGCCATATTACATGCTTCAAATAAATTCTTTGGACTGAGAGTTTTTTTTAGTAAAATTTGCACTGGGTCTACTACCCATGTCACTATGTTTCTTCCTAAATTCATTTGGCATAATGCCCATACTTCTTAGAGTACTGAAATTCGACTTGGGATTTTTCATACCTTTGTCTATGTGCTTGATTTTGTCCACCTTGGTGGCTGTTGCCTTGGCTTTGATTCTGACTTTGGTTGCTACCCCTTCAACTAGTACTTGCAGGGAATTTTCTTCCTCTATTTCGGCTTCTTCTTCTTCATTTTCCTCTGTAGTTTGTTCTGGCTTGACCTCTTCCTCTTCCAAAGGAAATTTGGGTCTGGAAGGCATGCTCCAAAGATGAGTTTGTTGTTTTTCTCAATCTTTGTTCATGTGTCATCAATGATGCATGCAACTCATCAACAGTAAACATTGAGAGATACTTTTTCTCTTCAATGGTTGTTACTATCACATCAAATATTGAGGGTAAGCTCCTCAATATTTCTCCAGTATTCTTCTCTCTTCTATTGTCTCCCATGAGATCTCATTTGGGTAACCAACCCAATCAAAAATGTGAAGAATGAGTCTATTGTATTGGAATCTTTCATGAAAATAACTTTAAAATATCTTCTCATTAATTGAAGCTTTGTTGTCTTTACCTTCTCCATTCCTTGATAGGCTGCCTGGAGGGTATCTTTTGCATCCTTGGACTTATTTTCTGCTGCAATTCTTGGAAATATGCTTTCATGTACTGCCTGATAGAGATAGAAGAGGGCTTTTGAGTCCTTCTTCCTATTACTCTTCAACAAATATTTCTCTGTCTGTGTTAAGGCATTAAATGCTTGTTCATCTGCTAGTTCTTCTAAACCATCTTCAACTAGATCACATAAATATTGAGAGGCAAATAGGGCTCTCATTGTGATTTCCCAATAGTCATAGTTCTTCCCATTGAACTATGGGATTTGAGTATTTCCCATACTCGTGCTTGTGCTGGCTTCTGCCATAGCTAGCTTACAAAACTATGCTAAAACTTGACTGTGTTTCTTAACCAAACCTTCTCACTGCTGAGAGATAAAATCTATCTCTAAAAGACTTCCTATTAAAGTTCTCTGGACTGCAATCTTAAAACAAACAAAAAACTCTGTTTTGATAAATATCTGACTTTGCTGAACCTTCACATTGATGGAGAAAACTTAAACAAACTTCTTCTTCCTTTTCCTACAACTTCTTCAGCAACTGTTGAGAGCGCAGAAAAGCTCTGATACCATGTTGGAATTTATGAGAATTCCTTAACAAATAGGGAGGAACAAAATGTCCTCTATCAACATAGATATTTTAAACAAAATTTTTTTGGTGAAGCAAAACACTCTATTTTATTAAAACATTGGTCTGTTACAAAAGAAAAATTTTCTCTCAGAACTGTTGTTCTGGATTACACTTCCTTCAATTTGCTGCTACACACACAAATATTTTCTCTCAGCATACACAGTCACACATTCACTCTAAGAACTAAAATTACATTCGCTATATGAAAAATGGATGTGGCCAGTAAAAAAAACCTAATCTAATTTAATGCCATTCAATGGCTCAACAAACATTCAACAACTCTGTACTTGGGTTGAACGTCATGCAGGTCATGTTAGCTCTCACAATGCATCACTGTAGAGGGACCTTAGGGTCTGGATTGAACATTGACGTTGTGCTCCTGCAGTGAATATCTCCCGTCGATTTCGGTCAAAGAACTTCGGGTGAAGTCAACTGCAGAGGCACCCTTTGGGTTAAACAGTGGGGCTGCTTGTGCCTGTGAGATATCGTTGATATTAGATCAATGATAATCGGACCCTTTTATATGCCAGGATGTTAACGCATCTCATCGATCAACGTGCTAGCTAACTGTGCAGTTAAATGGTGTGACGATGCTCTATTGGTTGGAGGGCGAGTGAGTTGGCATTGATGGGGATGCGATATCACGTGATAATGAATGGAGGATGACATCGGCATGAGATTGTGTGATAGGAACTTGATTGGTTGCAGAAGGTTTGAGATGGCAGTGGCAGGGTTTTCCAAAACTTACGTGGAGTGGTTTGAATTTAAACATAGATGGTGCCGCATTAAAGTGGTTGGTGCTAAGAGTTTAAGGCGGGAGATAACATGGTGCAGACCACAATTTTCAAAATCAAATAGGGCTATGGTCAAATGAGGAATTAGGCTACCTACAGGAATCTAAAAAAAAAATTTGAATGCACTCTTTAGTGCAAAACCAAACCAAAACTTTGCTGCTACTGCTGTCCTCCAATTTCCCATCAAAATTGAAGTTTTCGTCCTTCTGTTTCAGGTTGCAGTTGGAATTAATTTCCAGCAAGGTTCAATAGAATTTCCATGTGAAATTATACCTTAAATTCATGTGTATTCGAATCTCAAAGGCTTCTCAATATTGTTGTTGGTTTGATTATGTTTTCGTGTCAACACTGATTTTTCTTTGACAGTTTTATTCCTTAAATTTAATTCCAACCAAGCAAAATCGTAACCATGCACCCCTCGAAATTTTCTCTCGCATTTTTATGCTCACCGACATTTTTATGCTCAATCTTTAAACTCAATTTGATAAAGAGAACATATGAATGGTGAATTTTTCCAGTCACATACATGTTTCACTTTCACAGACTTCCCACACCATGGGCATAATAACAACTTGGCAAATATAACCCAATTATGTTTGGGTCTTAACAGGAAAATTGTTTCTCGTAGCTTTAGACACATGTAATTGAATAAGGATTGCCAGAGAAAAGTGATGGCACCAATGACCACATATTTAATCCGTCTTCTTCTATGGACCACACATAGGTACAACAGTCTGAATTTTTACATTTTCCCAAATTGCAAGCTATGAAATTTGGAAAAATACATTTATTACCCATAGTTACCGGAATTGAAAACCCACACTCCAATTATCTGTAAGGGAATCATTTTAAGAGAAACCAGAGTCCAGAAACATTGGAGAAACAAACTGTAGAGAAACCAGAGTCCATAAAATTTAGAGAAAAAAATTGCAGATACCAACTTGAAGAATGAGAAAATGAAGGAAAACATGAAAATAAGGGATGAAACACTTATTTCATTAAATTTGGAAGTATTCTATTACAAGGCCTTCAACAAAATTCATTCTTTTGTAAATAACCATATTAAATTAATTTAAGATCAAAATAATTTAGGAATTTCAAACCAATAAGAGACCATGAATAGGTCAAACATGGAGTTGTTAGGTACAATAATATCAATGCAAAATATGAGTGTGAAAGAAAACTCTTAGAAACAATTTATTTAAGGTAAATCATATTAGTATGTCTAACATCCAAGAAATATATTATAGTTATGGATAACATACTAGATTCATCGATGTTTGATTTTGTGTTAGACGACTCTAACCCCCTTTCCCACAACATGCGAGAGAGTTTTTGATTGAATAATGGTGATGTGAGGATCTTAGTGTAAGTGGAAAGGATGTGCCTCCCTTGCATTGTTTTGAAACTAGTCTACTAGAAACTTAGTAAAATGTTTTTGTGCTAAATTTTCTACCCCTTCATGCCTTTAAGTAACACTAATGAGGAGGTGATAATTCTTCTTTACAGCATCTATGTATCCACTATAAAAGCTAGGCACTATTGATCTTGGTATTTCAAGAAGGTTGTGTATCATTGATCTATCTCCACTCAAAGCCAAGTACATTGAATGAGAATTCTTAAATGGGTATTCAAGTCAGTCCGTTATGATGTACACTGTCACAAATTGAAGTAAACGAGAATTAGTGGTTGTTGAGATCCAATATACATAGACAAGTAAGTAGTGGAATCAAGGGTTTTCAAAAAATAGTACACTTGATGGAAGTCTGGATATTTATCTCTCCTTGTCAACATTGTCATAATAATGGTCCTAATGTACGAAAAACCATGATTGACCATTACTTTCACCAAGAGGAGAAAATGATAAGAATTGTTAATGGGGAATAAATAAATGTGAAATACAACTTATGGATTTTAGTTGAAATTTATATAAGTCCTCATGCTCTTTAATTATTAAATACTTAATGTAACTACTAATAAATTATCATTAAAATATTAAATATGTATTAAAAGTCATCTATCTATTACACATGATTTTCCATGTGGTCTTAATAAACCACTTAAAACCCATTATCAATAAATTCTAATTAGTTTTGTAAAAGTTGTATCTTTACTTACATTAAGAGAATTATTTCCAAAATATATTACATTTATAAACTTGTATCAATACATAATAACTAAATGGAATACAATAAATAGCTTCAGGTCTTGTTAGCTTTTATGAGATTATTTTAATTGAAAATAGTTTATTTAATAATTAAATTTTACAAAATGTTAATCTTGATGGGAAAATCATGTCATATGGTGGAAAAAAGTTTAAATATGTTCATTTGTGATGCAACTCTTGAATGAGCCTGAATAGTCTACTTATGAATTAATTAATCCATATTTTAATAGAAAACAATTTTTTTTACATAGAGTTTTCTTTTAGAAATAACAATGTCACATTTATACATTCATATTAAACCACATGATAGGTAAATGAAAATCAATCAAGTTTTTCTTGACTTGTCAACTTATATGGAATGATTGTATATAAAATTAATTGGTTTAAAAATGCATAGTTAGAAAAATTTATCGATTGAAAATAGAATAAACCACTTAGAACTCATCATCAATTGATTTTAAATTATTATTTTTTTCTAAAAAATGTATTTTTAATTACATTAAGAGCTTTATTTAAAAAATATAATACATTTATAACCTTGTATCAATGCATATAACTAAATGGAATTTAATGTCATGTTTTATGTCTAGTTGGTTTTTATTATTTCAATTAGAAATGATTTATTTACGAATTGAAATTTACAAAATGTTAATAGGGATGTGAAAATCAAATGGTGTATGTTGTAAAAAGTTGAAATACATGTATTTATGACCTATATCTTAAGAGAACTTGAGGAACCTACTTACTATACATTATCAATTAATTATTTCATGTTTTGTTAGGAAAAGCATTTCATTTTACATAGGAGTTTTATTTCAAAAAAACAATGTCGCCTTTATACACTTATATTAAACTTCATGATAAGAAAATAAAAGTTGATAACTGGATTTATATTAGACCACTTATAACTTATTATCAATTACTTCTAATTTGTTTGATAAAAATAATATATTTATTTACATTAGGAGCTACATTTCAAAAATACATCACATTTATAAACTTCCATTAATGCATATAACCAAATAGAATACAATAAATAGCTTCGAGCCATGGTGGATTCTATGAGATTGTTTAAATTACAAGTAAATTATTTAAGAATTGAAAATGAATAAATGTTAAAATGGATGGGAAAATAAATGTCTTATGCTGCAAAAAGTTTAAATACAACCATTTATGATCTATCTCTTTAATTAATCTAGATGACCCACTTAACACATTTTTAATTAATTTTTCCATGTTTTATTAAGAAGAGAAGTTTGTTTTACATGGAGTTTTATTTCAAAAAAGTACAATATGAAATTAATACTCATATCAAACTACGTGGTAGACAAATAAAGGTCAATAAATGGATTCAATATTAACTTATATGGGATAAGATGATTACATATGCAAATAGTTGATTTAAAAATTAAATAAATAAATTATGGATTAAAAATCAAATGCCTTACAATTTAAGGAGTTTGAAGTATTCACCTAAGACCCATCACCCATTAGCTTAAATAGTCCACTTAATACTTATTATCAAGAAATTATTAGATTTATTTTTGGAAAAAAATGTCTTATAGTATACGGTTATTATATATCACATTCATACACTCATATTAATGGATATAACTAAGTAAAAAACAATAATATAATTGCGGCTCATATGATATGATTTCAGTTTATTAAAAAAAAAAAAAAACTTCAAATAAAGTTCAAAGACATAATTTATCTATGATAACATCCAATCAAACATTGATAGTCCACTTAGCAATCATTATCATTAATTATATGTTTTTTTTTTAGAAATGCAAAATTATTTATAATAGATTTTTATCTCAAAAAATAAATATCACATGTATGCACTCCTATTAATGCTTTTTATAGGTAAAAGGTCAATAACTAACTTTGAGTGTTGTTGGTTTTCAATATGATATTATTTTAATTACAACCATTAATAGATTGAAGTATTTAAATTTATGTAAAATATGGATTGAGAAATCACATATCTTATGCTTCAAAAAGTTCAAACCATTTACCAATGACATATTTTCCATTAGCATGAATAGCCAATAGTGTATGTAGCATTTATCAAGTAAATTATTATAATTTCTTCAATAAGAATTGCACTTTTGTTTGTAATGAGCTCTATTTCAAAACTTATATTTCACATTTATATATGAGTATTATGCATATAAGTAAATAGAAGTCAATAAAAATACAAGCATGCCTTGATGGTTTGTGTAAGATGATTTCAATGGAAAATCATTCATTTAAGAACACACATACACATACATATTAGCAAAAAAAAATTGATACAACAAAATTATTGCAAAATTAATTATAAATAATAATATAATTGACAATTCCCATTATAATTTTTTTTTTTATTAATAGAAAGTTCTGATTTTTTTCCTTAAAAAAAAATGAAAATTGTCATACAATATTCCAAAAGACATAAAATCATACAAATTGATTCAAAAAATACTATGTTCAAATTGCATTAAAAAATTGGAATGTATTTATGAAAAAATTTATAAAGAAAATTATCTTCATCCACTACAATGAAGTACATGTTCTATTGAACATTCGAATGTACTCATGTTTCTCTTTCATACGATGAAGTGTCTTGAGAAAGGGGAATAAAACCTGCATAAACCAAGTATCTTGCTATTTTCCTATATAGGCTTTTATCAAGATGTGGTTTGATCGGTATCCGATGAATTGAGAAGTATGCTTTGTTGTACCTATTAGTAATAAATTTAATTCTTCATAATTATCTCCATATTGGGACCACACATCAGTCAACCTTTTCTCATGAAATTGTATTGTCTTCCTCGCTTCTAGTTTTGTTTGCAAATGAAAATGAGACCTGTTCCATGTGAATTTAAAGTCCTCTATATCAATATTTGATATTTCAAGTACTTGTCAGTGAAATTTAATGTCCATATTGCAACATCATAATTTTTTAACCAATATTTTAACAATTCTGAGTGAAAAGGCCTTAAAAAATAGGACCTATCACCGAACTATCAATCTGGTTCTATTTGAATATAACATTTTTTTTTTCATCTTTTGTGTACGATTGGAGGAAAACTCCTTCCATTTCAAAAATAAACAACATATTTTGACTTATAGTGATGCCCATTTGCGTCTGCAACTGCACTGCAACCACATGTATGATATTAACATATCTCCACTTCAACACTTTATTGCTTAATGATATAAAATCCTAACTTTTCAAAATTGCTATTAGTATTTATTATGAATTACTGGTAATGACAAATTATAATTACAATGACCCCAGTAAAGTGAAAAAACTAATGATAGTTTACTTATTACATACAACCTAATACCTTTATTTAATTTGTATGGAATAAGCAAGTCTTATAGGATCACATTGACCCATAATTTAAATAATTGATTTTAAGACTTATAATGATTTCTTTAATTTCAATTGAAAGATATAATTACAATGGTTGCAATTAAACAAAATAATTATATATTAGTCTCCACATGTAATATAATATAATTTTTAAATTTCAAACCTACTTAATTATACGCTAATTTCTATAGCCTCTAATTTAGTTTCTTTTGGTGCTTCTTTTAGTAAAGATTTTATGTCTATTGTTGGTGCTACATACATCGTATTATGGTTTTTCAAATTATATGAAATAACAAAGTTTATAAGAATGCAGTGAACCATCATTTGTATTACTAATTTCTAAGAGGTATAATGATAACTTAAACCACAGTTGAAAAAATAATTGTAATGATCCAATTCAAACAAATAGACCAATTATATATTAATTTTTACATACAATCTAATCCATTTTAAAAATTTCTATAGCATGATAAATTTTGATACAAAAACATTAAACAACCATTCAAATCAATAATTGTTATCCATACAATAATAAATCACAAAAATAAAGAACATAAACTTATTATATTCTACTTATGACAAACCAAATCAACAATTCTTTTATTGGTATTGTGAAATAGAAGTCAACTTAAATTTAAAAGGGCTACACAATATAGTAATAATTCATGATGTCATACATATTATGACATGAAATAGACACCAATAATATTAAGGTACTATTAGATGTGATTGAACATCCTTCAAAATAGCTTGCACATCTATTGCCTTGTTGCGTTTAATCAACATTCTCCATATCTCATCGATCAACCAATTATCCTCGACTTGTTCCAATGAATTGAGGGGCAAGAATCACATTTTATTTTGGATTTCCTTTCATTCTCTCAAGTGAACAATCCACTAAAATAGTATTGGTTGCATCATATTGGGTATGCATTCCCCACACTTTTTTCAGTGATTTAGTGTGTATACCTTTTGTTGGATTGTTAATGGCCTTATGTCCCTTTTTGGGTTTACACTTTGAAGTAATCCACATAAACACAATTTTATCTTGTAAATAATCTAAAACCAACTTTTTTATAACTCTTGTTGTGTTTTGTTTCAAAGTTGTCGTCCAAATTGCAATGTCAAAATATTCATTTCTGAAACACATTTCAAAATTTTTTTTGCGTGTGGATGAATCCAAAATAACTTTTTCTTTATTGTGTAATCTGCATCAGTTACCATTTTATCAATATGTCCTTTGTTTTTTGCTTCATCATCGGTGTTATGATTAAAAAAATGTCCTTTAACTCAAGAATAAATAATTTCTTTTCAGTAATTTGGGCTGCAATACAATAAAAAATAGTCTAGTCAAACCATTTTATTCTTGTTACAAAAATTACTAAAAAAATATCGAAACAATACACTTACCATGAGTGTTTTTTCGACTATTTAAAGATGAAACAAGCTTCTCTTTTATCATATTCACAGAACATGGAGGTAAAAATATTAAAACTTCAATTAAATATGATAAAATTATGTAATATAATATATATTCAATACAAAATTTGCAAATAAAGAAAAACATTAGCAATATAACCTACGAAATACACACACACACACTTTTAACATTATTTTGATTGTTAGTTTTGTTATTTTTATTTGTTCCTATAATAAACATATACAATGTTATGGTATTAGAAGCATTAAAATTTGAAGAATAATAAGAAAAACAAAAAGACAAGTAATAAGTACATGATATTATATTTTGTTCTTGATTATAACTTTGATTCTCAATCTTCATATTATTGTATTTGTTCGCGTTATTTGTCTCTATAATGTACAATGAATATGTTATAAATTGTGACAATGATTAATTGAATAAAAAAACAAACAAAAGAATAAACAACAAATTTGATGTTAACTACCTAATATGATATCATTTACTTGATTATAGCTTTGTTTCACATGCATTTGATCAATGTCTTTGTTCTCCTTGCTTGTCGCTATAATAAACATAAAAAATGTTATAAATTGTGGCAATGCATAAAAGCATTAAACAACTATATAAATAATGAATCATCTTTAATCATCCATATATTATTTTGCTCTTGGTTGTAGTATCGTATTTGGTGAATTGTTACTTGAATCTTCAATCAAATCTGGTCTAAATTTTGTATACTCCACTTGACAGGAAATTAATTTTACTTAATTTTCCTTAGTCACCTCCATTTGAAATTCGATGTCATTTTCATTGTAAGCGTAGCAATTAATAATTATTCATAATATCTGAGTTTCTTTTCCATCCATGGATCCAAATAGGTACATATTAGGATACATATTCATGGGAGTTTCTATTTGGACATACCAATCATGCACAAACTCATATTTATTAGACGTGTTGTATTTTTTAATCATTTCAAAGGTAGAAGTTGAAGGTGTTATTGATATTTCCATTTGAGTTGATTTTTTCTTTTTCTTAAATGATGACTGTAACATTTCACTTGCTTTGGTGCCAACCAATTCTACATACAAAAAAAATTATTATTTGCATAAATCAAAATGAAATGAAAATTTCAAATATTGTCATGTAATAATATTTTAAAATTTACAAGACCACCTAATCTAACCATTTAGAAGAGAGTATACATAACATCTTAAACAACGATACCAATTGAAGGAGACATTGTTTGTATATCACTTGTTTTTTGTTTTCTCTTCATTCCTTTACTTGGAATGTTAGGGACACGAGATTCCACAGCTTATGAAAAAAAAAATTTATGGAAGGCATGAAATACCAAATATTATTAAACCTTATAATACACTATTTTAATTTACATACACAATAATAAAGGAGTACAGGTGTTATGCAAGTTTACTATATGACACCAAAAGTAATCACCTAGCTAAAATTGTTAGGAAAAGAAAAATTATAAAAGTATACATAAAATATAAAAAAACCATACCAATTGAAGGAGACATTGTTTGTATATCACTTGTTTTTAATTTTCTCTTGACTCCTTTACTTGAAATTTCAAGGACACGAGATTCCAAAGCTTCTGAAAAAATAAATTATAAATAAATAAATTATGGAGGCAAGAAATACAAAATATTATTAAACAACCTTATAATACAATATTTTCATTTACATACACAATAATAAAGGAGCACATATGTAATGCAAGTTTACTATATGACACCAATAGTAATTGCCTAGCTAATATTGTTACGAAAATCAAAATACCCATGTTAGTATGGGGTTTCCACATTAAAAATCCATTCCTAGTCCTATTTGCATGTGTTTTTGTGTAAAAGTAGATCTTTAATGTGGAAAATCAAACTAACATAATTTATTTCAATTTTCATAGCAATATTAGGTAGGATATTATTCAATAATAAATCAAAATTCATTAAGTCATAAATTGCACACTAGAATTTTGTCAAATTATTTGAAAATGACTATAAAATAAATTTTTAGAATCTCACAGTTGTACCATAGTTCTTAGCATCTGCAAACATTTGTAAGAATTTATAATGGTAAAATTTTAAATGAATTAAAAAACAATATGAATTCATCTTCTATAACATTTCATTTCATACATATGCACAAAAGCAAAGAAGCTCAAAGCATATGCAAGTTTTCTTAAAAAATAAGGATAACATGAAATTCATTAATCAACAATCATTTATTAGAAACCATTGTAACAAAATACAAACTAATTTTAAAATTGTCATACCATTTAAATATTTTGGTGTTGTATTTGGTGAACTTCCTTTTTCCTTGGATGATTCCTTTGAATTTCCACTAGCTTCAGGGTCCATGGTTTCTGAAAATAAACTAAGAAACTATTAACATAGTTTCAAATTATCGAGGAAAATATGAATTTATAAATACTACCACAACTTGCATCATTGTATATGTAAAAAAAATGAACAAGAACAATAAAAAATGTAGAACTCACAATAATATCTAATCATGGTGTTGATTAGAAAAAGGGTGCCACCCCTAAATAATTTATTATGTTCTTTTAATCGTGTCTATAAGAAAGATAGCATGTGCTAGCCTTCCTTCTAGCACAAGCATAAGCATGTTACCAAAAGACAACAATAGACTATGAATAAGTAACAACAATAGTAGATACTACAACAACATCATGTTTACACAAAATTTATATTTTAATAGTCATGTATATTCTTAGTTTTCTATAGAGACCATAAAAGGGAAAAGGCATTGAAGAATTTTTTCTATCAAATACAAGAGATTGCCAACAACATTGCATTGTAAAGTAAATCTAGTGCATGATGAATTTCCTTCTATCACAAACACAAACACATTGTCAAAAAAAACATTGCAACAATAATCTTTCCTAGGACATCTCCATGCTTTTGAAATTCGTCCTTACTTTTTGAAGAAAATGAGTTTTTATTCCATGCCTACGTAGTTCGTTGTTACAATATAAGAAATGTTAAAACCTCAAATGATTAGAAGGCCCTTTGTATGGAATATTTAGTCTAAGAATGAAATTTGGGAAAAATAGACGCATGTTTCCAACAACAACATTGTATTGTGAAAAAAATCATTCTATGTTACCCTCTATCACAAAGACAAGCACATTATCAATAAAAACACTGCAAGGTGAAAGAAATCTAACGCATGTTAAATTTCATTTTAGCATAAAAACAAACACATAACAACATTGTACGATAAAATAAATCTAGCATGTGGTATAATTACTTCTTAAAAAAATACGAGCACATTGCCAACAACAATATTGCAAAAAAAATTAAATGAAGCACATGCTAGATTTGTTTCTAATAAACACATGAGCACATTGCCAATAAAAACAGTGGAAGGTGAAAGAACTTTAAGAATGCCACATTTCCTTCTAGAATAAATAAAAGCTCATGTCAACATTGCAAGGTCAAATAAATTTAGCGTCTGCTAGATTTACTTCTAGCACAAACATAAGAATCTTGCCAACAACAACATTGCAATAGGGTAAAAGGAAATCTAGCACATGCAACATATCCTTATAGTACAAACATAATAAAATAACAACATTGTACGGTTAAATAAACCTAATACATGTTCGATTTACTTCCAGCATAAACACATGGATACTACCAATAACTTCATTGTAAGGTCAACATAAAAGAAAAAGAGATTTTGAAGGGAAACGATTGTGGCCGGAGGTAGAGCTAGGGTTTTCGGGACTAGACTCCATGAACGCACAATGACGACCTCCCATGGATGTAGAACATATGGGAAGAGGGAATGGAAGCACCCTCACTCTGCTACTACACTGGAATGGCTTAAAGACTCACAATGGGGTACCGCAGACCCTGGTGAAGCCGTCCCCCTAACCCCATCGCCCTCTTCAGCCTTGCGCCATGGAATGCTTCGGCCGCGCCATCCACTCACCCGGCTACTATGCGAATGGTTCGCTCCAGCATACGGGCACCTGTTCTCGATGGCAGGGGTGTGAATCAAACATTGGGTCAAAAAAATCTAAAGACCAGACCAAGTTTGGTGCCGATGGCTACAAGGCGGGGCAGGGACCATAAACTCCCTCAAGGTTATGTGCACAAACAGGGGCATAATGGCGGCAGAGCGCACAACAATTAATGCTTTAAAACAAATAGAGAAGCCCTAGCTCTCGCCAATGATCTCTATCGAGCAAGGAACTTGGCACCCATCAGACCCTATCAATACAACCATAATAGACCCCATAGGAGCCTACACAAGTGTCACCGAGAACAAGAAATGGGTAAGCTCTGCTCATTTTCAAATTTTCTTAAAACCCCTTGTGGGGAACAATTTTTGAATATGGGCATAGGATACAGAAGGGGTAACAAACCTGAAGCAAAATATCAGGTTATCCTTTGGATATCCTTTCCATTTTCAATCCTTCATCTATAGTGGGAGATCCTTACAAGACTCCTGCTCAATCAAAGATTACTCCATATGTCCAGGATCCACCATTTATCACAACCTGAGACTGAGAGGAGGCACAGCGGAATAGAACAGAACTCATGGACCCACAAGGGGAACTAGCACTTCCAAACCTGACATCCCAAAAGGTCCCTCATACAGGAAAATTTTACAAGGGAAAAACAAAGAGGCAACACCAACTGAACCAACTGAGAATACCCCAAAACCTTATATTGTGGAGAAACTAAATTGTGTGCTAAAATTGAACATAGATATTCCAGAGATTGACGAACATCACTCCACATTTGAATCCCAAGCAATAATATGCAGATTTAGCTGCTTTTGGCCCAAACCAATATTGGAGCTCTTTCATTAGATTTTCACCAACTAGACCATGGACTATGATATCCATCTCTATTCTAAGGGGTTTTTCATTATCAATTTTCCATCCTCAGAAGCCATAGATATCATTCTTAGGGTTGGACCGCGGTTCTGGGGTTCCACCGGACTTTCATCACACCATGGTTTCCGGATTTTGACGCAAACACTATGGAGGTAACCAGAATGTCGGTATGGTTCGGCTATACAACCTCCCACTTCAATTTTGGAATGAATATGTTTTAGCACGCATAGGGAACATCATCGGGAGATACATGAAAACAGACACCCAACGCTTGGAGGAGAGGATCTACACCTTCACACGAATCTCTGTGGAAGTGGATCTCAGCAAAGGGCTACTAGAGAGCATATAAATGATTCATAAATATAAAAAATGGACACAACACCTAGACTATGAAAGCACTAAATTCAGATGTAGAATATGCAGGAACACCGGTCATTTGCAAAACACATGCCAAGAAGCAAAAAGAGATAACATAAGAAGAAAAAAAAAATACAAGGAAAGCAACCATAGGATGGAAATTTCCTTTAGGTGGAACAGAACATGATTCAAAATAAGAAGAGGATGTCCCCATCCCAAAGGAGAGTAACTAGACAACAACTGATATGAAGATACAAGAATAAGAGATACAATATCCTTTTGACCTTACCACCGCGGTTCAACCCGAAAAGGACTTTGGGGCACTAGACAGCGGGGGAATCAAAATAATTCACAACTCAGATACCTCAGATTCAGATAAGGACAATGGATAAATCACAAAAGAAACCCAACTCGCCCTTATCTCCACCACACCAACACAAGGTGCTTGGCGAAAGGTTGAAAATAAGAAAGGGAGAAAATCTTAATTTCTCCCCATGCATTATAGGTTCTTACTTGTAATTTGATAGCATGTTTGGATTGACAATTACCATCATATGAAACATGTACTTTTGGTTTCATTAATAAAGTTAAGAATTTTTCCTTGGAAAAAAACTTCATTGTAAGGAAAAATAAATCTAGCACCCACAATATTTTCTTCTAGCACAAACAAAATCACATTGCTAATAATAACATTGTAAGGTGAAAGAAATCTAACACGTGCTATATTTCATTCTATCATAAGAAAAAGCAAATAACAACATTGCAAGGTGAAATAAATGTAGCATATGTTAGATTTACTTCTATCACAAACACGAGCATATTTTCAACAATGCAAGAAAAAAGAAATCTAGTGTGTGCTAAATTTCCTTCTAGCATAGACATAAACACATTTCCAAATAAAAACAATGCAAAGCTTTAGATTTCCTTCTAGCATAAATAAATAGATTGTCAAAAATGAGATGGCATTTTGAAGAAAATATAACACATACTAGACTTCCTTCTAGTACAAATTCACAAACATATTGCCAACAACAACATTGTTGGGCAAAACAAATCTAACATAGGTTAAATTTCTTCGTATGAGAAACAGAAGCACATTGCAAATAATAATATTTATCGGTGAAAGAAATCTAATGCATACTATATTTCCTTCTAATGAAAACATTATCACATAACAACATTGTAGGGTGAGAAAAAATTAGCTTGTGTTATATTTACTTCTAACACAAACATATAAATATTTCTAACAACAACAGTGCAAGACAAAAAAAATCTAGCACATGTCATATTTCCTTTTAGCCTAAACACAAAGATGTTACTAATAACAACATTGCAAGGTAAAATAAATGTAACTTGTGCTAGATTTTCTGTTAGCACAAACACAAGCACATAGCAACATTGTAGAGTGAAAGAAATTTAGCAAGTGCTAGATTTATGTCTACCACAAATACAAGCATGTTTCCAACAACAACATTGTAGAGTATAAGAAATCTAGCATGTGATCAGTTTTCTTCCAACACAAACACAAACACGTTTCAAATTGAAATAAATCTAACACGTGCCATATTTCCTTCTAGCACATAACAACATGGTAGGACTGAAGAAATCTAATACATGCTATAGATTTATTTCTATCACAAACACAAGCACATTCCAAGGTGAGGGAAACATAACATGTGCTATATTTCCTTATAGCCCAAACATAAGGGCATTGCCAATAACAAAATTATAAGGTGAAATAAATCTAATGTGTGTAATATTTTCTACTACCATAAACACAAGTAGATAGGCACATTATAAGGTGAAAGAATTCTAGTGTTTGCAAGATTTAGTTCTAGCACAAAAACAAGCATGTTGACAACAACAACATCATAGGGCAAAGGAAATATAACATGTGCTAGAGTTCCTTACATCACAACACAAGCACATTATAGGATGAAACAAATCTAGCACGTGCTAGATTTCCTTCTAGAACACACATAAAAACATAACAACATTGTAGTGTTAAATAATTCTAAAACACGCTAAATTTACTTCTAGCACAAGCTAAAGCATATTTCCAATAACAACATTGCAAGAAAAGAAATCTAACATGTGCTAAATTTCCTTTTAACATAGTCACATGCATATTTTCAATAACAAAATTGCAAGGTCAAGGAATCTAGCATATTTCCTTCTAGCACAAACAACTAGATTTCCAACCACAACATGGCATTATGAAACAAATCTAGTGCGTGCTAAATTTCCTTCTAGCTCAAACACAAACACATTGTCGATAAAAATGTTGCAAGTTGAATTCCAGCGCGTGCTAAATTTCCTTCTAGCACATAACAAACATTGTAAGGCGAAAAAAATCTAGCATGTGCTATATTTACTTTTAGCAAAAACTCAAGCCTATTTCCAACAACAACATTATCAAGCAAAAAAAATCTAACATGTGCTAGATTTCATTCTATCATAAATGAAAGTGCATTGCTAATAACAATATTGTAAGATGAAAAAAATATAATGAGTGATATATTTCCTTCTAGCATAAATAAGTGCACATTGTCGATAGCACCATTGCAAGGTGAAGGAAATCTAACCCATGCTAAATTTTCCTATAGCAAAAACATAAGCACATAACAACATGGCAGGGTTAAAGAAATCTAGCTCGTGCTAGATTTACTTTTAGTACAAACAAAAGTATATTGCCAAAAGCAATATTGCAGGGCAAAAAGAAATATATTTTGTGCTAGATTTTCTTCTATCATAGATACACAGAATTCTAAATAGAAACATTGAAAGGTGAAAGAAATATAGCATGTGCTAGATTTACTTTTAGTAGAAAGACAAGCATATTGTGAGAAACAAAGGTGCATGTCAAAAGAAAACTAGGGCATGTTAAATTTTCTTCTAGGGAAAACACAAACACAATGGCAATAATAATATTACAAGGAGAATGAAATCTAACACGTGCTACATTTACTTTTAGCACAAGAAACCAGATTGCCAACAAAAAGCTTTGTGGGTTTTTCTCCATGAAGCTGCATAGAAAATGTAGCAACAACCGTTTAGAATAGGAAACCAACCATGCCAATTTACTCGTATGTAACTTGGGGTTGGGTTCTAGTGGCTTGGTAGAGCACTAACTCGTTTAAGACAGGGGTTTGGCCAAATAATGTTGGATCGCTTTCATGGATCTCTAAATCTGAACTTGAGAGGAAACTGTAAATATTCTGCATTTAGTAAATAATTTTAACCAACATAGTATAAAGTTGGAGTAGATGCTTGTATATTTAACACTAGTTTTGTTGGGTAGTAGTGTAGTGCAAATAAGCCCTTGTTAATATGGCTTGTTTGACTATGCAGAGCTACTGCTTCTCCATTTTGGCTCTGCGTATCTCAAATTATAGAGATATGAATATGTTTCAGCTATGGGAAGGGGTGGATGTAGAGGAAGAATGGTAAACATGTCGGTATATTGGTCTTACATTATTGTTGCATACAATGGTACTTTGATACCTATAATACTAATGGCCTAAATAATATTTTAGCTACTTCAAATAATTAGTAACTATTGGGTGGCATGGCCAACCCCTACAAAAGAAAATGAGAGTTCCCTTGTTAGAAACTCCCTTCTCATTCTCGTTTATGTTGCTTTGAAATTAAGCAGCTCTTTGTGTGTTCTTGTGAGCTCCATGCTTATTTCATTGGTTGGAAAACTGGTAATCGGCTTTTCAGCAATCTGCATAGGTGCATATTTTGTGCACCAATGTCCTTTGATGCAACTCCATTTGGGTGAATACTGAATCAGGAATTAACTGATCAGAGTGTAGTGGACACATTGATTCCTACACAACCAAGATCTTTGGCATTTGCATTTATACAACTTTTGGGGATCATTGCAGTCATGTCTCAGATTTCTTGGGAGGTATTCATTGTGTTTATACCAGGGGTTCAACTTGTATATGACATCATCAATATTACATACCATCAACTAGGGAAGTGGCTGGGTTGTCATTAGTTTCTATAGCTCCAATCGTACAAAATTTTGGAGAATCAATCTCTGGCTCATGGAGAGAAATCTCTAGTTGATTAATATGTATACCAGACCTAATCTCCCAATGTTGGGGCCATTGTATGGATTAATATTCTAATGGATTTTCTATCAAATCTTATGTTTGCATTCTTTGTAATATTCCTAATGGAAATTTATAATGATAAGCAAAGAAAGCATAGTAAAAAAAACAAACACACAAAATTTACAACGCATTAAACACCCAGAAATCTCCATAAAATGCGTTGAGTTGAGCCATTCTATTAATATAAATGTTGGGTACGAAGGTAAGATCAAAAAACATGCACCTGGGCTTTCCCAGGGTAATCTAACAATGCCCAAGTGATGAAATCGACTACTATAACATGCAATGTGGTTGTCCCCAACAATCTCTCTGCTAACCTAGTGAAAAATTTCATTTTTGGTTGCAAACAATGGTTGTTAGGGTCTCCTCTGGTGCTCATAAAATTCTAGGAAATTAACCTCAAACTCTCATCCAATAACCCACAAAAACCCACGAAGGAATCAACCAAATGTTGACCTTAGAATTTCGGCCCAATTTCCCCCTAGCTCCTCCAGTTGTTGGTTGAGTTGGGACCCCTATTTTTCCCCTCGAATTTTCCCAGAAAATTCTTCCAAATTAATTCTAAGATCCTTGTCAAAAAACCAGAAAAACCTAGAAAGGGTTTTCTCTATTTTTGACACTCCAAAATTGGCCTCAAAATGCTTGGCCCTCCACCACAAGTAGAACTTGTAACCTGTAGAAAATGTTGGGCTTTTCGCTCCACAAAAATGCTTGAAAATCCCCCATGATTCCCCCCCGATATAATTCCAAACAAACCCAGCTCCTCAATCCCTTTCACAAGACTATTGTTGGCTTTGCCTCATCAACTCCTCCAAGAGCCCTTGTGTACTTTCCCCTTTTTGCATCATTGGAGTGTCTATAAGCTCACCAATCACTGTGCATGTGATTCTACCACCTTCATGATCTTTCTAGCTTCCCCACAGTTGGCCAAGATCATGCTTTGATACCATTGTAATTTTCCTAATGGAAATTTACAATGATAAATAAAGCAAGCATAGTAAAAAAAACAAACACACATAATTTACAACACATTAAACACTAAGAAATCTCCATTAACTATGTTGAACTGAGCCATTTTATTAATATAAATGTTGGGTACATAGATAAGAACAGAAAGCATGCACTTGGGCTTGCCCAATGCAACCAAACAATGCCCAAGTGATGAAATCAACTACTCTAACATGCAATGTGGTTGTCCCCAACAATCTCTACGCTGACCTAGTGAAAAATTGCATTGCTAACTGTGAATAATGGTTGTTAGGGACTCATATGGTGCCTAGAAAATTCCAGGAAATTAATCTTAGGTTCTCCTCTAATAACCCACAAAAACCCACGAAGGAATTGGCCAAAGGTTGACCTTAGAATTTTGGCCCAATTTCCCACAAGATTCTCATGTTGCTGGCTAAGTTGGCACCAAAATACTAGAAAATCCCCCACAATTTCCTTTCCTACTCATTTCCTGCATCCCAGTTGAAACAGAAATGCGTGGTATCCTCTCGTCTACCAAAGATGAGTAGAATTTTCCTCCCTAGGGTGGCACTCGTGGCCCACCAAAGAATAGGGTGACTTGGCCCCCACAAAAGACTGTGTAGTTCCTGGGCAAGATGACATGGGCCCCTGCTCCAGAAATTCATACTGTTGTGGAAATACCTCCTGCTCTTGTCCCACAAACAAGGAAGTATTAAAAACCAATTTGGTGTCTGGCTTAGTCATGACCTTAAAATTGGATAATAATAATAATAATAATTTATATGCTTCAAATCACCGATTCATCCAAGAAAATTTTCCAAAAACTTTTATCTACTAAAGACATGAAAAATCTAATCCACTCTTACATAAATCCATTAGAAGCACCCCCTCTTCTAGAAACAAACCATGTTATCCATCCATCTATAAAATTCAAATCCATTGGTTTCAATCCATTGCAATTGAAATATCTCAGCAAGAGGTTACAACCTTGGACGTTCTTTACAACATGATATGTTTATCCATCACCACAAGAACTTTTGTAAACTCTGTGACACCATAAATATCTTCTCCGACCAACTCTAGAAATTCTCCTTTGCGGCTTACTTAGAGGACACAATATTGTTTCAAATGTTATTGCAATTACATTTTTGAAAACTATCTAGATTTGTTTGTGGTATGGGAGGCAAGCGATGCTTAACCCATAGTTCAATAAATGACATGTATTCATCCTCAAATCCTGCAATAACTATTCTCATCCTTCTTGCAAAATGGTGTTGTATTGTCGTAGATGGTGTTATCACCCTAGTAATTCTCAGGTTGTGGGATAAGGATTTATAGTTGAAGAAAAGCAGGGGTAAACAAGAACCTACTTTTGAAATTCAGGATCTAGCCTTCCTAAATTCCGGAGAGGGATCTCTCCTCAAGATTTAGCTTGATTTTGTTATAATATTTTAGGCTAGTTATAATTGGAAAATTGGTTTGGTTTGAATGTTTGGTGGGAATAAAATGTACTTCAAGGTAAACCACAGAGGGATAAATCAGACCATTGGGCTATGGAGTCAATTTCTTGGCAAGCAAAGCTGGGAAATAAGGTCAAAAGAGAAAATGTACTAAGGGCAGGATAGATGACCTTCAAAGGGATTGGAATAGGTTTTTTGATGAAATGGTAAGATATGAACAAAAGGGCAATGAAGGATCCTTAAGTTACAGAAAAGAATATGAAAGAAAGGGGTCAAAAGGGACTAAGAGAAGTTAAGGATCCTTAAGTCCGGATATCATCAGAAAACATATCAATGAATAACTAGTAAAAAATAGGGAGGTTTTGACACAAATCCCGTATAAAATTTCCTAGTCAATCATTTAAGACAGAAAACATGTAAATGTATGTATGAAACTTTAAAAAGATAAATAGTGAAAACAGGAAAATACTTGACTTATCTGATCAACACAAGAATCCTGAGTTATGATGTCTGTTTGACTTAGTTCCAGTCTACTGCTTTAAAAATCGACTCACACAAACTCCTAATGTATTCAACAAAAATGTCTATAGTAGTCTTGACCAATTTTATTCCACCCAAAATACTTCAAAGAGTGAAGTATTTATACAAAATTATTACCAAATATCTGAGAGACATGTAGGAATATCTCTGGGCGAAAATAAATATTATTACATAAAAGAGGGACAGCTGCAAAACAAATTGGCAAGTTGTCCTCTTATCAAGAAAAAATAGGACTAATTAATTTTATCAAAATTGATTTGTTGCTTTGTTGTAGATGCTTGCTGGCACTTGGAAAAATATTTTTTTAGAAGATAGCTTGGAAGACAATCTTTATAATTATACTCTTCAACCTGTACTTCACTTCTGATGCTCTTTTACACTGTCCATTTATTACTCTACAGCTATAAAATGAAGAATTACAACAGTAAAAATTGAGTTGACTGTTTTATTCTTGGATACTCTTTGACTCTGCTTTATTCACCTGATACACTTTTGCTGCAATATTTACCCTTTGATAACTGTAAAAATGAAAAACCTGACTGCACTTGTTCTGCTCTGTTTGCATGCTGTTATATCCAATCAGTAAATTCCTGCCACTGCTCTTTACTGGGTATTTTCATACCTTTCAACTTCCTGTAACTCTCATCAACATCAGTGTATTTTGCAAAGTTTGGTTTTATAAAAAACATGTGTTTTATTTCATTCTGTAAAAAGAACAAATCTTCAAAATATTGTAAAACCACCTTTCCAGTTGGGGAACCTTGCGGTAAAGGTTTTTTCACCTGTTCTTTGGCATGTGCTCTGATCTTTTTGTCATAACCAGTCTGGATCATTAACTTTTCATGGAAACCATGTATATCTAGAAGACCTGCTTGGCTTAGCATTGTGTATTTGGTCATGAATTTTGTGATTGATAAGTTCATGGCTTCACATTTTTCTTCTAAGTTGTTCATAATCTTTCTTTTGGTTAGGAATTTCCTGATTTGCAGAATTGTTTCAGTCATGTCATGAATGTTTAATGCCTCCAATTCAACTCTATTCTTGTTGTTCAAGAATCCAATAAGCCTTATAGCTTGTGAAGGTTTATCAGCAAGCTCTATTTTAGTTTTCTGAATTTCCACCAGTGCTACTTGCAATAAATCTCTTTTCTCATAGATAATCTATCTTTAGGGCCACTGTAAATTAATAGCTTGAATTATATTATTCCATAGGTAGTTTTTGATGTATGCTACCTGTTCACTGAAGTTTACTTCTTTCTGTAAACTCTTCACTTGTTCTTCTAAGGCCTTTGCTCTTTGTTCATGTCCCTTAGATGTGATTAAAGCATTCTTGTATGAGGATTCAAGATCTTTATTTACTTTCTTTAAATTATTGATCTCATTGTTCTTGAGGGACATTTCTTCCAAAGATTTAACTATGTCTGCTGTACCTATTGCTTGTTGTAACTTTGTTGTTGATGCTTCTGTGGCTGAGGTATCTATAGATTGTACTGACACTGTGTTGTGGCCAGTAAGAACCCCCCTTCTTATTTAATATTAGTAATAATACTAAATAAGAGGGGACCCTTAGTCAAAAAATCCAAAAAAATTAATTAGTTTTTATTTCCTTTCTCAAATAAAAGTACTATCTTAACTTAGGGAAATTCCTTTGAAAATATTTAATATAAACCTAAGTTTATGATAGATCAAAGCATAATCTTTCTTTGAATAGAAATACTGCATCCATCGCAAAAAGTGGATATCATTTATCAAAGCATAATCTTTTAAAATTGCGATTCCGCGATATTGCGATAGCGAGATCCCAAAGAACTATACATTAAAGTATTTATCGCAAACCGCATATCGTAGAAAAGTTGTTTAATAAGTTACATTTTGTGAAATTGCGATTTCACGATTTTTCGATATTGCGATTTCGCGATGATATTAGACTGCAATTTGTGGATGTTGCGATTTGCGATGATTGCGATCCACGATATTGCGATTTTGCGATATTGCACAGCAAATCGCAGATCGCATTATCGCAGATTCTTCTAGCGCGGTGTCCAAAGTAAATATTTTCATAAATAAATATCCATTATGCGCTTCGATGTCAAAATTAATGAATGGATTTTTAATCATTAATGGAAAGGATTTTGTTTTGATTGAAAGGTTGTTTCACGTTTTTATCCGCCTTCAGCGTTTAAAACTATCCCGTCACCTTTCTCATCTCATTACTCTCACTTAATTCATAACACCGCAAGCGCGAAGGAGCAGAAGACTATACAAAGCATTCACAGAGCATTATGGGTAAGAAAGAGAAAGTTCTGAGTGCTGAAAACAAAGAGTTGGAACCCGCAAGGGAACCAACTCCTAGTGTCAGTCTTAGTGGCAGCTCAAATACAGAAAAGTATAAGTTGAAGTCTGACAAAGAGACTTCTGAGCATTCTAAGAAGATTGATAATGATGAAAGCTCGGTGAAGGATACAACTCAATCTAAATAGATTTCACAACAACATACTTTTACCACTCCACAGTTGAATCTTCCACCTCTCAATGTACAACAACCGCCAGTCAGGACTGAATTGGACAAAGAATGGGAAACTTTTAATCAATTGCTTAATATAGAAGGATAGAATATACAGACCCCTGTACAGACAACAAAATTTTTGAGCACGGGAATAAGTGGCACCATCACAGAAATTGACCATATACCTATCACTCCCTCTTCTGAAATTGTACTCAATATAGAGGACATTCCTCCTCTAGATGTATTCTACAGCCCGCAGTATAAAGCAGTAGTGAGGAAGAAGAAGAAAAAGAAAAAGTTATAGAGCTCAATCTCTACTCAGGCAGAACAATTAGATGTCTTATGGAAGGATCCTACTATGGATCCAACTGAAAATCTTGCCAAGTTATCTCAGATTACAAGAGCTTATGCCTTCGCAACTATTGATAAAGCATCTGAGGTAAAGCTATTATTAAATGGAAAAGAAGATCAGATACAAGCTCTGCAACAATAATTGCAACAAGCCTGTGCTAACAGTGAAGCACAAATAAAACTTGAAGAGTTACAACAAGAGCTTCAAAAGATGCAAATTGGTTATCAGAAAAGTTTGGCAGATAAAGAGAAACAAATACAGATTATCCAAGAAGAGCACAAAGATGACCCTAAGCTTCCAGAGTTTATTTCAGAGTCTGTTTCTTTGAAAAAACAACTACTGCAACAACAAGACATATTATGCCGGAAAATCTTGCAATACAACTCTTTTTGTCAAGAAAGTGATAAAATCACAAATCATGTCGTAGAATTACAACATGATTATGATTTAACTAATGAAAGAGTTACTAATTATATGGCATGGCAAAAGACAGAGGAAGGAAGAAGAGCAGGAGCACCGATCATCAATGATAGTCATAAATAACTTCTCTTCAACAATTGGGATGCACAGCTCAGAGAAGTAGAAAAAGTAGTAGAGGAAGCAGCTACAACAGCAGGAAATATTACTGATTGTGTAAATGAAAATTTGCACAAAGTTAATTTGATTTCAGAGATTATTCCGGGACACCTTCCACAAGCACAATAATTGCAAACAGAATGGAGGCAAAAGGTTGATGAAAAGGCAAAGTCAATTCAAGAACTGACAAGATTAAACTGGGATTCTTACTGGACATATCTAGTAAAACCCCACAGTCAATGCAGTGCGCTTAGTTGCATCATTAATTCTGCTGAGAAGATTGCTCCTACACTTGCCGATTCTGTCTTTTCAGGGCAGTTGAAATCTGAAGTCGGCCAACCACCTCTTCTCAAAACAATGTTGGATGCTTGCAAGATCAAAGATCAAATTCATAAGTAGATAGTTGATAGTCTTTATTTTTAGATTTAGTTTTAGTTTTACTATATTTTTGCCTAGGAAAAGGACGGTCATTTAAACCGAATCCTAAATTTTTGTAATAAACTATTTTTAGATTTTAGTTATTAGTATTTAAACCCTTCTCATGCATTTAGAGAGGGGTCCTGAAATTTGTCAAAAACTTATCCTCAGAACATGCACTTCTGCACCCTCAGAGGAGGTTTTGATGAATGAATGGAATGAGATTTATCGATATCTCTGTCTAATATCTATTACTGATGTTGCATTTCTGTACTCTTGATAGATGTTGGATTAAGAAAGAGATAAATCATTATTTCTTCTAGCTTATGAGTAGAACCAGTTATAAATGGTATTTTTATCTCTTAACTATTTCTGTTTCTGTGATAAAAGTGATATTTATGTTTAGTTTTTTATATGTTAATGTTTGAATATCTAAGTTATCATTTGGAATTTTTGTACGGTGATAGTTATTTATTTGTACTTGATA